>OZ020611.1:39273472-39704264 GCA_963971575.1 Liopterus haemorrhoidalis | reverse complement strand
ACAGATGTTTGTGATAGAATGCTCAAGTCCAGCTAAGAAGAATATCTCTCTCAAGGAGGAGGGAAAAGAGGTCCAAGTATATGAATCTCTTGTCCGAGCTTAGAAAGCTGTATCCAGGGTATAAAGTTAAGCTTTTAGTCCTGATAGTTGGTGTTTTGGGTGGTATGAATGCCTCCTATCGAAGGGAAATCGAGTCCATTCCCGCCTGCAGATCTTCTGCCACCTCTTTGATATGCAGGATGCAGAAAGCAGTGCTGCTCGGGTCACTCCGCATTGTGCGGGCACTAGATCTGGCGTTAATTCCACGTCTGTATATCGCCAAGGTTTGGGAGCAGTCGTGTGTATTTAGCTCCACTAGTCTCTAGTATGACGCGACTCAAAAGGTTGCTGAAGTTTATGATTAGTGGACGCTTGTTAAGAACTGACAAACTCCAAATAATAATAATAATTTCTTTATTGACCAAATTACAAAGTACAATATTGTTTTTAGTCAGTCAGTACAAAATATAAATAAAAATACCGTCAATCCAAGAAAAGAAAATACACAGATAATATTATACAAAATAAATGAAAAAAACATTAAATTAAATACAAAATTAAATACAAAATTAAAAACAATTAAAAACAAAACAAAAGTCATTCAAATACAATCAAAATTTATTGAAATAGCAATGAGCAAAAATGAGATTCAGTTACTTTACTAAGAATCTATTTTGTGTTTATTGATCATGCATAGATAGGTACAATATAAAATAACTTTTTAACTTTAACTTTAACTTTCTTTTCTAGATCCTTTTACTATTCTATCACTTACATTTCTGCGACTTCAGTAACTTATCCGCTGTAGTTGTCTATTTGGTCTTATGAAACTTAGAATATCTACCTTATCTGTTATTTTGTGAACATAATTCTCCAATATCTTCATTACTTACTTAATAGAAATACTAAAGTTTGTGAAAATTCACGCTTTAGGCTTTTGTTTTCTTTTTAGTTATTTATAAAACAATTACATAGGGCAGTCTTAATTTCATCATAATTGCCAAGGGCGTAGCAACTGAGGGTGCAAGGAGTGCGATGCACACGGGCCCACGAGCCAAAGTGCCAATGGGGCCTTAATTTCATTAATACTTACCATTTTTATTTGTTTATTTTATTTTTTTTTTTGTAATAAATAAAGGGCAAAGAAGAGGATAAAATACCATTCATAGGATTAAATACATTTATTATATAAATAAATAAATTAATTAATTAATTAATTAATTAATGGATCAGGAAAATTAAATTTGTCTGATAAATAGACATTACCTTGCATACTTATTGCACTATGATTTAGATCAACATTTTCTACAACTTGTTCTGATGATTTTGTTTCCACTTCGTCACCCTCTGGCACTTGTTCAGATTCTGTGTCATCTTCTGCTTCCAAATTTAATAATAAGCTAGTAGAAGGAACTGGAGGAGTCGATTCTGCAGTCGATTGTTTAAAAAAGCTATCTAGTTTAGGCAGTTTATTTATTCCCTCTTTCGCTTCTTCTTTTTTCTTTCTTTTCGCCGCCCCGCTCTCATGTTTCGGCATATTTATTCTTATAAGTATATACTATATTAGACATGTATTAGACATAAAAAATTATCTTTTTAAACTTACCTCATGATAAATTAGCACAAATGAAAATTCTAACGTATTTTTAAAACAATTGCACTCAAGCTTCAGGTAAACTTAAACCTAAATATTAACAATAAAAATTATACAAATTGATAATATGTATGTCGATATGAACCGTTCGCAATCAGGGTAAGAGTTGAAATAAATGAAATCAAGTAAAAGACCGTTGTCTACGGACAATTCAGACTTGTTCAGACTTGTGTCGCGTATTGTATAGTTAAGATAACATGTAATGTGTCAATTGCATTTCGTTTGTTACATTTAAAAAAAGAATTAATATATTGAACAATTTGCGACCTCCTATTTCTAAATCTATGGAAAAGACAATTAGATCATGGAACACAGAAATTATAATTAAGGGGCCCCTTAATCCCAGTGGCACACCGGCCCACAAAGGTCTTGCTACGCCACTGATAATTGCATTATCATAGTCGGGATTAAATTTCAGAAACTAGCGTGCAGAAAATAATCGTTACGATTGTGCAACCTAGGGTGGGAATAAAAGATAGTAGCTAGATAATACCGTTTAATAAGGTCTGAAGGCCAATAAAAAAGTAACATAAAAACCGTGTCAAACTATTGGTTAAGGTGCAATAAAATTTCTATTGACAGATATAAACATAAACATATTAGAAATAAGTATATCTTTACACTTCAGTACTAAGTAAAATATTTCATCATCCACCAGTAATAACAAAACTAATAATATTTTTGTAACATTGAGAAGAGTTTCGCGCGTGAAAAGATGATCAGAAATTAATGAAGTCATGTTACAAAATCAAGACGTCATATAAAGAAAACAAGGAGTTGGAGTGTTATCTCTAAAGGACAAACCACATATTAAATCAACATATTTGGATTGACGACAAGTATATGAGACATTAAGTAATAATTCCACCATACATGGTTAGCAAGGCTGCACCACTCCACTGAGCACACCGAATTATCTATTTATATGGAAAACGTAATTCCATATTTACTTAGACAGCTCGCTGGTTTGTTTTAAAACCAGATATAATGAGACTTCTCGCATTACTTCACAAACAACGCTCAATAGACAAGTCTGTTTAATAATTGTCTGCTTAGTTTTACTTACTATACTTTATATTATTGACGAACTAATTTAATTAGTTTGTTTTAGATTTAAACATATTATTATTTACTTTTTAAGCTTTATATCTAACAAGTAAAATATAAAATATAAAAGGAAAAGTGTTTATATATTTGCTAGGGTTGTACATCGAAGGCTAAACATCGATGTTTAACATCGATGTTAACATCGGCGCCTTACTATCGATGTTGAAAAAACATCGAAGGAAAAACATCGATGTTTCCGATACATCGATTATATTAATAATATTTTGATTTTATTAATATTAAAAAAATCAGTTGTGGCCACAGCAATGGCGGTCGGTCCGACCGCCATTGTAAAGTACTTATATAAAATACATTCTAGCAGCAGAGTAGAAATATTTTCTAACAGAGATATTATTTATCATGACCATGGGAACGTTACATATAAGTATGAAAAAATTGAGAATTAAATATTATTCAAAATTTTTTGTTTTATCAAAAAACGTCTCAAATAAAAGTTATTAGTTATTGCTTTTATAGCAACTTTTGTTCAATAATTTTTTTCGAAATATTTTTCTGTTGTGAAATATTCACAAAAATCTTAAAATTGACACGAGTAAACTCCCATTTTTAGTCAACCGATTTTTACCAAAAGTTGATCAACTTGTGCCATTGATGGCAGAAGCTTAAATATGAAGTTTCATAAAAATCCTTTCAGCCGAATTTGCTATACACGTGTACACAGACGGACAGACAGACAGACCGACAGACATCATGCTAAAAATAGTCAAAATGTTATGTAGGGACCTCAATTCGTGGAGATCCATCGAAATCTCGAAATGTCAAAATCGGTATGATCACAATACCTCCCTTAGATATGTTGACGGTCGGTAAAAAGCTATTTATTTATATTATATAGGTTTTATTTAATAATGTAAAGATGAAATACGAAAAAAAGTAACTTATAATAAATAAAAAGCATTTATTAGATTTTTAAATAGAAACATTAATCTTTTTTAATCGTAATTAATTGCACATTAACATTACGCAATATAATAATCCTAATTTGTTCCTACTATTTTTACATTTCTAAAATGAAATATTGCATTTTATTATAATACTAATATAGTAATCTTAATGTTAATTTTATATTATTTAACATAAAAATAACATACTGTCATACATTTTTTTTTTTCACTTTTTTAAGTTGCTATACATATTACATTTTTTATAACACTAACATAGCAATCCTAATATTAATTTTACACTAACATTACAATATAATAATCCTAATAATAGTTTTATTAATAAATAAATTATAATTATATTTCCCAATACGATAATTCCAGGGATGGGAGGAATAACAACTGGGAAAGTGTCAACAAGACTCAAAAAGCAACAAGTTTGTTGGAGTCGTTGGTCGTTGCATTGTTTGCAAAAAGTAGCAGTTTCTTCTTATTTTTTCTTATTCTGCAAACTGCTAAAAAGAATAAGAACTAACTCTATTAGTATTGTTATATCACAATAGATAGCGCTTATATTTTGTGTACTAATATTAATAAAATTTGAAATTTTAAGATTCGAGCGCTCTAGTAGTAGTTTCTGAATTTCAAAGTTTAAACATCGACATCGGTAGTAGACCTCGATGTTTTATCGATACTATCGCCATCTGACCATCGATGGTAAAAACATCGATGTTTTTAAAACAAACATCGACGTTTTCGATACATCGATGCTTTTTTCCCATCCCTAATATTTGCATCATCATCAACTCTGGATGTGTACTGGTCTTCTTAATAAGTCGTTTTCATCATGCCTGGCCCCGAGCAAGAAAACGTCAGATGTTAATTTTCAAATTTTGCTTTGTCTAACCTAAATAAATACGGTTCTGTTATTATGCGATTTTTGGGTTTTGTAGGAATGACCACCAAAAAACCCATATAACATCACCCATGTGCCTGTCTGTCTGTATGGTAGAAATTGTAAACAAATGGATGAACACTAAAAGTTGAAATTTAACAAGTTTGTACAACTCTTTGACCAACATATAAGAAATATATAGCGAGTTCAAAAAATACATCATCAGCGACAGCACGAAGTGAGCCAAGTCCTCCTGTTTCCAGGTTTCATGACCATGTTTTAAATCTATGTACATATGGGAGTAATATGGTCAGTATTACGTCCATTTTTTAGCTTACACAGAAAGGCACCTACAGTTTAAAGCCGGTTGCGAAAGGCTAAGCAGAACCTGTAATTTGTATAAATATTTTTAAATAAAATTATTTGACATAAGCAGGAATTGAACTCACGTCCGTGTCCTTGCCTAGCAATCAAATAGCAGGTACAGACGATTTAATGTTTGCAGCTATAGGCTTGCTATAAAAAAAAAAAAAAATGCAGTGCGGGATATATATAAACAAATATGTATTTAATGGAAAAATAAATATATTTATATTTATAATATTGAGTATGGTATCAAATGAAACCTATTAATGTGTGAATAAATAAACACAATTTTATTTTCGAAATATCATTTTTTTATAAGATTTTCGCCTAAAATTTGTCAAAAAACTTTTGTGCCCCATCCTATCTCCCGAAGAGGTTGGTCTGAAAAACTGAAAATATTCTCCATAATGTACATTGGTGGGAACCGGAATAGGTCAATAGGAATTTTTGATCAAATTAGTTTTTCGAAAAATATCGATTTTTTGTTTCCTTGAAAAAATTACTACTTTTTGTGTGGTATCAAAAGAAAGCTCTTAAGACGTAGATTATGGAGCAGAAAGCAGTTTTTTTTTATTTTCTTTTATTTTAACACGTTTTTTCTAAAAATGTGCTAAATAATTTTAGGCCTTGAGCGAAAAATATGTTAAACTAAAAATCGGAAAAAATCTAAGTAATGTACATTGATATAAACCTTAAAAATACGAGAGAAATTTTTAATCAGATTTCGTTTTTGTGAAAAAGTTTTTGATAGAATGAATTATTTTTAATTCATATCTAAATTATGGTTAATATTGTTATGAAGTTTTTGTATTTATGGATAAGGTAGTGTTATCTTTTTTTTTTTAAATAAAAATTTAATAAAATATTTTAACAGCTGAGAATCAAGTTCATGTGTGTAGAGTGTAGTATTCAGTAGGTTCTGCCTACTATGATACAACCCATTGTTTGAATCACTTTAGTTTTTTCTTCTTAAGGTATCAAAGAGGAATAAATCCTTTAGAGCAGTGAAATATTTATAAAACTAATAACATATTGTTAATAATGAGATATACGTTTTTGAAATTCAAATAAAAAAGACGCCATTTTTCCATATACTTCTTATTAATTTAATGAAGACTTAAATACAAAGCAAATGCAGAAAAGAACGCAGGGATGTTTTAATTTATATTTTAAAGTAACGAATTTTAGCAATTTATTTAAATTTTGTTTAAAAAAATAAATGGAAGCTCTTAGGCTTCAAATATCGAATAAACACGATTACCAAAAAACTGTTGATTCTGTTGACTTCTTACACTTATTAAATACCCTGAAATATTATAAGAATAAAACAATTTTTTGCTAGACCAGTCTAGACCACTAAGGTCTAAAGCAGCGTTTCTCAACCGGGGGGCCGCGGCCCCCTGGGGGTCGTGAAAGCTTCGTCGGGGGGCCGCGAAGTCATATAAGATCGAAGCATGAAAATATAATAGAATGCAGTCATTTTTGCACAAATGTGCTCCATTCATAAATATATTACATTTATATTCATAAAAATATACCTTCCATAACATAAATAAAATATATTATACTTATTTTGATAACAAATTTAAATAATATCATTGTAAAATTAAGTGTATATGTCGGCTGATGCGTTTCTGTGATATCGGTTCGCGTTGGAGGTACTTCAAGTACTTGTAAGTTGTAGTTTCAAGTGGGCACGACTTGAAAGTGTAATATTATTATTATTTATTATGTGCCGAGCTACGGATAATTCAAGAGTAAAGAAGCGAAACTGATTATATCTAAATGGATGGCACTTTGAACACTTGTAAATAAAAATACTTTACTTTCAAGTCATTATAGGGAATACAATTTTTCGTCAACCATAAAAGATATTTAAAAAATTGTTTCTTTGAAAAAATTCTATCACAGTTGATATACGTTCCTATTTAAAAAATTGTCCTTGATTGAATTTCGATAGGTACTGTCATTCAATTCTTTGGATAAACTTTGGTCATCAAACATTTTTCCCAATAAGCTCACACATCGCCTTTTTTACTGTGCCATCTTGCAAACATCATTTTATAAAACTTACTAAAGTAAATATTTTTTATGCCGTCTGTTAATGAAAAGAACTGAACTTTTAAAAACCACATTTTTTCATTGCGTTGTTTACAAGTGTCTTTGTGACGAGCTTGCTTTTATTTTAATTTTTTTTTTTTTGATTATTGTTACATATATATAGTCGTGTTATAAGCGTTTAAAATACGACATAAACACAATAAAAACGGTGACGCCACGGTTCATCCTGTATATCTATATATATAGGGGGGCCGCAGACCTTATTTAAATAATTTTGGGGGGTCCCATGCCAGAAAAGGTTGAGAAACGCTGGTCTAAAGTATAGATTTGGCCCATGAGGACATTTCTATTTTCATTTGCTCATTACTTCTATATGCTTTCCTTCCTTTTTGCTCTTCACTTCGATCTACTTTCCTTTTTTTGATAATATTTCAAGCCCCCTTTTTTGTTTTGTTCATCACTTTGATTCACTTTCCTTTTTAGGGTTTTGTAGGTATGACCAAAAAACCCTTATACCGTCATTTTGTCGTCTGTCTGTCTGTCTGTCTGTTCGGTAAAATTGTAGCCAAACGGTTAAACCCAGAGAAATTTGGCATGCTTATACAACTCTTTGACCCGCACATAGGAAAAATACTAAAACATATCCCCCTAAAAATATAAACAAATATATGCTCATCGAATAAAAAAAAAATATTTTTTTACAATTGAAAGCCCTTGGTACGTGGATTAACGATCAAAATTTTATTTTTGCAAAATAAATTATTTTGATGCAATTTTTGCCAAAATTGTGCAAAAATTTTTTTGTCCCACACCCTGTAGCTCAGATGGTTTAAACTAAAAATCTGAAAAAATTCTAAGTAATGTATATTGGTGTGAACCGGAATAGTACAACAGGAAATTTTGTTCATATTATGTTTTCAGAAAATAACGCATTTTTGTGTTTTTAACTAAAATATGTAAAATATTTAATCCTCTATTTAACACAGTAAACGAGTGAACGTACGTAGTCCAGTGGTAACGTTCTCGCTTCGTAAGTTGCAAACTCTGTTCGATTCCCGTCAATTTTATTTTTTCTGCATTTTTTTTACATTTTTATTTAAGTTAATTTTTTTTTTTTGTCAAAATTTTAGTTATATTTTGGCAAATGTTGCATTTAATTTTTAAAAGCGTAAATTTAATAACCAGTGGGAAGTTTTGAAATTATAATTTAATTCTATATTTGAATGTATACGAAATCAGAGGGGCGGAGTTTATGACTTAAACAATCAATGGAAGCCATAGGTGCAATTTTCAAAATATTAATGAACCTTGCTATATAAAAAAAAAATATGCAAATATTTAGAAACCCAAATAATGGTATTAGGCATTTGAATTAAAATTAACAAAAAAATATTTTAACATAAAATCATCATTCACTTACTAAATACCTGCGAAACCCTGAAATGTGTGAAAATTTACACTTCACATCAATTTTTTTTGCTTAGTGCTTCTTTCCGTTTTCCTTTTTTGTTTTTCTCCTCGAATCTCGTCTATGTCCTCTGGCTCGCAACGGCTTCTGTAAGACAGAATATGAATGTTAGTAAAAATTTCGCCATGTCTGTTCTACAAATATCTTAAGTCAGTCGTTGAGCTTCCTACGATTTAAACTAAGTTTTAAACTTTGTTTGATGACTGTCGTTAGAAATAAAATCTTTGATTTTTCTGTAGTATAGTCATTTAATGATTCTTTTTTCAGTTAGTTCTTGTTAACTATTTAATCTTTATTTAAAATCAAAATTTAACTAACCAGTTATTATTTTTTCTATAGTAGCTAAATCCGGTTCAAGACAAGTAGTAGATGAACAGAGAGAAATGACGAATTGCCTAATTAAATTTCTTCTGAAAAAATGAAATGTTAGTAGTAAATTCACAACTAGAAATAAATCAAACTGTAATCTTAGTCCATAATTTTAATTACATGAATACGCTGGGAATTAGATAACTGCACGTAATATTGCAATATTTTACATCACTTCATTTCCATATAGAAGAACAAGGGGTTAAAATGAATTTTCATTTGAAAATAATACAGCTACAGAAGTAATTCATAATAAACGGTCCACTCCAGATTCAATGCACTACAATTGTAGTTATAAGGGGAAAAAATTATATATATTTTTAAGTTTTCCAACAGATCGCAAACTGGTACGAGTAAACAACCCAACCAACAAGCCAGGGATCAACAAATTGACTGACAGACTGAAAAAAAAACAGATCAGTTGACTGATAGATCAACACGTTTGTCGAAGTATCGGTCTAAACGACAAGTAGATACAGGGCCGTAAGTAGCTTTTTTCGGGTCCTGGGCAAGATTTTATAACTGAGCCCCCCTAAACACTATATAATACAAGTGATGTCCTGAACAAAAATATCCTCACTTCTAAAATACGTCGACAACGAAATACGTCGAAAAGTGACGACAAAAAAAAATCCTCAGTCAAAATACAATTATTATGCTCTAATATTTTCTAGGCCCCCTTCGAATCTGGGCCCTGGGCATGTGCCCCTGTTTCCCCTGCCTAGTTACGGACTGAATAGATATATCGGCAGTATTACTGACTGACAGACCCGCAAATTGCAAATCCTTGTCCAAAAGAATTTTTTATAAGTTTTAATCTATTGAGTTATTAGAAAGGTTCGTAGGAATTTTTGTTGTAAATTAAAATCCATTTTTGGGTATCGCAGGATGGCGGCCCTAATTCCGTCACTCATGTGTCCGTCTGTCTGTTTGTTCGGTAAAAATCGGTAAAAAAAAATCGGTAAAAAGACCCGGAAATCGAAATGGATAGGACACACACTAAGGAAGCCTGACGATACCATCTCCAAAGAGACACATGAATGGAATTCGAAGGTAGCGGGCAGAAGAGGTGGGCATGTAATTAACTGACACAGGTCCATTTCTGAAGAAAACGGACGAAATTTTGTGCGGAAATTAAAGCCCTTGCAAAGAATAGAACCAGATGGCGATGCCTTGTAGAGGCTTTTTGCTCCACTTAGGAGCTACAGGAAATTATATATATGTTAGGATCAGGACTAGTGGCTGATCGTCCTTGTAATATGTAACGATAGCAACTATAATATGATGACATACAGTGAATTTCTTTTGTCCTGCAACATTATATTATTATTATGCGTGGTTTCCCTAGTAACGACAAATTATTTTGACAGCAATGTTAAATTACCTATGTTGCAAATTAAAATAAACGCAATTTTACATTGCTGTCAGATTTCAATTACCATAGTAACGATTAGTACCTCTATTGTACGATAAAAGAAATTTACTAGAAATTCAACGTCTTACAACACATAGACGTTGTAATAAATGCTCGTTTGTGCTTGAATCTGCTTGTGTGTTTTAATTGCTATTATTAAAAACGCTATAAAGCGTTTATATATGTAGAACTCTTGAGCTACTTATAGTAAAACTAACAATATTTCATAAAACCTATCGCCTGAAAAATATAAACAAATATACATATGTTTATCTTTTTAACAAGGGAAGTATTGTGATCATACCGATTTTCCTCCACGAATTGAGATACCTTCATAACGTTTTGACTATTTTTAGCATGATGTCTGTCGGTCTGTCTGTCTGTCTGTCTGTCTGTCTATCCGTCCGTCCGTCTGTCTGTGTACACGTGCAGAGCAAATTCGGCTGGAAGGATTTTTATGAAACTTCATATTTAAGCTTCTGGCATCAATGTGCCATTGTGGCAGAAGCCACAATGTCACATTGGAATCAACTTTTGGTAAAAATCGGTTGACTAAAAATGGGAGTTTACTCGTGTCGATTTTAAGATTTTTGCGAATATTAAACTACAGAAAAACATTTCGTAAAAATTTATATAACAAAAATTACTATAAAAGCAATAACTAACATCTTTTATTTCAGACATTTTTTGATAAAACGAAAAAACTTGAAAAATGTTTCTAAATTTTTTGTAAGTATCTATTTTTTCATACTTATATGTAACGTTTCCAGTCATGATAAATAATATCTCTGTCAGAAAATATTAGGCCAAGTTATTTCTAATCTGCTATTAGAATATATTTTATACAAGTACTTTGTGATGGCGGTCGGTTCTGTGGTGACCACAGCTGATTTTTTTAAATTTCAAATGATAACAAATGACAGCTCTGAATATGTGGATTAATAGTCAAAATTTAATTTTTGACACCAAATATATTCACGAGATTCTCACGAAAAATTTCTAAATTTTTTTGCCCCACACCCTGTAAGTTTTTAAGTATAACCCTCGTAAGAGGGGTTAAAATATTGTTTTATGCTAAATACCTACGAAATGTGTGAAAATTTACACTTCATCATTTTTTTATTTTTTTTTATTCCTACAAATTCCATAGTTCTTTGCTTGGTGGTAATAATTTTAAAGTAATACAACATTAAGGTACTTTAACGGAAGTCCATATTTTAGCCAGACTTAATTTAAATCTTAATTATTTACTACCATTAAAATAACCAGTAAAGTCCATTCGACTTCCTACAGTTCAATACATCTTCCGCATAAACACCGTACAAAATTAAGAACGGATGCCATAAATATTCCAGAATAAAAAGCTTTGTTAAGTGTTCAGCTGTGAAGATGGATGCGGTCAAAAGATAAAAGAGTATAAAAATGTGTCGCGGGGTTTCCTGGTACTTGGTTGGATGGTCGGTGCCCAGTGATGGTGCCCGGTGAGCCGCTGTAATTAGCCTCGTAGCGTGACAGTGAGAGAGCGCGAGGTCATAGTTCAGTCGCGAGCCGCGGCACGCTGCTTACTCCCGCCGTGAACACACTATGTTACCGCGCTCTTCACACATTCCTGTAATTAACACACCGGTACTCTATGATCTATACCTTCAACTTAACTGCAACATTAGATTACAATTATTTTTACATTATATTAATTAGCAATTTTCAATTTAAAATAATTAATTTATTATTTGAATCATGGTTTTCATTACTCGAATTTATATGCTGTCAATTTTATTTATACTCGCTTTTGACTCACCAACACCAACACTATGTGAAATACGTTCGACGAAATGTGGCTATACTTGATTCTGGTATGTCTACTATAGCATAGGAAATGAAAGAGACACTAGTTAAGATCAGAGCTGTGCCAAGTACAGAGTGATTATTTAATGGCGAGACGACGTCACCGAATTTTACGTGCCTTCTAGCTGAAATACTGGTGAATACTATGACTATAATAACTATGATTATGAAGAAAAAAAGATTATGCGCGTGCGCGCATAATCGCCTGCTACGATGTGTATGAAACGGCAAATTATTAAAACTTCCAGTGACGTCGTCTCGCCATTAAATAATCACTCTGTACTCTACTGAGTATTTGGCACATCAAATACCAAATATCGAAGTATGAAAGATACTATTAATCATCACTGATAATTATATATGAAATATCAAATAGTTTTAAAAAGTATTTGAAATAATGTATTTCAAATACCCTTAATGTTTATCCCATAAGCTTACGCTAATCATGAAATGTTCCATAGCTCGCCAGGTTACTTTTAGTTTATACCATTTCGTCAATTCCATTGTATATTGGAACTAAACAGAAAATGTCAGGGCAGACTTACAGAAGAAGTAGAAATAATGCAAGGAGTTCGTCAAGGTTGTATCCTGTCACCCTTACTCGACATATACTCCCAAAAGATTTTCATTGATATGTGGGGAGCTATGATATATATAAATATGAAATGTCACGGTTGGCTGATTTATTTATTTCATTTGTACTTACTCTGTACATCCCTCACATTATGGGTTCCAAGACTTGCGAGCGGATCAAGTCTGGACCCCCCCTATTAGTCCGCTAGCTGGTTGCTATGATTCTTGGAAGGATTAAGGGTTGTTCAATTAAACTCAACATTTTAGCTAATCTACTTTAATTATGACACGGTTTAAATATTTACACTAATTACACTAGACTTACAATTATGTCGATACAGCTAAATCCAAATGAGACATTCACACACACTAGGCACACTACACCAAACTAACGAACACTACCTTAACGTAAATACGAAATTACTTAGTTACATTTTACTTGTCCGACCGAACACTCTAAATGACTCTAACCCATGATGAACAAATTCTCACTCTACTTAAAACACGACTTAACTTCTCCACTCTTTAGACTCAACTCTTAAACATGGTCTTAACCATATGACGGGTCAAAATCAATTACTACTTAAAACGCGACCACCCTGAAAAGCTTATATCGTGCAACTGTTAAATGTCATTTTACACCTCTTGACTGTCTGTCTTGTACTATTTTAAAATTCATAATTTATTGGTGATAACTCAGATAAATATCCCATTAGAAAATAGCCCAATCATAATATTTATATCTCTGACAAAAATTAATTATTATTTATGTGCTTATGGTTGACGTATATTTTAAACACAATAATTTACGAATCACTTTTCATGTTACATTGACAAAGTGTCAAGTTAAAATAATAAACAAGTCTACCGTTATCTTAAATGCCGTTTCTAAGAAATAGATTATTTTTTATCGTTTAACAGTATAAATATTTTACTCAAATTGAATGATTATACTGAATTTATTTATGAAATTTTATTTATGAAATAATACCAAAATTACCTCCCTTACAGAAATTTTTTACGAAATTGAAGAGGGCATAGAGAATTGAAATGGCAGAGCGATTAATATCAGATATGCGGATGATACCCTACTTATTTCTGACACATCAGATGGAGACCCCAGGACCTGCTTTATAGATTGACAGATGCGGAAGATGTATATGGTCTTAAAATCAGCGTGGATAAAACCAAATACATGGTTAACAAGTAACAATGTTACCATAAGTAGAGTACAGAATTTTTCGTATCTTGGCACTGTTGTGAACGAGGATTAAGACCACTCCGCAGAAATAAAGTGCAGAAAAGAAAGAGCTCGCGGCGCATTAAAAAAAATGGCCAGTACTCTGCAGTCACAATTTGAGCCTACACTAAAATCCTCATTCTTAACAGTATATAAGAGGAGTGATCAAAAAGTACGTTGAATTTTTGAATAAGAAAAAAATTATTAAAGTTAAATCTACGAGTAAAAGTATCTACAACTAAGTAAGAAAATATGCCTCCTCATGTGATATGATAAATACCAAATAAGTAATTTTGTGCATACTAATTTCGTCACGTTTTGTATACTTTATCATAAGATCCCATTTACTGTTTTCAACTAACGATCAACAGAACATCTAGGAAATTAAATCTGCTTAATTTATTTTCGCGTTAATTTATTCATAAACTGTCTCGTCACGTTCTATGGATGCACGAAGTGCAGGGACATTACATATCATTTGTTTATCCACATGTCTGCAACATAACGGGGTTGTGGTGCGCGATGTTCAGTCTTTTCGTGACTCATACGTTGTAATACCAGTGGCGGAACATATACTTATACCGAGAGGAATGCATATTTTTAACAAGTTTTACCTAAATATTTATTGGCAACAGGTTAAGAATGAGTGGAGCTCTATAATCTTTACCGTTTTTGACAAATCATTATGTATAAAAAATGTTCTCCTACTATAATAGACCTTAATATACCACTTCAAATTAAAAAAACTTACAGAAAATTACGTACAACAACCTACCACCATGGATTATAATACTACCAGATATTAACATTGATCTAACGAGATACAAAAAAAATATAACACCTACAGAGAAATTCCAGGAAGAACTAAGAAAAATTAAAAGAAAACAACCAGAGAATACAAAGATCATATACACTGATGCCTCAAAAAAGGAAGACCAGGTTATAATAGGTTCAAAATAGACGACAACAAATGAAGCTACAGCCTGCCCTCAACAGTCTCAGTAACGACCGCAGAAATCAAAAGCATCCACCAAGCCATTAAAGATGCTTTCAGATACAAAGAGAGGACAAACTATATTATCTGCACCGATTCACTGGGTGCAATCAACAAAATAACAAACCCCAACACAAAACGAAAAAACACGCAACAAATTCAACACCTTATACACGACACTATAATACACGATAAACACAACATAATACTCTTATGGGTTCCAAGTCACAAGGGCAACAAAGGCAACGAAGACATACATAATTACATTAACAACACCACACCTACACAATCACTAAATCTATCTACCCCAATTGAAGACATCCAAATAATCATTTCACAGCACTCACAAAAAGCACAACAAGCCAAATGGACTGCAATAAAAAATTACAAATTTAGATCCATCAAACCTGATATACAAGTTTGGAATCTAAACACGGATAGAATAACACAAACCATCCTCACAAGGTTACGAATAGGGCATACAAAATTAACCCACGAGCATCTACTGCCGAGAGATAACGCGAAGATCTGCGATGAGTGCTGTGAAATCCTCACAATAGAACACCTCCTATTAGAATGCCGAACATATGCAGATCTGAGGGCCAAACACAACATAATACATTCCCTTAAACACACCCTATAGAACACCACCACAGCTAACGCGAACAAAATAAACTCATCAAAGATGCCCAACTAGTCAGCAGCATTTAAACCCAAAATCACATCACTCATAACTTATAATAAACATTTTATAACAAATTTTTATAAACACAATATGTAACAAATGACATGTAATTATAAACTAATTATTGTAAACTTATACCGACGTCAAAAACCATGTAGTTGAAGCGTCGTTAAATAAAACTTATGGGAAAAAAAAATGTTCGAAGTTAACTCGACACCATTGTTCACTCAGTTACTAGCAGAGCTATGACTACGTTTAAATGGTCAAGTTAGCAAGGGTGGTTTTTATGTAAGGATAAATGGCCTCCACTAGTCTCAAGTATGACGTGGCTCAAAAGGTTGCTAAAGTTTGCGATTGTGGACGCTTGTCAAGACCTGACAAACCCCATAATAATAACCATTTCTTATAATTCCAAATCAATAATTTTCTAATTTCTCAGTTTATTTTCATTTTAATTTAGGTGCGTTTTATATCATTGGAAAGAGAAAAAAAAATCTCAATTTAATGCATTTAAAGAGATCTTTATGCCCCATATGAAAATTGAAAGTTAGTATGAATTTCTCGAAAATTATACGAGCTATAAAAATGTTGAGGACGGCTGTGAATTTTTCGTAAAAAAATGTCTGTAGAACTTGCAAATTAGAAAATTGTGTGAATTGAAGAAAAAGTTATAAGCCAAAAAGTAAATCGACCAAAATCAATTTTTGCTCGTATCTAGTGCACTTTTCACTTTTCCGGAAAACCAAATACATAATTAAAGTGGCCAACTAATGCGGCAACTTTGTCCTAATTTAAACGATTTCGTATCTCTTACGGTTCACGAGATTCCTCGAAAAACGGGCACCCTATATAATATGATCGAAAAAAATCCGTATGAAAGGCCATGGCCTTGCTTATAATGCTTATAATGCATGCATTATATATTCTTTTTCCTGCGAAATGCGATGTGTGAGCAAGTTGGGAAAAATTGATTGAATTTTTGCGGAACAAATCGGAAGTACAGGATATGATGGAAAACATTAGTACGAATTGAAATAGAAATATTTTAAATTACAATTTTTTTATTATCCTCCGAGCTACAGACAGCTCAAGAGTAAGGATCTGAAAGTGTTTGCATCAAAATGAAAGGCACTTTGAACACTTATAAATAAAAATATTTATCTTTCAAGTCGTTATAGACGATAGAAAAAACTTAATAAAAATTATATATAAAAAAATATATTGATGTAAAAGTTTTTACTTTTCAAAAGATCTATCCAAAGATATCCAACTCGACTTACTTATTTAAAAAATCAAAATTATGCTTGATATTCATTGCTTCTAGTTTATTCCGAAACTGTCCTGAAAAACAGGGGTAAACGAGTGGTATGATATACTTTGTATAAATTTCGTAAGAGAAGCATAAAACAAAACACAGAAAAAATTAAACAACCCTACAAAATAATAATAAATTCAAAAATGTTAAAGATCTACTTGCTGGTCATCCAACCACTGCATAGCAGCTGGACAGATCTCATTCACATCTACAATACTGCTGAAGAATCTGCGTAAAGCAAAATTATTCAAGATATGTTCAACAATTTGAGAAGCTTCTCCATAATTACATTCTGGGGAATATGATATATCCTACTTATTTAAAAAGTCGTTGCATTTACCATGATCAGTCTTTATGTGATTGAGTTGTTTCCACAGGTGTCTATGGAGATCGAAATCTACTGATTTCGATTAGTTATTACTAGATGAGTTACTACTACTGATTAGGTACTACTAGAGCGCCATTCTGCACTCCTGCTACATTCCATAGGCCATTCCAAGCTGGTTTCGTACCCAAAGGTGTTTTTAGTTTATGATTCATCCAAATAAGGGTTTTTGATTTAATTGATAATGCAGGAAGAGAGTCCAAGTCAAATTTAATCGGCGTATAATCACGGTTGACTCCTTTATCCGATTCGCGTTTACTCCTGGTTGTTCATCTCAGTACTGAAAGTGCTATATTAGATAACACCGGCAGCTAAGCAGTGGGTGTTGAATTGTTAGTAACCAAAATTATCTTCATGGTGTCGTGGATTTGGGAATTTATTTTCGAGGTGTGAGCGTTATATCCCCAAACCAGAGCGCAATATTTGGCAGAAAAGTAAGATAAGGCTAAACCAGTGAGCAAGGTGTTAGCATCTGCTCTCCATATAGTACAAGCAAGCTTTTGCAGGATGTTGTTCCTAGTTTTGATTTTCTGCGCGATTTTAATAGCGTGAGAATTGTAGGTTAGTGTGTCAAGAGTTGCTCCAAGATAGATTGGTAACGGCTTATATTTTAGTTTTGCACCATGAAAATGTACTTCCGACTCTAGGTTAGCCAATCAATTGCTCAAATAAAATGAGCAGCAGACAGATTTCGATGGGTTTAGCAGGAGCCGCCTTTTTATGCAAATTTCTTTCTATTGTACTCTACATCAATGTTTCTCAACAGGTGGTCCCCAGAAAAATTTTAATGGTCCGCGAAAGTTTTATATGTGTTATGCAGTTTTTTCTAAATTTTTTATGCACATTTTTAGTTTTTTGTAGGTATGAACAAAAAACCCTTATACCGTCATTTTGTCGTCTGTCTGTCTGTCCGTTCAGTAAAAATTGTAGCCAAAAGGCTACACCTAGAAAGTTGAAATTTGACATGCTTATACAACTCTTTGACCCGCACATAGTAAAAATACTAAAACATCTAAAAAACATATCCCCCTAAAAATATAAACAAATATGTGCTCATCGAAAAAAAAAAATACATTTTTTTACAATTCTGTCTAGGGTATCAAATAAAAGCCCTTGGTACGTGGATTAACGATCAAAATTTTATTTTTGCAAAATAAATTATTTTGACGCGATTTATGTTAAATTGTGCAAAAAAAATTTGTCCCACACCCTGTAGCCCAGATGGTATAAACTAAAAATCTGAAAAAATTCTAAGTAGTTGTTATGTTTTGTTATTAATATGTTTTGGATCCAATCGTCATGAACAAAAAAAGGAAATGTTAATATAGTAAGCGCTGGATGTAACATAAAAAATAGAAAGTATAATAATTTGTAATTGTTCTGTAATTGTTCTGTAATTGTTCTGTCATATTAAATAAATAACATACTAATGTTATAATTATTTTTATTCAATATATTACAGTAGTGTACATTGGTGTGAACCGGAATAGTACAACAGGAATTTTTGATCAGATTATGTTTTCGGAAAATAACGCATTTTTTGTGTTTTTAACTAAAATATGTAAAATATTTAATGCGCTATTTAAACACAGTAAGCACGTGAACGTTCGTTGCATTTTTATTTTGTTCAAATTATTTTGTCAAAATTCTAGTTATATTTGGGCAAATGTTGCATTTAATTTTTAAAAGCGTAAATTTAATAACCAGTTGGAAGTGTTGAAATTATAATTTAATTCTATGTTTGAATGTGTACGAAATCAGAGGATTAGAGTTTATGACTTAAACAACCAATGGAAGCTGTAGGCGCAATTTTTAAAATATTAATTAACCTTGCTATATAAATAAAAATACTGGACATATTTAGAAACCCAAATAATGGTATTAGGCATTCGAATTAAAATTAATAAAAAAATATTTTAACATAAAATTTGTTTTGGCATCCCAAATAATCATCATTCACTTACTAAATACCTGCGAAAGCCTGAAATGTGTGAAAATTCACACTTCACATAAATTTTTTATGTAAGTAATTTATATTTTGTTTATTTTCTGTAAACTTTCTGTGATTTTCTACAAATAAAATAAATGTATTTAGTAGCACATTAAATATTTTCATTGCACGTTATTTGATTTCTTGCAAAAAATGAACCAACAGTTATTATTAGTGGTACGCGTTAGAAAATTATATATTATTCTGGTACGCGGTGCATTTTTGGTTGAGAAACACTGTTCTACATTATAAAATAAGGTGTAGATTCATTTGCTGTAGATTTTTCTCAAATATCCAAATATCAATTTCGCTCAGGTACTAGACCGGGAGCTCATGACATTTTTGGTCTCCGATTTCATACAGCATGCCTTTTGGAGGAGAGAATATTTACCCTGTGACAACAAAAAAGGGATGGTACTAAACCCCTGCACGCTTTCCGGTCATAGCGAAAATTGCATTTCCACTTGCACAAAATTTTTGTGTTTTTCTCTGATTTAATATTGCTTGCCCTTTTGTCAAAAGAAAGTTATAACAAATTTAAAGTCTTTTAATTATAGGCATGCTGTATGAAAACGCGGAAAATCATATTTTTTTATTACAAGATCACATGACCGTTTGAGCCCTTTGGGACCCTCCGAATCGCATGCATATATTTAAAAGACTTTAAATTTGTTATAACTTTCTTTTGACAAAAGGGCAAGCAATATTAAATCAGAGAAAAGCACAAAAATTTTGTGTTTAAGTGGAAATGCAATTTTCCCTATGACCGGAAAGCGTGCAGGGGTTTAGTACCATCCCTTTTTTGTTGTCACAGGGTAAATATTCTCTCCTCCAAAAGGCATGCTGTATGAAATCGGAGACCAAAAATGTCATGAGCTCCCGGTCTATACACAAAAATTCAGAAAGAGAAGTCAGATATCATCTACCTTTTTAGAAATCGAATCATGACGAGGTTGAATAAAGGTGTAAAGGCACGTCACTGTGTAAACAGAGATTGTCTCACATTTGTCTACATGTCGCTATATGTGTACTGTAGGCAGCGCGGTACTTATTATAAGGTATCCGATACTGTCATGGCTGGTGAAGGGAGCCGGAGCCGGTGTGTGACTACCGCAAGAGCGCGTCCACGTCTCCGCGAGCGGTGCGCACGTTCCGGGTCTTAGGTCAACTGCTTGTAGGGTCACTGTCATGCTGGACCTCTACCAAAGACAATGCGTTCATCCGACACAACTAACAAAGCATATTAATTTTATCCATATTCTGATCTTAATATTATGGAACTTAACTGGGTTGGTTCTTTTAATATTGTGCAATAGTAGAAATACATTGCAGATATTTTATTTCGGACAAGAGAAACTCACATTTTTTGACATATTCAATTGAATTTATGTAGATTTGTTTACATATGTGTTTTGTAATGGAGCATGTCATGATTTTTACTTTCACAGACATATTAAGGTTATTTCAATGTCAATATTATCGATATTGAATTTTTAACAAAAATACATGATTAATGCCCGGTTGCATAAAAGTTTTACAACTAGTTATAAGCTAAATCTAGATAAAACGCAAAAAATGCATCGTAATATCGCAATATAATACTTAAACTTGCCAATGCGGTTTTTTAATTTTTATACCAGTTTTATATACCAGAGTTTTAAGAGCAGTCAAAAGTAATATAAAATAAGATTATAATTTTATTTATAATGATGAAGTGTGAATTTTCACACATTTCAGGGTTTTGCAGGTATTTAGTAAGTAAATGATGATTATTTGGGTTGCCAAAACAAATTTTATGTTAACAATTTTTTTTTTTTTGTTAATTTTAATTCAAATGCTTAATACCATTATTTAGGTTTCTAAATATGTGCAGTATTTTTTTTTTTATATTAAGCAAGGTTCATTAAGATTTTGAAAATTGCGTCTATGGCTTCCGTTGGTTGTTATAAGTCATAAGCTCCGCCCCTCTGATTTCGAGTATATTGAAAGATAAAATTAAATTATAATATCAACAATTTCCACTGGTTATAAAATTTACTCTTTTAAAAATTAAATGCAACATTTGCCAAAATATATCTAGAATTTTGAAAAAATAATTTAAACAAAATAAAAACGCAAAAAAAACAGGAAAAAAAATGTCTCCTCTCACCGGGAGCGAACTCTATTTTGTTGGGTAAGAAGCGAGCAACATAACCATTACACCAAGATACGCCTTCCACCGTAGCGTGTTACATCTATAAATTTTACATTGTCAACCACAAAACACAAAAAATGCGTTATTTTCCGAAAACATAATCTGATCAAAAATCCCTGTTGTACTATTCCGGTTCACACCAAAGTACATTACTTAGAATTTTTTACAGGGTGGGGGACAAAACTTTTTTGCATAATTTTGGCAAAAATCGCATCAAAATAATTTATTTTGCAAAAATAAAATTTTGATCGTTTATCTACGTACTAAGGGATTTCATTTGATACCCTACTCAGAATTTAAAAAAAATATTTTTTTTTCGATGAGCACATATTTGTTTATATTTTTAGGGGGATATGTTTTTTAGATGTTTTAGTATTTTTCCTATGTGCGGGTCAAAGAGTTGTATAAGCATGCCATATTTCAACTTTCTAGGTTTAGCCGTTTGGCTACAATTTTTACCGAACGGACAGACAGACAGACAGACAGACGACAAAATGACGGTATAAAGGTTTTTTGATCATACCTACAAAACCCTAAAAAAGTTATAATTTTATTTTAATAGAAAATTGTATTTAAAAAATGGATTAAAATCAAATTATAGTTGAAGGTAATGGGATTCGGACCAGTCAGAAAATAAAAACAAATTTATTAACTTCGCTAACGTTTCGATTTTATTTAAATCTTCATCAGAGCTTAGTTAATAGTCACGATATAAAATAAAAGTTTTAAAATTAATAACGAACACATCATATTGTCCGGTTATTGAACTCAGAGATAAGCAATGAATATAATCAAAATAAATAAAAATGAAATAAAATCAAATAATATAAAAAACAATTAACAGGTGAAAGAGGGATAGATGTAAATAAACTAACAATGCCAAAAGATAATTTACATCCAAGTAAATTAAAGACATTGTTTGATAAAACGAAACAATTTTTAATTTTTTTTATTATCTTTGATGATTATGGTCATGATAAATAATATTTCTGTTAGAAAATATTGGGCCAAGTTATTTCTACTCTGCTGCTCGAATGTATTTTATACAAGTACTTTGTGGTGGCCACAGCTGATTTTTTTGTATTTATATGAAAAATGAGACAAGAAAAATATGATTCAATCACGAAATTTTTAAAAATATTCAATTCTCAGCAGGCATCTCCGCAATAAGCCGCAGGTCATCAGTAGTCACTAATCACAGAGTAAATTTAACAGAGTCAATATAAATACCTTTCAATTAATATCTTTAACGGATCACTACTCTCAAAGAGCTACCGATTATTTTTTTGCAAAGATTAATCTAAACGTTAAGTGGTCAGACTAATTAATTTCTCTAATAAAAAAACAATAATTAATAAAGTGCATAAACGGTAGAAATCTAAACTGGAACTAATCTTACCTGTTTTAATATTTAAGATGTTGTAGAAACGGAGATATGTTTGCCAGGTGGGCTCACGTCAAAATGATGGACCATTTCTACAAGAACTGGAGGCAGGAGTGTTTGATGTTTTCCCGACAATCCTCGAGATTGGACCACCCAGTGGAAAACGATGTCTTTGAAATCAATATTGGAGTTACATTGTCTACACTCTAGTTTCTTCTGTCTTCGACTCAAACAATACAATACAACAGAATACTGTTTCTTGTTTTACAACATATTGAGAAATATCAAATCCGTTTTTAGAAACTCACATCATTAACATTCTGATATAAATTGAAGAAGTATTTTATTGTAGTGATTTTATTTAGTGTTTCTTTTATTTTCATACTACGTTTACTTAATATTTTTGGTGCAGAACATCTTGATCTACTAACGCATATTACATCCTAATATTTAACGACTACATTTAGGCATTATTAGGAGTTCGTAGGCATAACCAAGCGATCTTTAATCACGATTTTGTCTGTCTGTATGGCAAAATTTTGGCCAAACAGCTGAAGCGAGTTGCAGTTTGGAAGCCATATGCAGTTTTTTTTTGCCAGTATATAAGAAAAAATTGATGTGAAGTGTGAATTTTCACACATTTCAGGGTTTCGCAGGTATTTATTAACTGTGTGATGATTATTTGGGATGCCAAAACAAATTTTATGTCAAAATATTTTTTTATTAATTTTAATTCGAATGCCTAATACCATTATTTAAGTTTCTAAATATGTGCAGTATTTTTTTTTTGTAGCAAGGTTCATTAAGATTTTGAAAATTGCGCCTATGGCTTCCATTGGTTGCTTAAATCATAAGCCGCGCCCTCTGATACCTTCAAATATAGAATTAAATTATAATTTCAACACTTCCCACTGGTTATTAAATTTACGCTTTTAAAAATTAAATGCAACATTTACCAAAATATAACTAGAATTTTGACAAAATAATTTAAACAAAATAAAAATGCAAAAAAACTGAAAAAATGAAAATTGACGGGATTCGAACACAGTTTCTTACAGTAGTTTCAACTCACTAAGCAACAACGCTACCACTGTGCTATACAGGATCATTCTTTTACTTTGTTAAATAGCGGATTAAATATATTACATATTTTACGTAAAAACACAAAAAATGCGTTATTTTCCGAAAAAATAATCTGATCAAAAATTCCTGTTGTGCTATTCCGGTTCACATCAATGTACATTACTGAGAATTTATTCAGATTTTTAGTTTAAACCATCTGGGCTACAGGGTGTGGGACAAAATTTTTTTTTGCACAATTTTGGCAAAAATCGCGTCAAAATAATTTATTTTGCAAAAATAAAATTTTGATCATTAATCCACGTACCAAGGGCTTTCATTTGATACCCTACACAGAATTGTAAAAAAATATTTTTTTTTTCGATGAGCATATATTTGTTTATATTTTTAGGGGAATATGTTTTTTAGATGTTTTAGTATTTTTCCTATGTGCGGGTCAAAGAGTTGTATAAGCATGCCAAATTTCAACTCTCTAGGTTTAACCGTTTGGCTAAAATTTTTACCGAACAGACAGACAGACAGACAGTGGACAAAATGACGGTATAAGGGTTTTTTGGTCATACCTACAAAACCCTAAGCCCTAAACCCCAAGTTCTCGGAAAATATTCAAATAAATGTATTTTTCAAGAAAATAATAATAATAATAATAATAATAATAATAATTAATAATAAACTTACACACAGGAATGTGGATTCGAATCCCCCACCTCCTTCAGCTTTTTATCCTCCAATAATATGCAGTCAGCTCTAGGGTCAGCTCAACCTCAAGTATTTAATACATAAAATTATTTGTTTATACGGGGATAATAGGACCGATCTACCTTCTCTGCCTTTATGCGCCTATCTAGGCGTTGGGAACTTAATATGTATTTATAAAGAAATAAATTATGAGTGGGATGTCAAATGAAAGCTCTTGATGCGTAGATGAGAATATAGACAGGAAAAATGGACGAAAAGTAATATTAAAACATATATACAATAATCGGTAAATTTGGCCTAACATAAGCTTTAACAGAAATAAAACCATACGTAATTATCAAATTACAGTCTTTTTACTTCGAATCAAACAAAAAAAAAAATATATATATATCTAGGAATCAAACAACAATAATTATAATATTATATTTCATATACAAAAAAAAAAAAATAATAATAAATAAAAATAAATAAAGTAAATAAATCAAATCAAAATTAAAAACAATCCAATTTTGTAATGTTGTTATTCTTAAGGGTAATATGGACTAGGTCAGAGGTTCTTAAACTTATGTAGTCCGGGGACACCATCTTGAACAAAATTTTTTTTTTTTTTTTTGCAGGCGCCCATCCCAACCCTAGGCATTTAACGTCGTTCTTGAGACTTGATTTCTGTAATTTTTGTTATTTAAATAAAAGCGATTATTTGGGGGATGTAAAGTAAATGTCAAAATTGCTTCACGGACCCCGAAGGGTCCGCGGACTCCAATTTGAGCACCGCTGGACTAGGTTAATATTAACTAATATACATTTATTACATTGCAAAGTTTAGCAACAAATTCGCATAAAAAGTATTTAGTTGCTGTGTAATAAAATTAGAAGAGTGCACAAGATAATGTTTCAAAGGAAGTTGTAGCAACAAGAGTTTTAGAAGATTAGCAACTAGAAAATCATATTCGCTAAAAATGTTTATGTTAATCGGATATATTCCCGTGGACTGAAAGTCTCTGATAGCAATTTCTCCTGTTTGAGCGAAAAAGTAAACTCGACCACTGGTCTATATTTAGATGTATGCCATATCACCTACAGTGACACATTAAAAAAAAATTTACAATATACTCAAAATTAAAATTAAAATATTGAATTCAAATAATAGACTACAGAAACATGCTAAATACGTCCCATATTTGATTTAAAAGTAAATTAGTTAATAATATTTACAAATTCTGACCAAAAGTTACTGAAAAATAACATCAAAAAGTAGAGAAATCAAAAATTTACGCTAACTAAAATTGTTTTTTAATGCTCGCTCCGGTCTAGTAAGGTAGTGCCGGTATAAATATGTTTAAAACGAGACACATGTTATTGTATAAAAATGTTATTGCTCAATAACTTAATAATAGGTATCACACAATAATGTTCTGTAATTTTTTAAATATAGTTTAGAACCTACGTCCAAAAATATTATACTTGATGATAATGCAATTCCACTTGGTACAAGTATTCATTGCATAAAATAAATCATTTTTATCCGCAGCACTTCATTGAGAACTGCGGTAGATTCGAGATGGCGGCAAAAGTATATTACCAAGTACAATCAAATTTTCACAGCAGAACAAATTATCTCCAAACATATTTCTAGAATGAAGCTTTAGCTACAATTTGCCGCATAGAACACAAATATGCTTCAAATGGTTTACAAGATGGCGTCTATAACGCAATTTGTTTATTTACAATAACATGACAGTTCTTTTTACAATTAAAAGTATCATATTAGATAAAAATTCGCTGAAAATTTTGATGCATAGATTGTTACTAATTTTATTTCAGATTGTTAATCTTGTAGAAGAAGCTATAGGGTTGTGTGCACCCTTAAGGTTTGGTAGTTCTTATACTAAGACCAAGACAATACGAATGAATATCAAAATATTATTTATTTTGACATGATTACAGAAAAAATGTTGTCCAAGACATCCAGAAATATGAACCTGTGTTAAATATAAATTACTATTATATTTAAACTGTTACCATAACGTAACAAAATTTATATGGAATTTAACGTAAAAATAATTATGAAACATTTTAACACCCGCATTTTACACTTAAAAATAAAGCAATAAAACCGTCTGATTTAAATATCCTTGGCGGAATGGTCCAGATGTTGCCTTTCAAAAATGTGTAATGAGCGTACTTTTCAAAATTAAAATGCAAATGAACTTTTGGAACTTAACACAGTTTGTATTTTAAAAAGTCCATATTATGTTTAAGTTATGATCTGCTAAAGACATAACGTTGACAATATTATGTTCATTAACATCTTCATACAAACGGTAAATACACATCAGATTCTAAAAATATTTAAATTTCGTGACAGAACTTTTACAAATAATAACTACGGAATTCATTATGATACTTATGTCATATTGGATCGTTGAAGAGAAATATATTTTACTGGTTCTATTATACTTTTATGGCTTATTACAATTGATACGAAGTTCATGATATTGATATCAATTCAGAAGAAAGGAAAATGATCGTTTTAATATTTAAAACTGGTATATGAGGACTACCTTTTAAGTTTTTACAAAAACAAAAAATTGTTTTGGAACAAACTGTTTTATTGCTTTTCAAAATATTCGCCTTTAAGATTTATACACTTTTGAATTTAAAAAAAGCAAACGCAAAAACGGTAAATGATAGCGACCTGCGGTTAGAATTTTTGGATTTCTCGTAGTTTATTTAGTCTAGATAAAATTTGAGGCCTTATTCGTTTTGCGTATTTTAAACAAATCATAACAAAGCGTCCCCTTGACAAATTTTAATATGGCGTGATTAACAGACATTTTCACGTATCTCAAAAACGAAATATGATAAAGACCTACGGTTGAAATTTTTAAAATCTTGAGGTCTTAATTGAACTGAAACCCAATTTTAAACATTTTTTTTTTTTTAAGATTTTTCGTTTTATTTAAATGTTTTGAAAATTTTGATAAACCCTAATTAAAAAATGGTTAGGGATAGAAATCTGCAGTTTGAATTTTCAAAATTCTCTTTTTTAAAAAATGGGCTTAAATAAACCAATTATTAAGTTTTGCATGGCCAGTAACGAAAATCCTTGAAAATGGGCAAAAATAAAAAAAATCCTAAGGTGTAGACCTTAAAAAAATCGCAATTTTCAAGCAAAAAATTTTTGTCTCCGATTTTATTGAAAATTGGTACAAATATGTATTTTTGGTTACAGGTCACAGATCAAAAAAATTTGGTCCATTTTGGAGATGATCCATTTTGGGCAAAAGTTTTGGAATTATATGGAAAAAAAAAACTGAACCAATTCGGCTGTAACTCAAAAATTAGGCAAGCATGATTTTTTTAAATATTATTTTAATAATCCTCACTCCAAAATTATTTTGGCTAAAATCGGAGTCAAAAATTTTTAGATCAAAATTTCAAATTTATATAGGAAAATAATTTTTAGGAAAATTGGTGTACTTAAACATTTTTTGATTTAAATCGCAAATATATGGTTACTTTTAAGTTACTGTCCAAAATTTTGACATTTACGGCAAAAACAGTAAAAAATGACAGTCCACAAAAAGGCTTAGAGTCGATGAAGTGTTAGACTGCTTCATTTTTAAAACTATCTTAATAAACTAATACTTTTTATCTGTCAGTCATCTATATTAATAAAATTGAAGGTTATATTTGTTTCTTTTTTTTTTTTTAATTTTCACTTTTATTTACGTTACAGCAACCGTACGAAGTACGGGTATTCCAGCTAGTATCAATAAATGTGTGCGTCTTTAATTTCAGTTATGTACATATGTATATTGATTTTTGTTCGAATTAAACATAGTGAATTCATATTATTGCACCCATTCCGCAAATTTCTGGATACGCCGCTGAGAATGTATTTATTTGAGCGCTTGCTTTGGCGCCCCTTAAAGCGGGGTGCCCTAGGACTGCGCCCCTCTCAGCCTTGCTATTCATTGCTGCTGGTTGAAAGGACGTATCTGAATTCATCGTTCATCTTAATTCACTTAGCCTGTCATCCTGTGAACTTTTTTTATTTGGTAAATTGTATGTAAATTAGAGACCAAAGACAGCTATTTATAGATTTTTGAAGTACTTGTTAATGAAATCACTTTGAAGTACTAAAATTTTTAATCAATTCGAGCAGTCATAAATTTGTCTGAAAATAATAAAATTAACAGTTATAAAACAGTAATAATGAGGACGTTTAATGAAACCATTTCAGTGTCATTATGAGTAGAAATATGATTATGCACGTGTTGAAATGGTGACAAAAAAGCTTTTAATTTGGAATTTTTAAGGTTATGTTCTTCATTCAAAGTGTAACGTTATTTTCATCGTCATTCCTGCGGAGAACCTTGATCATTTACACATTTATATTCAATTTTATGCTTGAACAATATTTTTGCCATATTAATGTTTATACCGATTATAAGATTTAAAAAAGTTGGTTTGAAAGTAAACTATAATAACGGATTTTGGTATACATAGCATAAAGTTTGGTTAAATAACTTAAAAAATCAGGTGTATGTATATAAAATCGGTTGTAGAAACTGTAATAAATTTTATATAGATCAAAATCCTACACCTGGATGAGTGGTGAATGATTGTGAAAATGAGAGTAATGTAAACGTATTATTCTTGCCCGAATAATATCACCAACGAAGGAGGCTCGAACCACCGACTGTTTCTACCAGTCTAGAAATAATGCGCTCGGCCACTCCGTTGGCAACCACACTTTTTTTTTTTAATTTTATGGCCTTCGCTGCTGTGGCAATTAGCCAGGACAATTTTTTATTTGAGAAAATGTCCATGCCTGAACGGGATTCAAACCCGAGACCTTCGCAACGCAGAGCACATGTGTTACCACTGCTCTACGCTGGTCGGCAACCACACGTTTAATTAAGACAATTTAGAAATGAAAAGGAAAAAAAGATTAATCCCTACAAATAACATTTCTTAGAAGCTTTTAAAATTCAAACTTTCATTAACACAGGGCGTAATATTGTCCACGAAAAGATCAATATTTGCGACCTTACTTTCCTAAGCCTATTGATTAATGGTGATCCCTAACCTGTTACGTTTTGAAACAATAATGGTAAATTTGTATAACAGTCATAATGTTCAGACCAATTCTGTAACTCAGTTACTATGAACATAGTAACTAAATTCGTCTCTATGAGCAAGGTCAGTTACTATCATGAATGAAAGTCATTGTACTTTTTATAATATTTTATCTTGTAGTCACGTTACTACACAGTAATTTTTTACAGAATTGATCTGATTATCTTTCTTGTGGTATTTTAAGAATGGCCTAGAAGCCGAAAGACATGTATAAAGATATTTTACAATAATTCAGTGGAACTAACACTTGAAAGCATGACTTGAAAGGGAAATAAATTTAATTATTTATTTTTTTTTAAATTATTATTACAGTCGATTCCGCTTAATTGGGACACATCGGGACTTAGACATTTTGGCCCAATTAAGCGGCTGCCCCAATTAAGCGAATTTCACATAAAATTAAACAATGCATATTTTTCTTTCAATAATTTTATTTTATAAACTCTTGGACAAAACTATAAATTACATATAACCAAAAAATATAAACTTTTAAGAAAAAATAATAATAAATTCCAAAATAAAATAATAAATAGGTACATACAATTTAATTCAATTCAAAAATGCGTCAAGTGTAGTCTGTCTACATTTCACTTCTACAAAATCAGCACAGGTATTCAGTGCGAATGTAGGGCTCCCTTCATTTCCTTCCTGCATAAAATAACGCTGTAAAACGGCCATACATTTTTTTGCCTCCTGGTTGAGAATATGTGTAGCATAATATGTACTGTGATCTTAAATTTACTGTCCCAATTAAGCGGAATGTTGTCCCAATTAAACATGTTAATTTACTGTTGGTTCCTTGGTTTTGTTTCTGTTCTTTGAGATTTGGCCCAAATAAGCGGCTGCCCCAATTAAGCGGTGGCCCAATTAAGCGGATTCGTCTGTATTATGTTCCGAGGATATTTTTATTAATAATTATGAATAAAAATGTTCTGTTAACCTTTATTAATAAAATTTGTTTTATTTATTGTTTACAAAATAAATACGACTTTTTACATATTAAGGATAATTTAAATATTTTTAAGCTGTTCTTGGGAAACATTTTATGGTTAAAAATAAGATAAACTATAGATTATTTCTTTGGTTTAGGCGGAACTAAATAAGGATTTCGTATTTTTAAGCTGTCACGAAAACAGAGTTTGGCTAGGTTATTTAATTTTTCCTGTTGGCATTTATTATTAAGTGACAGTTATAAGAAAAATAAAATAAACACTACATTTTTAAATTTTTGTAAAATGTAAGAATTTAAGGCATTGGACATTTGTATTAAAAATTACACAAAAAATTAAAATGTAATGAAAATTATATTTTATAATGATAATAACTTAAACTAAAAATGTTTATTGTAAGTAAGATTTACAAAGCTTAACCAAAATGGTCAAAAGCTTGAATAAAACTATAAAAGTTACTAGACTGCAAAATCTAGTTCCGCCTAAAGGTTTGGAATAGCTTATAATATTTTTACAAAATTTTATTCCCAGAATACAAAATTTACAAAGATTTTTATTAGAAATTATTTATTTTTATTCATTTTTTAGGGTTTTGTAGGTATGACCAAAAAACCCTTATACCGTCATTTTGTCGTCTGTCTTTCTGTCTGTCTGTCTGTCTGTCTGTCTGTCTGTTCGGTAAAAATTGTAGCCAAACGGCTAAACCTAGAGAGTTGAAATTTGGCATGCTTATACAACTCTTTAACCCGCACATAGGAAAAATACTAAAACATCTAAAAAACACATCCCCCTAAAAATATAAACAAATATGTGCTCATCGAAAAAAAAAATATTTTTTTATAATTCTGAGTAGGGTATCAAATGAAAGCCCTTGGTACGTGGATTAACGATCAAAATTTTATTTTTGCAAAATAAATTATTTTGAGGCGATTTTTGCCAAAATTGTGCAAAAAAATTTTTGTCCCACACCCTGTAGCCCAAATGGTTTAAACTAAAAATCTGAAAAAATTCTCAATAATGTACATTGGTGTGAACCGGAATAGTACAACAGGAATTTTTGATCAGATTATGTTTTCGGAAAATAACGTATTTTTTGTGTTTTTAAGTAAAATATCTAGTATATTTAATCCGCTATTTAACATAGCAAACGAGTGATCCTGTATAGCACAGTGGTAGCGTTGTCGCTTAGCGAGTTGAAACTGTGTTCGAATCCCGTCAATTTTTATTTTTTCAGTCTTTTTTTTTGCATTTTTATTTTGTTTAAATTATTTTGTCAAAATTCTAGTTATATTTTGGTAAATGTTGCATTTAATTTTTAAAAGCGTAAATTTAATAACCAGTGGGAATTATTGAAATTATAGTTTAATTCTATATTTGAAGGTATCAGAGGGCGAGGCTTATGATTTAAGCAACCAATGGAAGCCACAGGCGCAATTTTCAAAATTTTAATGAATCTTGCTATATAAAAAAAATACTGCACATATTTAGAAACTTAAATAATGGTAGTAGGCATTCGAATTAAAATTCATAAAAAAATATTTTGACATAAAATTTGTTTTGGCATCCCAAATAATCATCACACAGTTAATAAATACCTGCGAAACCCTGAAATGTGTGAAAATTCACACTTCACATCAATTTTTTTCTCAACAAGTCAGCCGAGTCGACAGAACAACCAAGTCGTTTTCAAGAACACAATGTATAAAAATTATTATATTTAAATTATAATTTCCCTATATTAGGATTTAAATATGATTAATTTCTTTGTAATGAATGTGCCTTATGAGATTTGTTAAGACTATACCATTTATAATTTATTTTAATATATATTTCTATAAAACGCATCAGTACTAACTTCGAAAATGTTAAATTTAATGTTTTGTGAAAACTATTATAAACATTCTTTGTTTTTCTGTAATAAAATTTTATAAACTTGTTTCTTATTTTTAATCCTACAACTTTTCGCAAAACATCTTAAAAATTATTTAAATTAATCTTAACATGAAAAAGTCTTATTTATTTTGTAAACTATAATTTTATTAATAGAGGTTTACTAATAATTTTATTAATAGAACATTTTTATCCGTACCCGTGGATATTCTACAAAATAATCCGTATTCGTAACCCCAAATATAAAAGTTTTATGAATCGCATCTCTATACTGTACGTCTAAATTTATACGTGCCGTTTATTAAATACTCATTAACGCAACTCAACAATTTTAAATTTCATTCTAATTTCTTAAACCCACAGTGCATACCTGTTCTGAATATTAAGTCCGATGAAATTTTGATATAAATATGTGTCATTTGTTGATGTCATTATTTTCGCTGTTAATTTACATATGCAGTTTTGAAATCCGAATGGTAGCGAATAAACATATTTTATCAGGCCTTTGACTGACATACAACTACACGAACAAAGAAAGCAAATTGATAAAAATTCAAAAATAAATATTATTCAGACATCATGACATCTTACATGGTAGCTCTGTTATTATTGCAGACTGCTTTTTCTATTGAAATTCCAACTGAATAGGAAGATAAATTCTTCTCATTCCACTTTGCTTTATAACAAAAGATTACCCGTATTTATATTAATAAAGATAAAATTATAATAATTCGATATATTTATTATTTGCGAGTTATTTTTAGGGTTTGGTAGGTAGGACCACCAAAAAACCGTTGTAACGTCACTCATGTGTCTGTCTGTCTGTCTGTACGGTAGAAATTGTAGCCAAATGGCTGAACATAGAAAAATCAAATTTGGTATGCTTTTTTCCTATATGTGGGTAAAATGGTTGTATTTTACCCACATATAGGAAAAATACCGAGAGTTCAAAAAAACACGTCCCGAGATAAATATAAACAATTATGTGTTTAAGAAAAAAATAAATATTTTATTATTAAATACATAATTGTAAATAAGAAATAAATCAACAGGCATTGATGGGAACCGGAATAGTTCAACAGGAATTTTTGATCAGATTAGTTTTTCGAAAATTGTCGATTTTTTTGTGTCGCCGATAAAAAAATATTTAAAATAAATGTGGTGTGTATTGACTTCTTACACTTATTAAATACCTACAGAATTCTGAAATGTGTGAAAAATCACCCTTCATATAATTTTTTTTATGGCTTTTGCCATTTCTCGCATTCAGGTTTCCGTAAAGGTAATTCCTTATAACAGTAAAGTCTATTCTACATTATACTTTTTTCAATACTATCCAACTCTGACGTCGGGGGGGGGGGGGGGGGGGTGAACTTATGATGCTTATCTGTAAGACCAGGAATTTACGGCTCGCAACATATTTTTTTTTGGTCCGTCAAGCATTAATGAAAAAAACCTTTTTATGAGCATAAATGTACTCTATTTTCCCTTTCCCGATAATCTACTGCGTAAATTACTTTACACACTAGTGCTTAAAAGTGTCATTTTAAACATTATAATGCGTGCGTAAAGTACCTAATTTATGTAGGATGGCAGATCAAAGTAATTTTGCGATTAGTATGTGACTTTGCGGTACGATTATTTTAAATTTGTTAAATTTGCATTTTATTTGTCTTTAAGAGAGATCACAAATTGAAAAATGTGAATATGATATGAAATTTTACACAGTTCAGAATTTCGTAGGCACAATTATAATTGGGTTTCAAGTAAGTTAAATGTTTCTGAACACCTTTTTAACTGTTGTTTTTTTGTATGTTAATCAAGTATTTAAAACTTTCATTTAACTCTCTGCGGTTATGCTCGACTTCAGCAGTCCTTAAACTTGTAGAACACGAGGTCCTCTTGGAGATAAAAATTTTCTTGGTGGACCCCTTGATTCAGCGATGGTCAACCTTTCTCCTCAGAAGGATCAAAATTGAATTTGTAATTTTGTAGATTCAAATTGCGAGTTGAATATATAATGCGTAAATAAAAATCTGCTGCTTGTAAAAGTGTAGTTATTTGTATGGAAACCTCCGCTAATCTTGTTAATTCTACCTGAGCTCGCGGCCTTTCTTTTGACGTGTATAATATAGGTATATAACAGGTAATATTGGATTTCCATCTCATTATTATTATCATATTTGTCGATTTCCCTATCCTGTTTCGTGAATGTTAGTCAATCTTAGTTATCTTAGAATCTCCTATTAGAATCTTCAGAACTACAAAGATCTACATTTGTACGGATCATTTGAAATTGTCATACATTCATCATAACTGTTCTAGTTATTATATATTCATTATCTTCTAGTCTAATTAATGCAAATTTTAATATGGTGCATTTATTCATATAATATAAATGTAATTATCTAAATATCATTAAAATAAATTTATTTCTTTTTGAACATCGAGGTGGTTGCTGGGCTAAAAACCCGCGGACCCCCCGATCTTTTCCCATGGACCCCTGGGGGTCTGCGGATTTCAGTTTAAGTGATTCTTGATTATGTATAGCAATACTTGGTTATACCTAAGAAATCCTAAAATTCATATTTTGTTTGTTAGCAATCCTGAGATTAGATCTTGAACTATGTATGCAATCAATCAATACAACGGTTTTTTTTAAATAAACCTAAGCCTTATTAACGTTTCTAGTTATCTTAATGATGAAATGCTTGTATGTATGTTAGAAGATACAGAAGCAAGAAATAGATAAGCTCACTGCCCTCACACGAACTTAAATTTTGTTCTTCATTTTAATATTACCTGTTTTGCATTAATAAGGAAAGATAAATAAAGTGATAAGATACTTGGAATACACTATAATGAATTGGAATCAATTTTAACATAACCTGAAAAAAGGTTTTATGTATTAGTGGCTTTTGTTTTCTGAATTATTTATAGTTTTACTTATCTTCCATATATTTCTTACAGTTATTTATGTTTTGAAATACGTTTTTAGAATATATAATTTTTTCTTGTGGATTTTTTTTAATTGGATGATTATTTGCGGAATTAAGGGGTCACCAACTAAAAAACTTAAACACATAATATCTCACTTATTACACATACGAGATCTGTGTAAGGATATTAAAAAATATAATACATTCTGTCAGGAAAGTAGCGAGAATTGTTAAACAAAGCACACAATTTTCATTTAATCATCAAAATTTAATTTGTCGCCTTCAAAGTAGGCCCCATTTGATGCAACATTTTCCAGCGTTTTTTTCAGTTTTCGAAACCTTATATAGGCGCTTTCCGGTATAGCCTTCAGCTCATTCCGCGAATTTTCTTTTATGGCCTCGATCGACTCAAAACGGGTTCCACGTAGCGGTAATTTTAATTTCGGAAATAAAAAGAAGTCACACGGGGCCAAATCTGGTGAATACGGTAGTTGCTTGATGGTATTTGTCCCGTTTTTGGTCTTAAATTCAGTCACAATTGCTGCTCTATGCGATGATGCATTATCATCATGTAAAATCCACGAATTGTTCTTCCAAATCACGTGAAATCTCTCTTAAGCTAGAACGCCGATTATCGAGCACAATTTCCTTTACTTTTTCGATGTTTTTGTCGGTTGAAGCGGTCGAAGGCCGTCCGGAACGTGGTTTGTCTTCGACGATCGTACGCCCGTGTTTTTGATAAATCTCACCATAACACTTTTCCAACATTTTTAACGAGTCGGCACATGTAATTTCATTCGCAACACAAAATTTAAGGCAAACTCTTTATTCAGTAGTTTTGTTCACTGTAAAAATCGCGACGCACTACTGAAGTGTATTAACTAAAACAGCCGATGTAATCAAACTGGTTGACAGCTGGCGCTCATGTTCAACACAGTAATTAGGGACAGTGTTGCCACCTTATGAAAAAAATATTTAAAAAAAATTATTAGCGCGGGCTTTTTAAATCACAAATTTTCGCTACATTTTTGATATAGTAGTATATTATTTAATATGTGAATTTTGGTAATATTCCCAGACAAATCTTGTGTATGTATTTATTTTATAGCAAACTAGTAGGTATTTTATGAAACAAACATATAATGAAGGTCAGTGTTTCTCAACCTCCGGTACACAGACCACTGCCGTTGCGCGGCTAAATCTATCCTTCCGCGAAAATTTTAAAAACATTTACAGGGTATTTGTTTGACACGTCGCACCTTGAATAAATCCTGTATTTTAAGAGATACAAAAAATTCTCCAGAAAAGAAGATAAACTAGACAAATGGGTCCACTTAAAGATTATAATAAGAATTCTGCATCACTTCCGGTTTCAGCGGAAATTGTTTCAACTTTTTATCTAGCATAGAGAATCGGTACTTTTTTTTTTCTTGAAAGTTAATTATATCAGGTTTACAAGGATATTAAAATATCATACTTTAATTTTAACCATTTCAAAATGGCGACCATTTATTTACAAAATAATAGTTGTAAATAACATAAATCGTACAAAGTTAAACATAGCAAGCTTTGAAAATGATTATGTTACCTAAAAAAACCAAAGAAAACCTTCAATATTTCTTGCCTGTTAGTACGAGTTTGATATTAAAGGTGATAACAACAAATCGCTTGTAATTATGGCATACTTACGTTATTCAAATGAAGAAATGACAGATATGGTTCTGACATTCGGGGAATGTCAAATAAATTCTGTCATTAAACTCTACCAGGAAAGGTATTTTGAAGTAAAAGCTTAAAAGAAAACATAGGGTAAGAATAGCCAGCAGGGAAATTTAAGACTATATCGTTCTATATGTTATGGTAGTTTATATTACGAATGAGAAAATTTGTGGATAACAACGACAGTCATATTGAACATTTGTAAATTTTCTTTAGTTTATTACAGTCTGTTTCAAACGCTTAGGCGGAACTAAATGGGAATTTCGTTCTTTTAGGTTGTCACGACAAGGGACCTTTCTTGGGTTATTTCATTTTTTACGTTGGAATGTCAAAATTTAAAATTACAACAATGAAACCATGGAAACGAATGACCTATGTCAAAATTAAATTATTTTTTTATATATTTTAATGACAAAAAAATAAATAAATGGGAAATTTGTATTAAGAATTACACAAAAAATCAAAATATAAAGAAAATGATATTTTAAAATGATATTAATCTTAAGCAAAAAATGTTTATTGTAAGTATGATTTACAAAGCTTAAACAAAACGGCCGAAAAGCACGATTTAAGCGATGAAAATAACTAAATTGCAAAATCTAGTTCCGCCTAAGCATTTGAAACAGACTGTACTAACTTTATTCATATTTTCTTTTATTGTTTTTCTTAGTTACATAATGTTATATTTTTTTATAATTTAGTTTCAACGATTTTTATATTATTTATTTTTTTGTAAATAAATGGTCGCTATTTTGAAATGGTTAAAATTAAAGTATGATATTTTTAAGAAAAATTAAATTCCCTATGCTAGATAAAAAGTTGAAACAATTTCCACAGAAACCGGATGTGATGCAGAATTCTTGTTATAGTCCTGAAGTAGGCCTTTTTATCTAGTTTAACTTTTCTTCTGAAGAATTTTTTGTATCTCTTAAAATAAAGGAGTCATTCGCGGCTTTTCAAACAAACACCTTGTATAGTAGAGTAATATTTTTTGTAAAATAATTTACGCCTAATAGAACTTGTACTTAAAATTATATATTCTTATTTGTACCACTGACTAAAAAATATTTAATCTTTAATGTTAATTTCTAGAGTTTTACAATAAATTAAACTTGTAAAATAATATTTTTACCGGTCTGAGTAAAATTTAGTTAATTTACCAGTCTGCGTACAAAAGGTGTTTTTAGAAGTGAATTATACAGAAAAGCAAAAATATAACTAAAGGAAACCTTTCGACTACGGGAATCTCAGCTAGTTTTAAATATAACATTCAAGGTACAACATAATATTGTCGGTATGCATTGAACTTAATGTGCTAATATACTTTTTTTATTTATTCTTTAAACAAACTTTGTAGGCGATAATTAAATTTGGTAAACAAAGAGTAAAAACGAACATTCAAATACGAAAAATAAAGAATGAATATCGTGACTTTTGCGTTGTGTATAAAATCAGTTGATATTTGCAAAAATCAACCTGCAGCCATATTTTATATATTTTTTATTCGCGAATTCACCTACGCCTTTAACAACCAATCACAGCATAACAAAATTCAAGGTTGTGTTTGACTCCACAAATTAGTAAATTAATATTTACATTCTGCATATTGTCAACTTGCAGTAGACATGTGTAAATTTTTAAAAGAAGTCCTCTTTCATTATCTATAAGAATCTAATCAACTGTAATCGTCTGCCTTGGATATGTGATAAAGGGCTTTGAGTTCAGAGCTAGGATATCTTCATTCTTGGTTTGTTCATTTGTCCATTTAACGTAGTGTTGTAGATTTGCAGTAAGATTTTTTTAAAGGCAATGAAGTCACAGCTAATTTTCTATTACGTTTACATAATATGTATAAATACGTCTAATACTGTAACATAATATACATATATCTTGTTGTTATAGTTACTTGTATATCAGTTAATTAATTGATAAATATATAATAAAATACATAACAGGAGAAGATAAAGAAGAAAATAGAAATCAAATTGAAGATGAAGAACCTGGAGAAGAAAATAGAAATCAAATTGAAGCGGAAGAATCAGAAGATAATAGCAATAAAACTGAAGAGGTAAAAAACGAAGAAAATAGAAATGAAAATCAAATTCAAGAGAAGAGGACTCGGAGTGGACGTACAGTAAGAACTCCAGATCGGTACGTTCCTTGGAAAAAGAAGAACATGTAACATAATATATATCTTGTTGTTAGAGTTACTTGTATGACAGTTAATTAATTAATAAATATATAATAAAATACGTAACAAATACGAGGGCTACCTTTTAAGTTTTTACAAAAACTAAATTCTCGAAACATTTTTTCCACTCTTAAGTTGGTATCTCAATAACATGATTTTCGAAGGCTTCAACAGCTTTTTGACGTGATGAAAATCGCTGTCCACGCATTTTTTGTTTGACATTGAGGAACAAAAAAAATTCGTTGAGGGATAAATCAGGTGAATACAGGCAATGAGACATTAATTCGATGTTTTTCTCCTTCAAATAATCAATTGTTTTATGTGCTCTGTGAGACCTTGCATTGTCATGATTTTTGGTTGTTTTTCCTGATTTTGTCTATGTCATCTGGCAAATAAGTTGTTGTATACCATTCAGCATTAACTGTTCTCCGATCCTCTAAAGCAGTGGTTCTTAAACTTATTTGGCCTACCGCCCCGTTTTCAGAAAAAAATTAGCTCACCCCCCCTAGGAAATCTACATTTTTTAAACGAACAAACAGAAAGATATATATATCTATATTTCTACCTACGTTCTAAAATATAGTAAAGAAAGATGTTGTTAAAAAGACACCTTGAATATTTAAATTAAAAATTATTTATTAAAATCATATTCTCATCTAATGAGAAAGATGAACCTGGTGCGTTGCTTATCAATGTATCAATCCTCGGCTCTATTTTTGTCAACAGTATTCTTAAATCACTGCGATTAGCTATTTGCAGTGGGTTTCTTTTTTTTTGTTAATAGATTTGTGAACGCACTGAACCCACGTTCCACTAAATATGACGAAAATGCAATTAATAACTTTTGTATTATAGCCCATAACCCAGGATAAGCTGTAGGAATCTGCTTTTGCAGCCAGAACTGTTGGTAGCCGTTTTTGAATTTAAATTTCAATTCGTAATTTGTCTCACTTCAATCCGTACTCCTTGTAATTTTGGAGTGTTTGCACTTCATCATTTTCAATACCCCCAAATGCACCCGAGGGTACTATCGCCCCCCTGGATCGTTCCAGCGCCCCCAGGGGGCGGTATCGCCCACTTTAAGAATCACTGCTCTAAAGGAATGGTTGCGACATGTCCAGTACATTCGAAAAAACAAGCGATTATTTTCTTGGAAGTGCTTCGTGAACGAACAATTTTTGTGGATTTCGGTTCATCTTGGGATACCCAAACAGTGGATTTTTGCTTCGTTTTCAGTTCATATGAAAAAAATCCAAGTTTCGTCACCTGTAATGATGCCTAATTTGATTTTTTTTAGCATTCCCTTACATCAATCAACACGAACCTTTTTTTGAGCTTCGATCAAATTATGCGGAAACCATCGGGAACAGACCTTTTTCACAGCTAAATGTTCATGCAAATGTATTGCAGTATACGATATGCCAAAGGATGCCTCTATCTCACGGTATGTCACATGCCGATCTTCTTCAATCATTTTGAACACAGCATCGATGTTTTTTTGAATCACAACCAATTTTGGTCAACCTTCAGGATTCATCACTGAAGGACACACAACCACGACGAAATTCTGCAAACCAATAGTAAACAGTCTTTTCTTATGGTGCTTCATTACCAAAAGTTGAAAGAAGCGAATCTATGCATTGCTGTTGAGCTAGGCCTCTACTAAAATCGTAAAAAATCATCCAACGAAAACCTTCACGAATAATATCAATTTTTTCACAAACTTGTTTTTTTTTTAAACGCTCACTGTTAATAAACTAATTGGTCAATTTATAAGCTGGCACTGATTTCACAATAACAAATATCAAATTTTACGAATATAGTAATGACACATATCAATATTGTCATCTAGTGGTCGTTTGTAAAAAAATAAAAGGTAACTCTCGTATAACCTAAGCTGACCTATGTTACCAAATAGATGAGAGTTTTATGATTGACAAGTCAAAGTCAATACTACGAATTGAAAAATAAAACCCATAAAATGAATTATAGATATAAAGGAAACCAAAACGAAAACAACATATTCCAACAATTTAAAAAGCTAAGTTAAAATCTTACATGTTTCTTCTTATTCTAAAAACAGGAATTCCCTTATCTTTTATCTTGTGTGGTAATAATTTCACTTACAACAAACCTTTACATATATACTTTAAAGAAAATTAAGTGTCATTTTGCAACGAGTTAAAATTTATATCCATTGTAAAGCCATTCTATGTAAAACAAGATGAAATACTAAATTCCACGTCTTGCGAAAATAAATGTCTTGTGTGTTTGTTTCTGTATAAAAAAGCCGACTGCTCTACAACAGATTCTTTGCTCGATTAGCATAATGCTACGTGCCATTAGTAGGTATCGCCGAAATACACCTGAACATTTGTACGTCCTATTATCTGGTCGCCTTTGAAAAAAACATGTTTTCGCGATCGGATGTTCAACATTTTATTTACACTCCAATAATATTTTTTGTATAATGTGTGTGATTGAAAAACAAACAGTCGTCAAAAAAGGTAAGGCTTTACTTGGTTTACATATTTCTTGTATTGACATTAGTTTATATTCTACAAGTATACTTAGGTACGAGCGGCTTGTTACGTTTCAAATTAAAATATATGCATTATTACCAGACTCTCATGTCTCGTTTCATAAAAAAATGCTAAATTTTTGTGTTAAATTTTAACACTCTGTTAAAATACGGTTTTTTGTTCAATAGTGCTAAGATAATCTTAGTGACAGAGCTATGCTAAATTTAACAGAGAGCAAAATCAAATGCTATTTTAACAGAAGTTAGAAATTATGTTAAATATTTAACATTGCACTGTTAGAATTGATTCAAAGAGAGATGAGTACACCAATAAATGTGTGCAGAAGCCATTTTTCTTCTGGACGGGTTTAATTTTGTTATAATAGAGGTATTAGGTTTGTTACTCATAGCTAGAGCCCTGCGCGGATAAGTTTTTCTGTATCCGCATCCGATCCGCATCCGCACATCCATGATCCGCATCCGATCCGCATCCGCAGCTTTTGTAAATAACAAATCCGCATCCGATCCGCATCCGCAAAAATATCCGCACTATCCGCACTACAGGTTTTGCTGTCAGTTTGGAAAGAACTAACATATTTCGCCTGTTTAGGTAATCTCTGCTCTAAAACGCTACTGAAAATTTTTGGATTTACCAGCTTATTTATTACTAACCTAACCTAAGGGACCCCAAAAGTTTTAAGGCCTAGATGCGCTAATAACTTATTTAAATCTAGAGAGAGATAACAATTTTGGGGGGCCTAAGCGTTCTTTTTCGTAGGGAGTAAGTGGCGTGCTGCTTTTTTTAATATTGACTTTAAAAAAAAAAAATCAGAAAAGTTACTTGAAAGAAGGTGCTTCATATTTTTAGGATCAAGTAATTCTCTTACGCCATTTCGCGCATGAGTTAGGCGTTGCAACTTTTTCAAATAGCAACATGTGTCATTTTTCAAATTTTTGGGATCTGCAAGACTTTTTACTTCGGGTAGTATAAAAAAATTGGCAGGTTACATAATAACATTTTCGAGAAAAAATTATGTAGGTAAATTTTGGTATTTAAATAAAACTTACTAATCAGTTTTATGTAAAAAAAAAACCTTTATCAGATTTAAAAGCCAGAATTAGTGCAGAGGTAGGAAGAATTACGTCGAAAGTGTACCAGGAAACTTTCGTCCAAAATATTATTTTCTAAAATATATTCAATAATAAAAAGAAAGTTAAGTTGATTTTCTCAACTCAGTCAGACTGATCATGGACAATTGTCTTAATAAAAATAACATAAAGTGAGATTGAATGCTACAAAATATCATGTATATACAGACAACCGAAAATAACCGAGGACTGCGTAGTCAGAACACAATTGCTTGTTTCTCCGAAAGTAACCGAAGATTTAATGTTCACGCGGATATTGCGGATAAGCGGATATGACATTTAATCCGCATCCGATCCGCATCCGCATGGTTCAAATGATAATTTATCCGCATCCGATCCGCATCCGCATGGTTCAAATGATAATTTATCCGCATCCGCAGAAAAGTTGCGGATATCCGCGGATAATCCGCGGATACCCGCGGATTTGCAGGGCTCTACTCATAGCCATTTATAGCCGTAGAAGTCTTGTATGAGTTAGGAGTTTTCAACGTGTTTATATATAACACCTATTTGATTAGAATAAATAAATCTTTAAATCTAAAATCGTTTTTATAATACGAATTATTTGATAGTGAAAGACGTAAGTAGAATAAGACACATTTGGTAATAGAACATTACAATTAATTAACGTTTTGATTTTAAAATGCTGAAGCAATTAGTGGGAAGTAAAGGGCAAATGCTTCATAGCCAGTGCCGCGAAATTATTAATACTGTTAGGTAGTTTATGTAGGAGGAAGTTAATCTGAAAAACTTCAAAATTCCTGTAACAAATTTCTGGGAACGAGTGATTGCTGCATCTGGCATCTCTAAGAGTACAAATATGACCGAATTTCAAGAGAGGCAAATTGTGTAGAACAAGGTGATTATTAATACTTTTTTCTTTATTCTGTTTTTTAATCTAAAATTACACAAAATATAATTTAGCATAATAAGTAAATGTTTTTGTTATTTTTTTGATATTTGAATGTTATTAGATACTATATATTTTATATTAAGTGTGAAATATTAATTGTTTAGATTTATTTTTAAATATTTTATATGAAATTATATTTACATAGTATTAATATTTGTTTTATTGGCAAAATAAAGCTAAATAAAGCCTAATATAATCTAAATTTATATTTCAATATATAGCTTTTAACTCGTTCCCTAACTAATTGAATAAAAATTATTATTTAATTGTCCCATTTGTTATAAAAATATTTTAGTTGTCTCCGCCACTGACATTATCTTGTTTGCGCAGTTTTGTAACGTTCGTGTATCCGTCTCTGTTTGAATTATGTCTACCATAGTTTTACTAAATTTTATCCCAACTAATTTAATTGAATAACTAAATAGGAATAGGTAAGTTATACTAAATATTTATACAAACAAAATTTCATATATTGGAATGCGTGTGTATAAATTTTATTAATATTTAATAATATCATAGATTAAAACCTCTTATAATTGTTTTTCTTTTCCAGCAAATTGTTATCTAACTCATCTGATGAATTTTTAGAAATTGCTGTGCACTTGATTCTTCGTCCGCGTATTTTAAATGACTCTCCCCTTTAATTTGTTGGGCGATTACGGATATCCTTTTAGTTGGTTATTAACTCCTTTACTTAATCCATACACTAATCTTGAACAGAACTACAACGCAGCACACATATTGACAGAAAATACTATAGAAAGATCGTTCCAAGTCTTGTTGCAATGTTATTGAAAGATTAAACTTCACCTATTGAAGAAGGAATTCAAATACTTGGAGACGCTTCTGATGCAGTTCCGCTTGGATCACACCAAAATTTACTAACCAATACTGCTGCAAGAACTGCAATTATTAACACCGTTTTTACTAGGTTATAAGAGAAAAATAATTTTGTTTTCTTCTTTGTAATATCTATTTTATTCTATTACATGCAATATACAGGAAATCCAAGAAATTGGATACAAGCCCAACAACTTTTTTATTATCAATTTTATGAAAAAAAGTCACTCTTCAAAAAAAAAAAAAACTGCTTTGTCTCAAACCCCCAAACACGTTATCAATTTTATTTATTTATTTATTGTGTTATTGCCGTTGGATGAGGTTGGATATTGAATTATAAATTAAATTATTAAATTTTTAATCGTTTCTGGTGGTATTGGTATTGTCACTTCTGAAAACTTTTAGAAATATACTATTTCATAGACCTAATTGAATCTTAATGTGTATATCTTACAAAGAATGACAAATGTCAGAAATAATATCAAACTTGCAATCTGAACACCATCTCTTGTCAAAGTTAGTTAGTTGAATTTTTTGGCGCACAGCAACAAAGGCTATTTGCGCCTTCTCTTGTCAAAGTCAATGACTTATTAAATACCCCTCATATAACGGAAAACATTTTAAAAACCATTGGTTATATGAATAAATACAAATTCCCTACATCATGTAATTTATTACTTAACATTTCGTTTAATAAAAATAAAAACAATTTTTAAATATCGTTCTCTTAAATTTGATAGTCGTAATTACTATGAAGGTGATGTATACGCCGTAAATTTGTTGTTAAATTGGTTTCGAACTCAATTTGAAGTTAATTAGGTGCAATTATCTTGAGTAAAACATTACGAACTAAAAATGTTTTATCACGCGAATATTGCAAGCGAAATTCTCAGTCCGGTGCAAGCAATTAGTCGGTTCACTTCTTAAAACAAGATTTAGTACGACCATTTTAACTCCAATGGGGTTGGCTAAATGTGTTAATGAAAAATGATAGCAATTTTTGCGTCTACCAGTCCATACCATCCATACCAGTTATTTTTTGAGTTTCGTAGGTTCAACTAAAACACCCGTATATAACAGTATACGGGAGTTTTAGTTGTTTTAGTTATGCTTCAGTCTGTCGATCTGTCTGGCAGAAATTATGGCAAAATAAATGAAGGTTGATAAAATTTTGTATACACAAACATTTCTTTGACACATAAAAAATAGTGTGAGATTGTAAAAAAAATGTTTTAAAAATTGGATACATACATTTATGTAAGCGGCATGAATTAGCGTGCTTAGTCAACATCAAAAGTACAGAACGAGTGATTGCATATGCCGATATTCGAGATATTAACTTAGAATTGAGTGCTTAATCGAGAACTGTATAGAGGAGATTGTAATTTCAGTTCAATCGTACCAGAATTGTAGAAGTTATAGAGCATTTGTGCGAAAACTTTAAAATCAATATGTCGCGATTTACTGGTATAGGTCAAAAGTACAAACAGAAATCGATCCACCGATTAAAATCGAACAAACCGGATCCTAAGGAATCCACATTGTGCTTAAACCGAATATGAGACACAGTACAGTACAAAAGGAGGCAGTGGCGGCTCGTGACATTATTGACTGGTAGGGCCAATCTCAAGCCAACCCCCCCCCATTTTATCAATTTTACAAAGTTTTGAATCAGCTCAGCTTGTAGTAATTTATTAACTCGTTTATTACCAATTAAAAAAACACCGACACAAAAATTTCAATGTAGACAAATTGAGAAGTCATTTAAAAATGCATTAATTACTTATCGCGTGTACATATCTACCCAAATATGGATACTTAAATTAAATTGAAGTGAAAATCTCAGATGTGCACTAAATCCGTAATACCGTTTTTCGTTCATGTTAATTCTCCTCCAAATAAAACGCAAGGAAAAAAAGCACAGCTTGCTTTTCGTTGCATCTGCAAATCCAATAGTATTTTCTTTAAGTAAATGTTTCTATTAAATTTTCTTGTCCGTGTATTAAAAGCAGAGGCAGAAAGAGTTTTTGAAATGTCCAAATCCGGTAACGGTCTTCCCAATTGTTATTTCAAGTTTTTCCTCGAGGGAATACGAAGCAAATGTTTTTTCAAAAGTTTACTGATACTGTTAATTTCTAATAGTTACACAAAACAACACACACACGACACGACACAGTCAAAAACATACTATAATACACGACGCTCACTATATACAAGTTTAACTCAAACTAACGGGCCAATATACAGCTGACTCGGCTTCAATGTTATTCTAGTGCATGGTCTGACTATCCCCTCTTCCCGGCGACCCTCCGCGGAGGCCGGCATGCTGCCTGTAAATGGAGCCAGTTTCGATTTGGCTCGCCTGCCTAAATAAATACAAAGCGTGCTTCGTCGCATCAAATGGAAGGCGGTAGAAACGATTTTCTTCATAAAGCAGGCGCGCACCTATGGCAGGGGTTCACAGATTTGAGTCCTCCCCGCACTCCAAAAATACGTTTTTAAGGAACACATTTGTTTTATAATTGAACGTGAGCTCGTTGCAAGAAAAACTTTTGGCTACTGAGCATCTATAAGAAAACATTTTAGCTTCGGAGCCAAAAGAAAAAAATCTGGGTGCGCTTCTGTCATACAATATCCTTTTCTATACCTACACAAGATTTACAAATGAATGTATTTTGGTACACAAGAAAATAATAGTTAGCTTTAAGATCTAATGTAAAATTCTTGAAATAGTATTTAAGAAAGCTTTTGATCTACATTTTTTGCCATTTCAAGTGACATAAAAGCGACTTTCCAAGAAGAGCACCTATTTATTACCATCACATCGCAGTTAGCATTTAGTACTGGTCTCTTACTTATTTATCCTCTATAATTTAAATCCATAAAGGTATTCGATTCCGCTTAAAAATAACCAGTTTTTAAGAACTAAACAAACATGCTACATAAAAAGAAAAGTAAATTTAAGTGTCGATGTTACATGCAATTATATGTTCTGTAATAACTTATTTCTTAGGAAGTTAATTCAATATTATCGAGTTTACAAGGTATCGGGCACAGGATGTACAAGCACCAAGATTTATTTCTATTTCTGATCTGATAATGCAATTACATTTCCTTGGAATGTTTTGCGACAAATAATAGAGCGCGTAAACTAATTTTATTACAAATATATTTTCCTCTTTATAAGTCCCAATAAATAATAAAAAGTTGTACTAAGTTGGACTAGGGATTCCTAATATTTTAACTGATTTTTTGATACTTTGTATTGGGTTATTGCCACTCACAAAAACCCTCTGTCTTTCTGTGATCGGTGTATTTTTAAGTATTTTGTATACCAATACTCAGATCTTCTGTCAGTCTTTTAACATCATTGTCCGAATATACGTACAATACTATTAATAAGAATAAAGTACACGAAGGGTCTTTCATGACGAATTGAAATTGACATTGCATTCAAAATGTCTTCTTCTACGACTACGTAGGTGTGCGAAATTTTTTTCTTTGGAAAATGTGCCACGGGAGTAAGAAGATTGAGAAACACTGCTATAGACCATTAATAAATAAATGCATCTATCATCAATTGGCTTTACAAGTATCACAGTCTACTATTCATTTCCTGTGTGATGCCCAACTTCAAACACTTAGGACCGCACATCATATCCTCTAGTAAATCTAGTAAAAAAATCTAGTATAAATAGCTCTAGTAAATTTTTGCCATCTGGGTCTCCAATGAGATAAGGTGTTAATTTGTTTTCAGGATTTTCCAAAATCTTTGAGTTGCTGGAGGATTTTTTCTCGCCATGTATTGACATGAGGTCCTTTTTTTTTTTAATTTTTCGACTTAGCTACTATGGCCATTATCCAGTAGATGCATTTATTTTTGAAAAATCCATGCCATAACCGGGATTCGAACCCGGTCCCTCATGATCTAGAAGCCAGTGCATCGCTACAATAACCACTACGCCATGGTGACCGGCATGAGGTCCTTTAGTCACACCAGAACAGAGGCGGGAAACATGATATTCGATACAGATCTGGCTCTTTGTGAATCCAAATATGGTTCTTTTGATATTTGCAAGAATGACAAAATATCTGCCACTTAATATGAATTATTAAATATACTGTAAATTTGTAATCCCAGTATAGTTGGCGTACTGCGTGTATAATGATTTCCCGACTCATATGGGCATGGACGGTCTTATTTGCTCTACCTAAGAACTCGCAATCTGTAAAATTATTAACACATACTTGAATCATTGTTAAAAAAATGCATTTCATGTGTGTATGTGCATACCTGGTTAATAACACCATTTAAGAAAACCAGGTTCCAGAGAAGTATGTTTGCGGTAGCATTAATGATAAATTATATATTAACAATAGTAGCATAGTAAAAAATAGTATCTTGCCATTGTATTGTCATTTTGTGTCATCGTGTTACCTTAATATTAACTTTAAATTTTCTAGGGCAGTCATCAATTTCATCGCTACTTTTTGTGTTTTTTTTTTTCCACAGCTCGAACCAGGAATTGTTTATATTTGTCCAAATAAGATTCTGGCTGACATAAGTCATCCCCGCAAGCCCTAATACGAGTCGGAGTTCAAATTCCCGGGAAGAAAATCCTCTGCAGAAAAGTTAGGAACATTTCTTCTCAGTCAATCCTGAGATGATTTCTGGACAGGCTACTACTAGAAAATAAGTGACTCTAGGTAAGCAGCTAATGGAGGGGATAGGCATGTTTTGTAAAAAAAATGTAATTTTACTATCGTATTATGTTTGACTGATTTATATTTACATATATACAGAGATCTTATGTTCATTGCATATGTATGCTATTATATTTATTTAGATTTAGCTTGCTCATAATTCAGTATTTATTTTGGACGATCTCAGCAAACATTTTTATACGGGCCAGTAGGTACTGTTGAAGCACATACTCCCCGGCATTGAAAGTAATGGGCCAGTACCCCGGTGTCCCCGTGGCCGTTAGCTGGCCCATTGGTTTATCAATTGCCGGCCCAGCAGCGGTAGAGTGCAAAATACTCGTATTAGTTGCAAGATTTATTTCTGACGGACCAGTGCTCTTATTATACCCACTCTCTAGTATTTCAAATGTAACATATGTATAGTTACCTAGTATTAAAATAAATTAATGGTTAGGTGCAAAATAAATACTCATTTGGCCATTTCACTATCGTTGAATAAATTTATTTAACAAATAAAGTTGACAATATCGCATCGGTTTTAAACTATTAATTTTTGAAAGAAATTAACGTTATTGTCAATATAATGATGCGATATTGTCAATTTTATTCGTTGAATAAATTTATTCAACGATGGTGAAACAAAAATAAAATGTAACATATTTTCAAAAATATGTCAATTTTATTCGTTGAATAAATTTATTCAACGATGGTGAAACAAAAGTTAAATGTAACATATTATCAAAAATAAGGAGTGCTCATAAAATGCTGGTTAAGTACTTCGTATAGGAGGAGTGCGAAATACAAATGTGAAGTACATTATTAATACTGGCGTTGCACAAACTTTTAGTGCCAGCAATTTACCAACAGAAAAAGCAGTTTGCCGGCATTCGGCTGATGGTTGAATGTTTGGTGGGATGTTTCTTTATTGTTCCTTTCTGTTTTTGTATTTATTTATTTATATTTTACTATATGTAAAATTTTATTTGGCATACCTTATATGCATTTGCTGTACGTAATAAATAATAATAGATAAATTAATAGCTTTAACCTTTTTTTTTCTGATATGTCGTCTACAATGGCTTGTTTTCCACTTTACGAACTACACGATGCTATACGAACATTGCTGTAATAATTATATGCAGCAAAGAAATATATTGACATTAGTATTTTTCTTATCTATGTCCATTTTTCACGATTTGCCTTTAGATATCAGCGTTTTGTTACCTACTTACATAAACTGCTGATTCTAAGATTTGAACCTAGGACTCTCGTCATGCGTAGGTATTTCATAACTTGATTATCTGAATGAACCCAATAAATTCTGATGAACGCAGATATTTTAAAAAACGATTACTTTTATAATATTTAACTTGCATGATCTTTATGGTAACAAATTGCAGAAGAAAATACTGATTTTGGCGCCAGTGAAAGTTTTCATACATGAATTAATTATTTTAATGATAAGTCTGGAACTGTCAGACGTTTAAAATAATGAAGTTAAAATTATTGAAATTACCATTCTTCTTAAAGTTCATACATCCACAACTAGAACTTGCTTAAGCAAACCATTACCAAGTTTGGAGTTTTAACTTTCTTAAGTAATTTTATATTATTTATCAAGTTTTGGGGTAAATGTGAAAATAAATTGTAAGTTATTATATATATATTCTTTCAGAGCTGTTGCATTTGTGTGTTAGGTTTATGGACTGTGAGGAACTCCAGTATTGTGTAGACTGCAATTGAATCCTAGTTAACACTCATACCCTTTTAACAACTACCATAAAAATTTCTAAAAAAATACTCAGGTTATGAGCAATGCTCTAAAGCTGAGCAGAGCGTTATGGAAATAGCATACAGATATTTCTCTTGACGTTTTCAGACTTTTGAAAAAGCTACAAACTTTCCTGGGAGGTAAACGACAGATATCCGCAGGAAGCAGATTTTCCTGTTCAAAATACGTTTTTTGCTGATTCTGCCTGAACTTAACAAAGACATATATCATCTTATAATTTACCAATCTTTTGAAGGTGGTATTTTAGGGGGTGGTTTATTTAGTGGTAGTATTTAAGTGTCCAGTCAGGTGGCCCATGATTTGCCTCAAATCGTGTTTGTTAAGCTGGAGCAGTTCTTTTGCTCTAGAGCCTGAAGGAAGAATAAATTTCTCGGCATGTTTTAAGCCCGGCAGACGGCAAAGTTCTGATTGACTTCCTAGTATGACTGCTTGAGAGTCCACGGAGAGATTTAGGCTCGATGGAATGTGAGGGCCTGTCCCGATTTTGGCAAGGAGTCCTGGTACCCAAACCAGAAATAATTTGTTAGTTAGTGTCAGTTTTTTTAGAGCAGATAAACAGTCCAAAACCATTTTAGATTTTATGGTAAAACATGTCAAGACCATGGCCGAAAGATTTGACAGAAAGTAAATATTACATTTTACTAATTAACACAAATTAATTAAATGGTCATAAATATAAGAAATCACAGAATAAAAATAAAAATATATTAAATCATTCTTCGCGCTTCTATTTTAGCAAATATCTTGACGGCGTTTTCATAATTTATTGTCTTTAGCATCCTTTTCAATAAAAATTATAGCAAAATCACTCGGTCGATCGTGACTATTCGTAGTTCATAAATATTTACCGACCGCCAACATATATTAAGTAGGTATTATGATTATACCGATTTTGACATTTCAAGATTTCGATGGATCTCCACGAATTGAGGTCCCTACATAACGTTTTACTATTTTTAGCATGATCTGTCTGTCTGTCTGTCTGTCTGTCTGTCTGTCTGTCTGTCTGTCTGTCTGTCTGTCTGTCTGTCTGTCTGTCTGTCTGTCTGTCTGTCTGTCTGTCTGTCTGTCTGTCTGTCTGTCTGTCTGTCTGTCTGTCTGTCTGTCTGTCTGTCTGTCTGTCTGTCTGTCTGTCTGTCTGTCTGTCTGTCTGTCTGTCTGTCTGTCTGTCTGTCTGTCTGTCTGTCTGTCTGTCTGTCTGTCTGTCTGTCTGTCTGTCTGTCTGTCTGTCTGTCTGTCTGTCTGTCTGTCTGTCTGTCTGTCTGTCTGTCTGTCTGTCTGTCTGTCTGTCTGTCTGTCTGTCTGTCTGTCTGTCTGTCTGTCTGTCTGTCTGTCTGTCTGTCTGTCTGTCTGTCTGTCTGTCTGTCTGTCTGTCTGTCTGTCTGTCTGTCTGTCTGTCTGTCTGTCTGTCTGTCTGTCTGTCTGTCTGTCTGTCTGTCTGTCTGTCTGTCTGTCTGTCTGTCTGTCTGTCTGTCTGTCTGTCTGTCTGTCTGTCTGTCTGTCTGTCTGTCTGTCTGTCTGTCTGTCTGTGTACACGTGCAGAGCAAATTCGGCTAAAAGGATTTTTATGAAACTTCATATTTAAGCTTTTGACATCAATGGAACAAGTTGATCAACTCTTGGTAAAAATCGGTTGATTAGAAATGGGAGTTTACTCGTGTCGATTTTAAGATTTTTGCGAATATATAACAGAAAAACATTTCGAAAAAATTTATTTGACAAAAGCTGCCATAAAAGTAATAACTAACAATTTTTATTTGTGACAGTTTTTGATAAAACGAAAAAAAAATTTTTTTTTTTTTTCGAAATTATCTATTTTTTCATACTTGTAACGTTTCCATGGTCATGATAAATAATATATCTGTTAGAAAATATTAGGCCAAGTTATTTCTACTCTGATTCTAGAAGGTATTTTATACAAGTACTTTGTGATGGCGGTCGGTCTTGTATTGGCCACAGCTGATTTTTTTAAAAAATATTTTCAGTTTTTATTTTTATTTTCGGCCACTGCTACCGTTATAGATAAAGTACTAAGAATTGTTTAAGCAAGGACATCACTTGCAAATAATTATAATTTAGTATTATAACGCTTGATGTTTTATATCATATAATTTTATTTACACAAAACGTTATATTTTAAATAACAATGTACAAAAATTATTAAAATTATTTCTGACATTTTATTGTATATTTTTCGTTGCCCAGGAAGCGGCTGTATGTCGTTGCCTAGGAAGTCACAACTACCTGTTACAATATCTCTTATTTATTTTGGTAATATAAATCATTCATTTCCATTTTGGAACTTACAGTGCCGGGTTAGCATCGGCTTTAAGCATTACAGTCCTTCAAACACACACACTGGCAAAACTGGAGCCAGCACTGGCTCTAACCACTAAATTCTCTCACACACGCCATCATCTCCTTGGATTATTGTACCTTAGACGGAACTACCGAAGAGACAAATTAATGGATACCACTAGTATACACAGGTATTTTTGCCTGTCAGCAGTTGACTGAAAGCAGTTTTTATACAATCTGTGGAAAACTTTGGATCAGTCTAAATTCTTCAGTTACTTTCGTATTAGTACTAATACATATGCTTTTCTCGTAGAATGATTATAAAATAGTATTAAACACCAGGATACTATAATTAAAGCAATTAGATGCCGGTCCGGCATCCGATTTGTCGAAATCAACGGCTACTGTCAGAGCCGCAGTAAGGAAAACTTGCGCTAGGGGCATGGCCGTGTTTTGGCGCCCTTGGTAAATAAAAACAAGGTTCGTACCTCTCAAAATCCAAGTGACGAGCAAAAAAAAAAAAAAATGTCCTCATCTTCGCTATGGTGCCTCTTAACAAGCCCGTCAGCACCCTTTTCCTTAGTGCGCTAGGGGCCGTCACCCCGTCTGCCTCCCCCCCCCTTCTGTGGCTCTGGCTACTCTCCCGGTGCTGGCGCTCGGTGCAGCAAATCTGTCGTATCGGGCTATATGTGAAAGGGTCCATTTGATTACATTGTATTCGAGGCCGGCAGTGGCACCAATTTTGCCGTATGTGTGAAAACGACTGAGGCGATTGCCTCTCCGCCTATATTATAAACCAGACTTAACTCTGTGCTAGCACTGTTGGCAACTCAGTTCATAATAGTAACTAAATATCCAACCTATGTACATATATTTGTAGATAAAGTTGTAGATAGAATTTATTCGTGATATAGTGAGTATGTAATCTAGGTTTAAATGCACCTGAGAGTATTTAGTTCATGTGGCGTATGGACGTTTCGCTCGGGCGATCTCTAGTTCGGTGCTGATGTGTGTTGGGATATGCACGATATTCTTGTCCGGAGATCAGCTTCTGGAATATGCATTATTACCCGGAACACTTGACAACGGTAAACCAACCAACCAACGGTCTTATCATCTATATAACTCCCAGACATCTGTGCTATCCATTTCAGCACGATTTGTATGCATGCACAATATTGCTATTCAAATATTTCGTTTTGTAATAAATGATTTAAAACATATAAAAATTTATCATAGAGAAACATTCCTTTACATTTCACTGTTGTATAGTTATTGAATTATGTAGCTTATTGTACCTAGAATTTGCATAATTTTTAATTATGTTTTTAACTTCAGGGCCATGCAGATTAGCCCAGATGAAAATAAAAACGTTTTACTTTGAATTTGCTTCAAACAGTTTCGTTCTGACTCCAAAAAAACTTTTTGTCCACTTTCATCCCTTATCCTGCAGAAGGCAATATATATATATATATATATATATATATATATATATATATATATTTTTATAAGAAATAGATAAACTAGAATATGAGTTTTCAGATCAACAGATACTTTGAATGTAGAGTTACAGACAGAGAAACTTTTAATATTTTCCAACCGTTCAAACACCTTGCCGGACATACTTTCAATCAAAATGTTGTCAGTATTCAGGCCATGCTGCGCGAAATTCAGTTGCGAAAAGTTGCACACGTCATAAGAATGCCAAATACTAGGATACCCAAAAGATTACTTTACTCAGAGTTGGAAGGAAGGTATAGAAGCTCCTAAGAAACATTACAAAGACAATCTAAAAATTAAACTCAAGTTATGTCAGCTGCTCAGCCAAGCCTGGAAATAAATCCCTTTGTCGAAGTACGACAACTGAAACAGCAGTACCAACGGACATCTATAGAGCGCGCCCAAAAATATCGCAAATCTAGATCCCAGACGCTGTTGCCTGGTTCTGCCAGAAATTATTTCCGCGCTATATGTGGAAAAATGTTTGTATAAAAAATTGGTTTCTTCAGTCATGTGTCCACTCGCGTAAAGATGAGAATCTTTACGAGACATCTCTCAAAATTTCTGAAATATTTGTCGTTTAGTAGCGAAGTGCTGTCGTCAATTTGACCTAGTCGTTATACACACATCGCAAAAGTCTAGGGATATAAAAAAATATATGAAAATAAATAGCGTATTCTTTCTTTTTTGCGTTTATTGTATTCAATCAATTAAAATACTTAATAAAGAATAGTTTAAAACAAAATAAGCTAAATTTTATTTATAAAAATAATCAATATTTAAAAATAATAAATTTTAATGTACAGATTTAGGTACAAAATTATAAAAAATGAAAAAAAAAAAAACAAAAGCTAATAGAGAGTATGACCTCCACGCTGGTTGATCACAGCCTTACATGTGCGATTCATGGACAAAATAACATTATCGATGTCTTCTTGAGGTAACTGTGCCCATTCTGCTCTTAAAAGCTCTCTGAATCTAAAATTATCGTGTCCCACACATGTTCAATTGGATTTAGATCCGGTTACTGTGCTGGCCATGGTATCGCATCAGTACCTTCGTTATTCAACCAGTTCGTTACAATTCGCGAAACATGCCGAGCATTATCCTGGGCAAGATGAAACTGATCACCAAAAGCACCACGAAATGAACGCACAATAGGTTGAAGAATATTATCAAAATATTCTTGTGCTATTAAAAATTCATTGGGAATTACGAGATCAGTTCTACCGCCAATGCTTATCCCACCCCATGCCATAACAGTACCACCTCTGTAACTGTGAACTTCCTGGACATGTCACAAACGTTCAAAATTACCGGATCTTCTTCATACCCTTGTTCGACGATAATCTGAATGAATTCCAAATCTGGACTCATCAGTAAACAAAACTGTAACCCAATGATTATCACACCAATATTGAAAATTGTGACACCAGTCTAATCTTACTTTGCGATTACCTCTAGAGAGGGGTTGACATCTGATTGGTCATCGAGATAGAATATTAGCTTCGTGGAGACGATTTCTTACAGTATCGCGACTAACGATTAAGTTATGCGCTCGCTGTACTCCCTTACCAATTCAGGTGCTGTAATAGTATGTTGTCTTCTAGCATTTAAGACCAAAAATCTGTCTTGGCCTGCTGTTGTACAGTGACCACATCCCGGATGTTGTTCGGCCGGACTTCCTGTTTCCCTGCAACGCCTCCATAACCAACTGATTATCCTTTGAGAAACTCCTATCCGCTGGATTACATCAACTTGATGAAGCCAGCTTGGAGAAGTCCCACCGCACGATTCATCTCGTGGATAGTAAAATGCTGTCACTCCATTATTAAAAAAGAATGCCATTACTTAAAAACACTGCAGTTATTAATATAAACGTTTTAAATCGAATTAAAATGAAACGTGATCAACCTACGGATCATGTACTGAATAAAATTTGTCAAATTTGTGTTTGTTTTGTCTTGTTGGTTATCATTTTTACTTGTTTTCCATAGCCAACTACTCATAATTGCCTAATTTAATTGAAATTTAACATTAAATGTACAATAAGCAATACATTTTCATATTTTTTTCAATATCCCTAGTTTTTTCCGATGTGTTTATATACAACCAGTTAAAATTTCAGCTACAGAGAATACGACCGAGCATGGGTGATTTCCTAAATCAGACCACTTGACCTGGATTGAGTTTTTAATTACATTAAAGCAAAAATGCCCTCATACTTCTTCCTACGATATCCTGAAATGTGTGAAAATTTGCATTTTAAATCAATCTTATCATTAAAACTGAGTGAAGTAACGTCCGAGTTTTCGGATAAAAGGTTTCAGTTTCTTATTCTGCTTCAGATATGAAACTAATCTTAGAGATGTCTTAGAAAATTATATCTGACACAAATTTTTGAAATCTCTGCAAAGTTCATATAGTTATTTTTTACTTGTAAGTTAATTAGCTAACACATAGTGTTGTTAATGATGTCATCGTTATTCAGAAACTTGTAACAAAATAAACAGAAACCGCAGTTCGAACTTTGATGTGTGTTCGTCTTAAATGAAATGACGACGATTTTATTCACGCGTGACAGGTAATGGCAGGAAGTTTAAATTCTCTGTGTGGCGCCACAGTCGTTATGCAAGGTACTAAAACAATTGTCTCGTTGTATGTGAGAAAAAAATGTTCATGTTTATTATGTTTACTAAGTAAATACACAGTTAGTCAGACGTGTAACTATTTCTTTTTAATTTTAATTGTTTTTTGAGACTGTATTTACAATAATTTTTTTGTGAAAACGTTTACTGGCGAGACGATTGTTGAATCAGTAAGGAGAACAAGTTTCTAAGGAAAAATTAAAAAAACTGCACTATTTCTAGTTAGTGTTTAAAAACCATAGAGGGTTATTGTTAAAAGAACGTTTTATATTCTAAAACTAAAATAAATATGCTAACAAACGTCCCCCAGTAGTCTCATTGAGCCACTGCTGGTCGCTACTGTACTGCTAATTTTTCCGCTCGGAGTATGTTGATTGAGTTTTCTTCTTTATCGTTACAATTTTCCAAACACAATCATATGGGAAAATGTTGTAGCAGGACTGTGAGTTTTAAATTCGCTTATGAGTTTTAAGTTCGTTAAGCTATGAATGAGACTTACAGTCTCATTCATAGCTCATATTTTAACAGATAATGCTTATTCATAGTGTGTAGCAGTAATGCACAACGATAGTGCATTGGTAAAATACAAATGTATCATTTTCTTCTACATATTTAACATATAAATTGCGTAAGCCGGCATCTGACTCTGATAGCTACTTGAGTTCAATTACTTGCCTAACTCTACACTGATTTTAAATGCATGAAACTGACTTATTGACGACCTTAACTGTCCCGCTGAACTGACTCAACCACTTAATAAGACTGTCTTGACTAATTGTTCTTAATGACTCGCTGGACTGCACTGTCTGAATAATACTACCCCTCTGGCTGCAGGTCTTGCATCGTATAAGCGGTCCCTAAAACTTTCTAAAGATTTCCAAAATCTTCGGGCAACTCAGTGTTCAAAGTTCACGCTCCGCTTTAAGGCTACGAAACAATACGAATCTATATTAATAAAATTGGAGGCTATATATATATATATATATATATATATATATATATATATATATATATATATATATATATATATATATATATATTTATTTATCGGCCTCATATTTGGTTTCTACAAGTTTCGGAGGATTATAAGACAATATCCGCAAAAAAAAAATGTTTGTCTGACTGTCTGTCTGTCTGTCCGAGATTCAAGCAAAAAAGGCTGAACATATTTTTATGGAATGTGGTAAAATGATAGAGTAAAACCCGGATTCGAACTTAGGCTATAAAGCATTTCAAAATTTTTATCGTAGGGGGTTGTTTCGGGGTTAAAACTGTGTATTAAATAACTTAAAATATCTCCTTTATTATTGACTTAACAGAAAAATATATAAAAATAAATACAACAAAAATTGTTTAAAGTAATAAAATAAATCTTTTTGTTAAATGCATTTTTTCAATTAGATGAATATTTAGGGAGTTATGGGGGGGACACCCTAAAACAAAAATCTACATGTATCACCCTTATTATTGACAACAGCAAAACCATATATGACCAAGATAATTTATAATAAATAAATATTTTTTTTCATTTAGATGAATATTTGGGGAATTACGGGGGGACCCTAAAACTAAAATGTGCATGCATCTCCTTTATTGTTGACTTCACAGCCAAATCATTTATGCCAAAAATAGTTTTAAATAAGAAAATAAATCTTTTATTTCTATGCATTTTTTCGTTCAGATGAATATTTGGGGAGTTACGGGAAGACATCCTAAAGCTAAACTTTTCAAATATTTCAAATCTTTATTGTTGTATACAATTTAATTAATGAATATTTGGGGAGTTACAGAGGTACACCGTAAAAATAAAATCTTGAAATATCGCACTTATTATTTATTTTATATCAAAAACTTACTTGAGGAAACATTTATGTTTTTAAGTTAAATTAGGGGAAAAAAGAAAATTATTAAAGAAGATTATTTATTTTATTTTCCTATTTTATTATTGGACACCACAGACCAATGGGCTCTTATTATGCCCATAGACTCATACAATACGTATATACAGTGATGGCATCCTAAATTTTCAGGAAGCGGTTCTATAAGGTCATGTGATATCTAGGAACATATTCTGTATTTTTAAGAGTGAAAACAAATCACTTACTTCCATTTATTTAATATAAGGAAAACATTTTAAGAGCGTATTATTAATAACCTATAAAATAAATATTACATTTGCAACACTGCAGGGCACGGCGCACGATTCAAAACTGAAGTCAGAGTAATTCATTTATTTTTAATAATTCTAACAACCGGTTCCCTAGGGTTTCAAAAATTTTAAGAAACGGTTCCCGCGAACCGGTCCGAACCGGTAGGATGGCATCACTGCGTATATACAACATTTACATTCAAACAGATTATATAAAAGTACAGTACCTACCTACATATAATGACATTTTCGTTCCTTGTAGTAACTCTGTTTTACATACAAATACATTTACATGTTCTAATATACAATATCTTTTCCGTTATACAAGCACAATCAAAACAGTTCATATATTTAGAGAAACACTGAAGGTCGTTTGTACTACACAGATTTATTTTGGAGGTAGGAACTTGCACTTTGTTTTTTACCGGGATTATTACTACAATGTCACTAATTTCATCATGTTTAAGACAATACTGCGAAATCTTTCATAACTTACTTTAAATATATCAATAGATCTGTCTGCAGACAAAAGTCCATTGTAAAGAGCCGCCATTTTATGCAGTGGGCTCATATCATAGTGCTCCGTGTTGGCCCTTTTACAAACAAATAATGTATCTCTGATTTTAAAGTCCCGAGAAGGCATTCTGACGTATATTCTAGACAAGATATTAATGTCGTCGATTACATTATTGTCTTATACAGAAACATTAGCGACATTATATTCTTCCTCGCTTCCAAAGTCCTCTGACATCAAATGCTTTCAGCACGTCCAAGACTTGGTTTGTATCTTGGATATACCCTTGTCATGCGTAATTCCATAACGCGGTAATACCGCTGAACATTTTCAATACTTTTTTGGTATTCTACTTGATAGGGTGCCCATATAATGCTCCCATACTCAAGTGTAGGCCTTAACTAAGAATTAAACAATGCAATGTACGTCCGACTCTGATGAAAGTCCCTGGTCAAACGGAGAACATAACCTATCTTCCTTAAAGCACTGTTCACTATGTGGCCAATATGGTGTTGAAATTTCAACTTGCATTCAAAAATGAATATGAGAAATGAAACTATTCATCTCTGTTTAATGCAGATTTTAATAAGATATATATTTGGGGTGGGCTACCTGTAAACGAAGTATCACACTTGTTATTAACTTAACATCAAAAATATATAAAAATAGTGGTTTAGGAAACAATATTTAACATTCTACTTGAAATTGACAGGGAAATAAATAGAAGAAGAGAGAATACAGGAGATAGGAAAGGGAGAAGGGAAAATGTGGATAGTACAATTGAAAAAGTGGGAAGGTAAAAGAGAAGTGATGATGCAGAAAAGTAGGCTGAGAGGAAAGGAACTGTACGTTGATGATGACTTAACAAAAAAGGAGAGAGATTCAGAAGAAGCTAAGGGGTATGCTGAGAGAAGAAAAGGAAAAAGGCAAGCGAAGCTGGGCTACATGAAGCTACAAATAGACGGAAGAAGGTTGAGATGGAATGAGTGGCGAGTTAGAGGAAATGCAAGATTTTCGGCAAGGGGTGAGGATTGAGATCGGAAGGATAATAGGATCGTGTATGGGAATGAAGGAAGAGGACCGGCGGGATGCAGAAGAGGGAAAAGGAAGGAAGGAAGGTTACCTGGATGAAGGAGGAAGAAAGGGACGAAGGAGAAGGGGAGAAGAAAGGTCTGGAAGGGGAGAGAAGGGAAGAATTATAATAAGAGGAGGGAGAGAGCTGAGTGTGGGAATGGAGAGAGCGGTGGAAAGGAGAAAATTGGAGGAGTCCAAAAATGGGGAAGAAGCCATGGTTGGGAAAGAACAGGAAGGAAGAATCGAAGAACTGAGAATAGGAAGAAAGAGAGAGGCAAGGAGGAGAAAAGAAGAGCGGGAAGAGAAGAGATTAAGAATTTAATAATAATAATAATATAAATTTATTGACCATATTACAATACAAATTTGTTTCTAGTCAGTCAAAAACATTTAAGTAAAATAAAAAATATACTATTTAATATAAATCACAGATACTAATTAACTAGAAAGATTATCACATATGAAAAAGAATTGAAACTGAGGTACATATATAATAGTTTCATTCAATATGGAGATCAAAAAACTCATCTATTGTATAGACAGGATTCGAAATTAATATATCTCTTACAGAGCTCTTGAAACTCCGTACAGGTAGACTTTTGAGATTCTCTCATATTTTAGTATTGTAGGTAGAATTTAGTTTGTAAAGTAAAATAATGTATTATGTATTTGGGTAATTGTTAACGTAATAGTTTGAACCCGGCACGCCGAAATGCCCAGGGGTAATGAAGAATATATATATACTTGAAATTGAAATATCTCACTTATCATTTACGTTACAGCAAAAATATCATTACAAAAACCGTACTAAGAACGGATACTCCAGCTATGTTAAACTATTATTCATTGTTACATTTTAAAATTTTGAGAATAACTCCTAATTTATTGTCCTATTTGCTGAGCTATATTTTATGTGACAACAAATTAGACTAAGAATGTCGACCGTTACGGTATGTCTCACTTAAAGACCAATATTCAGACACATATTAAACACGTAGGCGATAAATTTATTAATTCAATTTGAGATTTATGATTTTTCATATATTATACTTTTTTACATTCCAACGATTTTTTGCTTGCAATCAATAGCTGAATTATATGACACAATAATTAGATTCATGTATGCGAGTTAGTAAGTAGGCGCATTAAACATATTTGTGCTCTAAAGAAAGGATAATTTACAATAGGTTAGAATGAATGATGCATCAATTGCTACACATGTGCTTGCAGGAGATATATCGCAAGTACTTGAATATACAACTCATGAAAAGTTGCACCTGTACGGGTAGATAATGTTAACTTACAGCCAATGTGCGGATTAAGACAAATTAATTTTCAACAGTCTGATATTTTAAAAGAGAAAGTCCTGGGTAGGTATAATAATATGACTGATGCTCTTTCTAAGAGAATCGAGCTTATTGCTTTTTTGTGTGCAATCTTGCATTTTATTTTAATGTGTTATTTATTTTATTCTGTGATATAATGGTAACTAGTCCCTTTATAAACCCTTGAAATCATCCTGTGTGTAGTGTAGTGTGTAGTGTGTGAGTGTGTAGAACCCCAAAAATATGTATATAAAATCAGAAACGAAGAAGTTCTTAGATTATTGGACAAAGAATGTTAAATTATCAGCAATTGATCATATAATGCGATATCTTAGCGGTCGGCAACCCAAATGTGCTCGCGTGCCACTTTTTGCATATAATTCTACTTGACACTGAGCACACCTCTAAAAAAAGGTCGACCTAACGTATGGGTCCGATATGTTTTTTTTTTTCAGCTCATCACATACGCCCGTCCTTGGTGTATACTCTTCTTATAGTTCATGTATCTTCTGATTTTACGATTACGGCACTGGGTCAACATTACAAAAGCGTGTTTTATTTTTGATTTTACAAAATAATCATAGAATTTTATTTTATAGAACATTAAAAGTTGCTATATTTTTCTGAAGATAATATTTTTTGTAGGAAGTTGTCATTATTTTCAATGTGTTTATAAAATTCAGTGCAGTTTAAATTCACGTTTGTTTTAATAAACAATAACGAACCATCATTTCTTTCAAGCAAACTTTCCCCTCTCTGCGCTGTGCATGACATTTGCCTATAATAAATCGAATCTTTCTAGTATTGAAACTATTGGTTGAACTTAGTAAGAAACAAAAAATAAAATTGGGAATTTAAACCTGGTCTCCTGGTGGCCCTATCCGCGCCTTTAACTGTCCAAACAAATGAATAACCGGTAAATTTTGTACACAGTAAATTTTTAGCAGCAATAACGGACAATAGTTTGGTCGTTATCTGAACATGTACAGCAAATAGATAATATTAACTTAGTTCATATACTTAGTCTGTTTTATAGGTGTGCCATTTCAAACTACTTGGCATGAATAAGTTTATATGGCGACATTTAAAAACATTTAAATTTATTATTTTGTACAAATGCGATAGTGCAAAACATACAAGACAATTTACCTTTCTTATAATGACGGAAAACACTCAGATGAACACGTTAAATAACAGAAAGTAAACATGAACAGACGAATTTGATAAAGATTATGATAATTTCATGCAGCAAAAATGTCTTAATTTAATTAATTTTGGATAGTTTATATGCAAATGTTTGCTGATATTTTATTCATGAATTCATTAAATGATTGTGATGAAAATTAGAAATTTTATCAATGGAATATATTTTCTGTTAATAAATTGTTTAATAAAGAGCAAATCCGGTTCAACTTTTAACAACCCATGGACTAACGCAAAATAATTAGAAATTCATTTTGTCGTCTTTTTAATGGAAATTTTTCCCTTTGTTAACGTAGGATCTTAAATTGTAACTAGAGAGCGGATTTGTAAGCATTATGCTTATGCTGAAAATTAAAAGCAGTTAAGTAATTTCTAAAAATGTGTACGAATTACACAAAACTGAAGCATTTAACAGTAACTTTCTTATGTTTTTTTTTTGCTTTTTTTGATTTCTTTGCATTTTTTATGCAAATTTCCGTTTTTGTGCTTATTTTTAACTTATTTTCGGTTCTTTACTGTTATATTTTATATATATCATAATCAAATATTTCAATCTTCATAATAATACTCATAAAACTAAGGATTTACAACTGTGATCTATGATTTTAAGTAATATTTTTAGTACAAGATAATTTTAATGATCTGTTGGCGCCATGCGCTATTAACGTTAAATAACGTAGCCACTATACGCAAAAAGATGCGTATCTCAGACAATTAGGGTATTCCCCGTTTTCTATGATTTTAATTCAACATATAAACAAAGGCGATACAGGGCTCGTTTTACCCAAACCTTCGTTTTTTTTGTGTCGCCCCAAAGTCGCCCAAAATGGGAAAAAGATATTTATCAAAGCACCTTTAAGAGTGCAGCTATGTAAAGAAAGACTACGTAATGTTTCTCTACCCTCGAACCTGCGCGGACAAGATGGGGTACTTGGCTAGATGCTTCTGTCTACTACGCTAGTAATTTTAAGAAATTTACAGAAATTGTCCTAGAATTTTCGGAAATAGCTAGCAGAGCAATAAAGGAGTGCTAAACTGTTTTAGAAAAAGAAATACTGGAACAAAATTTGGCATTGATCAAGTCCAATTACTACTTTTTAAGTGAATCGATTAAATCTTTGGAGAAGCAGAATGTTCATTTAGTTAAGTCTGTCAAAATTATTAATAATTTTAAAGATTCTGTTTATGCAGTTCCGTAATAAATTGGCCAAATAATTATTTCCAAATTTGAGGAAGTTATTTCAAAATTCATTTTTCGTACAATCATATCTCAGTCAAAGTTTACATACAATTTCAAAAATTTTAGCTGGTAACTTTGTAGAAGATTTTAAGATGGATCCGATTATTGCAGCTAATTTAATATATGCCCCAATAACTAGTGTTGACGTAGAAAAAAGTTTTTCTACATACAAGAATATTTTAAGTAAAATACGACAAAATTTAACAATGGAGCATTTAGAACAATAATTAATACTTAACTGTTATCGGAAACATTAATATTTTAGTGCCCAAATTTTTTATTTAATTAATTTTCATTTGTGTTTTTTTTTCTTTTCTTATATATAAAGATTTTCTAAAAACTGCGTTCGCAATGCAAACTTTGCATTTTTGATGCGTTATATTTTAAGTTTTCTCTATGAATCATTTGTTATATTGAAATACAATGAATAAAGTATATATGTGTAATATATACATATTTTTATTGAACCCTTTTTTACCTAAATTATTGCTTTTTTATGGTTTCTTGTGCTTGTTTTAAGCATTTTTTACTTGCCCGACCTTAATATATAAGGGGCAAGTATTGTAATCGCGAAAATTTTCGATGTCGAGATTTTGACTGATGACCACGTTTCATGGTCCAGGGACTGTGTGTGCGTGCGTGCGTGCGTGCGTGTGTTCGTGCGTGCGTGCGTGCGTGCGTGTGTTCGTGCGTGCGTGCGTGCGTGCGTGTGTGTGTGCGTGCGTGCGTGCGTGTGTGTGTGTGTGTGTGTGTGTGTGTGTGTGTGTGTGTGTGTGTGTGTGTGTGTGTGTGTGTGTGTGTGTGTGTGTGTGTGTGTGTGTGTGTGTGTGTGTGTGTGTGTGTGTGTGTGTGTGTGTGTGTGTGTGTGTGTGTGTGTGTGTGTGTGTGTGTGTGTGTGTGTGTGTGTGTGTGTGTGTGTGTGTGTGTGTGTGTGTGTGTGTGTGTGTGTGTGTGTGTGTGTGTGTGTGTGTGTGTGTGTGTGTGTGTGTGTGTGTGTGTGTGTGTGTGTGTGTGTGTGTGTGTGTGTGTGTGTGTGTGTGTGTGTGTGTGTGTGTGTGTGTGTGTGTGTGTGTGTGTGTGTGTGTGTGTGTGTGTGTGTGTGTGTGTGTGTGTGTGTGTGTGTGTGTGTGTGTGTGTGTGTGTGTGTGTGTGTGTGTGTGTGTGTGTGTGTGTGTGTGTGTGTGTGTGTGTGTGTGTGTGTGTGTGTGTGTGTGTGTGTGTGTGTGTGTGTGTGTGTGTGTGTGTGTGTGTGTGTGTGTGTGTGTGTGTGTGTGTGTGTGTGTGTGTGTGTGTGTGTGTGTGTGTGTGTGTGTGTGTGTGTGTGTGTGTGTGTGTGTGTGTGTGTGTGTGTGAACGGTTTAACTTAGAGAGTTCTAGTACTAAAAAATTCTCCTGTTAATTGGGAAGAACCCTATTGTTTTTTATACAAATCCGAAAGCGGAAACGGAAGTTATTAAACTTTAAAATTTAAAAAAAACCGTATTTAGTAAACCAAGCCTTCGACAAAAATTGTATAGGACATAATTTGATGTATTTTTGAAGATTTACCTAAAAAAAATTTAAATTAAAAAAAAATATATTTATTTTTTTTGTTTATTATTATTATTTTTTTATGGGAGGGCAAGTCTAGCAGAGGTCTCTCTTCGCCACTGGTTTATTAATGTATTTTGATATTTTTCGATTCATGAAAAATATTTTTTGGTTAGCTTTGTAACATAAATAGTCTATAATACCAAAAATATTACTAATAAATTCAAAATAATTGGAAAAAATTAATGACATTCCACCATATTGGAATTTCGTAACAAAATTTCACCTAAGATGGCAGATCAATGTCAATAATATATGTCTTAGAAATATGACAAATGGTTGCTGTGACAATATAAGATAGCCGACCAGTAGCTGATTGTTTGTTATTTGGAATTTAAGTATTTTAAACAATTGTTATGGTTATTTAGATTTAAGTCAATGAACTGATGAATTTTACAAAACTAAATTGATTTTGACTCATGATTTACATATTTTATAACATAAAAGTCTACATTTGCTAATTTTTGACATTGACAGTTGGTTACCATTGTAACTTTGCACACACTAGTGGTTAAAAGTGGCATATTAGAAACGGTAATGCGTATGTAAATTGCTTACTTTACGCAGGGTGGTAAAAAAAATAATAAATAGTATTACTTGCAGGCGTTTTATTTAATAGATTCCTATGTAATAACTTATTTCCAGATATTAATATATGCTACAATTTTAAAAATTCAAATATTTCATCTCATATCATATTATCAATTCAGTTTTTTTCATAAAATAACGATCGTTAGATTGATTTAAAATTTAAAACAACCAGACGACTTGCAACATCGCCTAGATAATCTGTGTAGTTTTTCAAGTAATTTATATGATGTTGGGTATATTTTCAGTGACTCCAATTAGCAAGGAATTCCTCGGTTAGTGCAATCCAGCATCACAGATAGAAGTAAATCAAGTATATTTCGTATTTTATGAGACATGAATTGATACTTCTTCATGTGATCAAAGATCAATAGTTGCAGAAAGAAGTTGCGGTACCGGGAGCTGACTATAACTTAATGCTACGTGTTAATTATAGCACTAACCACTCAGCACTCTCTATATCTAGCTTTTGTTTATTTTCCTATATGTTGTAATTATATCTTGCTATTATTTTGTTTGTTTTGTGATGTAAAGTTTTATATGTCACGTGTAGATATCATAAAATTAATCAAGAAGTCGAATATATTCCGTTATTTATTAATAATAAAGTTACCAACTATTTTTTTTTTTTATTATTATTTAAAATTAGTACTATGAAAACTACATGGGATCTGATGTAGAACTTCCCCAGACACCCAAAGCAAGGGTTCCAGGATATCTTCCCCCGAGGTTAATAAAGAATATATTATGTTATTGATTAATATTTAAATAACCAACTATTTTTTATGGAAAAGTAGTACTTTGTAAACTACAGAGGGTTTGGTGTAGAACAACCTTCCCCCGTACACCAAAATACAAGGATTCCAGGATTTCTTCCTCCAAGGTTTATTTATTTTTTAACTATACGAAAATTTTCGGATCGACGGGGAATACCCAAAAACAGACGTATTGCGGCTGATGTCTGGCAAGTCATTAAAGAAAAAGTACAGTAACAGATTTTGAGGTTATAAACTATTAATATCATTTGAGACTAGAATTAGTAGTGGGACGCTGCAACCCAAAAGGAACACAAAGAAGTACAAGCGACTATGAAGGAGTACGTTGGGAGTATGGTATTAAAAGGAATACAAAAATTCCGAAAGAGGTACGGTTGGTCACCTTATTAATATGATTTGTCAAAGAATTTCCGCGAGAAGTTTTTGAAGAAGAAGGTTTTGTGAGAATCAGTCAGGTTCCGTGGGATAAAATAAAATTCACCTATGGAAATATATCACTTTGGTTGTATCAAATTTAATACAATTTAAATACGTGAAAAATATATGCTAGCGTCAACTTAAATAATTACAACAATTGTTTAAATAAATCACCCATTCGCATATAAGATGATTTATTATTCGTGTACACTCGTACAAGGCAAGACGACAACTGATTAGTTTAGTTTATCAAATCAAGAGTACAAAATCTATCAGTTACGAGAGAAATGTACTGAACACCTATGTCAATCGTTGCCTGCGGTGTGTGGTGACCGGTAGGCGTTCGACGTCATGTGGGCGTAGACAATTTATAGTGAAACTTGAGGTGGGGGGCCGCAAGATATAAGTCAACATGTATTTGTTGGAACCCTAACATATAGACGAAATATATTCGAATCAATCGTTAAAAAATTTAAAAATGGAAAAAACACATTTTTTTATGAATGAATTTTATTTACTGAACATATATATCCTTCATAAAAGCCATTTCGGGCCCCAAGTGGGATTGAAAGTTGATATTATGGTGCATAGTGTGGGTCGAGAAATTAAAGAAATTCATAAAAAAAATATTCATTTTCTCTCGTACCTCGTTTGAATCATCGTAGCTGTCTTTTGTCTCGCTTCCACATACAATGCATCGTATTTATTTTCGCCCGAGTACATTCGGGAGTAATCTTTTCTACAGGTAAAGCTTGCCCGAGTTTCCTCGGGTGTGGGAATTTTCGCACATAATAGCCGCCCGAGCATACTCGGGCGTAGTCCTTAAGCGGTTAAATTTATATAATAAATAATAAGATATAAATGAAAAATTTTGATTTATTTTGAATTTTCATTTTTAGAGTGCAAAACATGTTTAACTACACATCATTGTTACTCAGTAAATGAATAAAAATTACAATTGCTAAATTACTTGATCACTCTATATTGTAATTTTATATTTAAAATAAGCCCTTGTATATGAAAAGTAATTTATTACCAATTCTGGAAATAATGGTTTTTTGTTTTTTTAACATCAAAAAATTATATTAATTATCATTAATGTAATAATATTTGTGAAGAAGTGTCTGATTAGGATAAAGTCCTGAAATATTGATCCGTCAACATTTGGTTCAAATTCTTTGGCCCATACAAATTCACGTTTCCGTTGCGCGTAACCAAGGTACATTACGCTCTTAACGTTATTGAGTTATAAGTGTGACGTCAGTTAATACCTATATCCTATATACTATAACTTATACTATAAATGATGGTAGCGTAACAAGGACATCATGCTAACATAGCCACCCTGCCACAGACGCGTCCTCGCGTCTCCAACGGCACTATGTCTCCGGATCGTCGGTGGCCTTTTCGGCAAACGCCACTTTAGCAAACGAAGACAGTCTGAAACAGATCTTCAAATCATGATAATTTTAGATCCGGTCCAAAGCTTCAATTCTAAAACTCTAATTATGATACAATAAAAAAAAAAAAAAAAACTCCCACTTCTGATGTTAGTGGTAACGTTAATGAGTTATAAGTTATGTCTCTATCTACCTGCCGTATGTCTATATGTTTTTCTGTACTGTGGAAATTTTGGCTAAACAAAGTTCTTGGACTCGCAAATCAAAATAAAATCTTTCACCTATTCTATTATCCAGAAGGTCGGATCTAAAAATCTAGGGCATGGACGTAAGTTCACGTAAGGCAAACGTTTAGCACTTGGGGCATAGGCTTGCACGAAAAAATATAGAATATTAATTAAAGCCCTTAATAAGTAAATTAACAGAAAAAAAAATCAAAAGATTTTTGGGTTTGATGCTGGGGCACCTGCTTCTAGCCTAAGTAAGGTAGGGTGGCCAGACAGTCACACAAATGGTCTTCGCGGCGGTGACTACGAAGGACCACCAGCAGAAGGCAGGAATATAGAATGAAAAACAGTGATGGTGATACGGAGACGCACCGAGTTGAGCCCTGGGGAAGACAAGGACGACCTTGAGGAAAGGGAAGGGAATATAAACTCTTCAGCTCCTAGGGGCTGCTCTAGGACACTAGCACAAGGGAAATGGTAGCCCTAGCTGGGGTTTCGACGGGTAAAATCCTAAGCTCACAAGTAATGGCAGTGGAGGAATCAAACCTAGAAAATCCAATGATGTCTTTAAAGAAACCCTAGCCAAGCGACAAACAATAAGGGACTTACGGGCGCAACAGATGCGATTATAGCAAAAAAATGTGTCCACAAAATGTTGACATTCTAGCATTCGGGCCTTCTGTGGATCTATTAGTCACTAAATACCTACAAAATCCTAAAATGTATGAAAACTTTAAAAAAAAATATATACACAATTTTCCGCTAATAAGCTAGTATCACGATTTAAAAATATTTACCTTCTCACAAGGAAGTAATCATAATCACAAAGACAAAATATTTAGACTAGAAATAGATCAATGCCTTCTTTGCAATCAGATATACTAACAGATCAATCATAAGCCAATTCATTTATTATTTATTTAATGACTAAGTTTATTTAACATATTGTTAGTGAAATTTGATGATAGTTTACTAGTTAGCTAAATTAAAATATTTGAACTGATTTATTTTGATTAGTTATTCAGATATTTTTTTTGTGTGAGATAGTTAAATAGCTATTATATGGGTGCTGCATTATCGTTAGTACACGTATGATACATTCCACAGTAATAAAGAGAAAGTAATTTAATATTGAAAATTATACACTTCCTTTTTAGGAAGATATTTGGCGGGTTAGAACAGTGTATAGCGAAATGTTAATTTACGTTCAATTACTGAATGAATCAAAAGCTATTGACTAATACAATTAATAGATAATATATGTGAAATTTGGAACAATAATTGGATAGAATTTTGTTAAGTAAATAATTTTGATGGCCCGCGGCTCCCAGTCGATCATTACAGTCTCTTTGAGCAGGATTTAATTCCGACGTAGCCTGCTTCCACATCTCGTTGTTAATTCCCTTTTCTGTGGTCATAATCTTGAATTTCCATTCGTATTACTGAGATGCTGTTGCGAGTTATTAAAAATTCCTTAATTTGAATGTCATGTTAGAATAGAATAGATAACACAATATCGGTATCCTTCAACACAAAAATCGGTTTAGGCTACAGAGCTTTCTCTTTTCCTATAAAATGTGTTTCCTAAATTTTTATAAAGTTTTTCTTCCAAAACATTATATATTCTTTTATTATCTGTGAAGTCATACATCATACCTAAAAATTACACGTCGCAACTCTATCTGTCTATCTATATATACAAAGACCAATGTCCTTACTGATTCATAATCACCCAGTCCAAACCACTAGACCTAAAAACTGAAATTCGTTGTATATATTCCTTCAACAGCGTAAGAATCCACTACGAAGGGATTCTCCGCAGTTACACCCCGAAGGGTGAAATGTGATTTCATGGATTCCTCAATATCTCTTACGATCAATAAGATATCGGCTGGGTATTTGCATACAAAGGTTACCTGTACAAATTTCTAAAAATATATTTCATGATTTTGTCCCAGTCAACCCTTAAAGGGATGAATCTACAATTATAATGAATTATAGAACCCTTCACTTTACCTGTGTTTGTTGTGTTATAACATTCCTTTTGGCACCATGTGTCTTTTTATCTTAAATCTTTAGGAAACGTTTTGAGAGTTTTAAAATGCCAGCCCTAAAGGGGTAAATTGGTATTTTTTTCATGGATAGAACTTGTCCTGAACTTAAAGACATGAAATTAATGGAGTATTTTCAGTCAATGATGTAAGCACTCACTAAGAACGAATTTTACGAAATTTTAACCCTAAGTGTGTGAAATTTTACTTCTAAAATGTGATTTCGCGAATTCCTCAAAATCTCCTAAGACCAATGAAATGGTGACTTAGTTTATACTTTAATACTCAAGTTACCAATAAAATGTTTAAAATTACGTTTCAGAATTTTGCCCTTATGAATCCCCATAGGGTAAACCAACCTTTACAAAGTCTTTTGACTGAGTTCTTTTTTAATTTTCCCTCTAAATGGCCAAATCGGAATACATTTTATAAGAAACATGAAATTCGGGGATATATTCCTTTTATAACGTAAGCACCCACTAAGAATTTTTCTAAGAATTTTTCGAAATTCGACCACTTGGACGAAGCTAGCACCGATATGAAGCCTCATATGCGTCATTCAAGTTGACATGTAAAAAACTGATGCTAGATTTCAAGCTAATAACGTTTAATTTCAAGGAATTTGAACAATAAATTCGACTCAATAGTTCGAAAATTAAATTTTGATAGCCTAAAATTCATCCCTACACGTTATAAAGGTGACCCTGAGCTTAATTTTTGGTGATTTAAGCAATCAAAAATGTATCCGTACCAAAATTCACTTATTTTATAAATTGTTGATAAATCAATAACACGGCTTCGAGGAAAAAAAGCATTTTTATTAATAAAAAGTAATTAGTACTAAAAAAATATGAACCGTGTAAGACGGCGGTTCATTTTCCTCTTTCCGCGTTACCGGAAATACGAAGCTGCATCTGAAGGTGAATAGAACATATATACGTACACTCGTAAATAAAAATAAATGATATCGTCTTAATCATATTTATAAAAATTGATGTGAAGTGTGAATTTTCACACATTTCAGGGTTTTTCAGGTATTTAGTAAGGGAATGATGATTATTTGGGATGCCAAAACAAATTTTATGTCGAAATATTTTTTTATGAATTGTAATTCGAATGCATATTACCATTATTTAAGTTTCTAACAATGTGCAGTATTTTTTTTTATATATCAAGGTTCATTAAGATTTTGAAAATTGCGCCTATGGCTTCTATTGGTTGTTTTTAGTCATAGCTCCTCCCCTTTGATTTCGTGTACATTCAAATATAGAATTAAATTATAATTTCAACAAGTTCCACTGGTTATTAAATTTACGCTTTTAAAAATTAAATGCAACAATTGCCCAAATATAACTAGAATTTTGAAAAAATAATTTAAACAATATAAAAATGCAAAAAAAAAAAAAAATAATTTTGTCTCCTCTCGTAGGATTCGAACTCATTTTCTTGGGCAGAATGCCAGTATCTTAGCCACTGCACCAAGATACACGTTACTGTTAAGCGTGTTATATAACTATAAGTTTTCAACATTATTAGCAAGAACAGAAAAAATGCTGTTTTTTCCAAAATCATAATCTGATCAGAAATTCCTGTTGTACTATTCCGGTTCACACCAATGTACATTACTTAGAATTTTTTCAGATTTTTAGTTTATACCATCTGGGCTACAGGGTGTGGGACAAAAATTTTTTTGCACAATTTTGGCAAAAATCGCTTCAAAATAATTTATTTTGCAAAAATAAAAATTTGATCGTTAATCCACGTACCATGGGCTTTCATTTGACACCCTACTCAGAATTTAAGACAAATATTTTTTTATTCGACGAGCACATATTTGTTTATATTTTTAGGGGGATATGTTTTTTAGATGTTTCAGTATTTTTTCTATGTGCGGGTCAAAGATTTGAATAAGCATGCCAAATTTCAACTCTCTAGGTTTAGCCGTTTGGCTACAATTTTTACCGAACACACAGACAGACAGACAGACAGACGACAAAATGACGGTATAAGGGTTTTTTGGTCATACCTACAAAACCCTAAAAAACGATTAAACTGACATTTTCCGCACATAAAATTCTCCGCCTTTTAAAATTTGCTGCCTTTGCCAATAAATCCGCCACTGGATACAGAATAACGTTCTTATAATAAATGTAAATTTGCCAAGCTTCTTCAGCAATATGCAATTACCATATTCACAGATCTACTGTAATTTCCAAGATCATCCATTTCTGTAGTTGAACGTTAAGATTCGTAACCCATAAGCGCTAAGTATCTCTCCATCAACCTAGAGACGTGTAGCGATTTGTTCTGATTTATTTCACGTTTCTTATTTGAAGTCATTACCATCGACCTTTCACACTTCTGATCATATCAGTAGATCGCGTCCCTACTTAACAGTTTATGTTTGAAATAAAAGCACGTTCGTATAATTTTACACCTGATCACGTACTGTATTGTACAATATGATTATTTCACAATAGTTTTCAAAACAAATCTTGTTATTGGCTACTTTGTAAATGAGCTACAGTAATTTGCCGACACACCAACAAACCACATGTTAGAAAAATTCTTTTGCAATTTTTATTTTTTGCTCAAATGGAACTTTAATAAGTGATATTCAGGCAAGGTATTAGAAATAAATCTTCCTTTAAAAATAACATTAATAGACTATGAAAATATAATTTATAATCTTATAATTTAATAATTTCTCTTTTCATTAACCCTTAAACACTGTAGTGTGATCACCATGACCGCTGCTATTCAAATAGTCCATACCTGAAACACGCTACAACTATTTTACTTATTTTACTTAAGTCGTCTAATAATTGGCATTAAAAATATGAATTATCAAACTGGTTATAGTTTAAAACTTAAAATATCAGCTAAAAAATACAAAATATCACTGTGAACATTTTTACAACGGTTGAGGCTTAAGCTGCAAAATAAATTCCTGCGCTTATGCAAAATTTTTAAAGGCAATTTTTATTAATATTGTTCTAAATTATGCTAACCTCCATTTTAGATTTCATATACTTTTAACAGCCTGAACTCTTCAAAATGAGTGTCTCAGTTTTTGTATTACATGCGATGTACTTCTATGGGATTGACTGGCTAGAGAGAATCGGTTACTGGAGCTAAAAATAATAGTTAAATTATTTAAAATATTTTTTCGACCATTATTCGGCTGATAACGACCTAATGACCTAGAATGGAGACTGACGAACAACAATAAATTACGACATATAAAACACGACACGAAGAAATGGACCCTAATCAGAAGCCGACGAGATCAAATTATATTGACGAGATTACGAATTGGACATACGGCGATTACACACCAATACGTATTCCACAGACTACAACCACCCATGTGCGATGAATGTGCCACAGAACTGTGTGAACTATGTGAAAAAACAATAGAAACTCTACTAACATTCCTAGAGAACATATCAGTAAAAAACAAAATATAACTATCCTAAAAACCGAAATGAACAATAATTTAAACTCAATATATATATATTTTATCCAAATGTACAGTTGCTACCACTTGAGTCGCAAAATCATTCGAAATTACCGCTCATGGTAATTTTTATCATTTTTTATTTTCATACACAATTCTAGCGTTCATTGTATGAACCGCTAGAATCTTGTATACTTCTGTCTGATACAGATGACTACTCGTTTGTCTTTCAACGAGAACAGACGTCTTTTTGAGTTTTTATAAAATCTAATATACTGTGTTTCGAGTTTACCAAGACGAGACTGCGAGCTATTTGGTAAACTAGAAATTCGCTTGACCACATTCGGGATCTACGTTTTTTACGAGAAAAAAACCCCATTTTGGATCAAGAAATTCTAATTTTTGATATTTTTTTCTCAATCAAAAAATATCTATCTATAAAGTTCTCAAGAAGCGTATATTTGGAACTACCAAATATCCAGACGAGAACCAGGAGAACCTAGACCACTCCAGAAGTTGGGCCAGTAATCAACCAACATCGGCGATTCCACCAGGATATTGTAGAGTCCGATTGTGGATAACTGAAGCCAACTTCTGTATCTGTATTCCACGCTAAGTATTTTTCCGTATATTCATACGGAACGTGTGAGTACAAATTTAAATTCATAATTTTCATCGTTTTCTGATGCGCCGCACAGTCAAGTACCTGTGCGTGCGCACATTGTAAATTTTTCCATTTTGTTAATTAAGATTCTGTAAATTGTAAATTGAATATTATTTAGTGTATGGTTTCTCACCCCAATGTATTTGGTTGTGTCGGGGAGAAACATATATTTGTAAAACTTACATCACCCGTGATCCATTATTTATACTAATTTACGCTACATTTTCCCCAATTAATTTTTGTTTGTTATAAAAATTATTCAAAATAATTTTTCGTGTTACTCAGAGCAGTTCTACGATATCAACGGCTGATAAGGGATTCACGAGGACAGAATTGTGTTATTACTCCTCCAGAACCACTGTGTGGGCCCCTTCGAATACCTCTACTCCCAGGGAAAACCAAACCACATGTAATAAGTCTCCAAGCATAACCCCTTGGAGTGAAATACGTCTGAACCCTGCCTGTCCTTTTTTATGTTTGTGAGTATAACTCTGCTCTGAAGTAACGCGCCCCCCTTTTCAACGATTTACCTGCAATTCTGCTGCTGGTTAAATCCGCACACTTCACAATTTTCTCAGCAGAACCGTTTATTAGTCACCACGTGTGGCGGGTCCTACGATCTTAGTCGTAGACCTATGTGACGCCTGCGTCTCTCCTACGAAACCAGCGCAACGGGCGCCACATGTACTATTAGTAATGTTAAACATAATGTAAAATTATAAAAATGTACTGTAATATACAGTTCTAAGGTACTCTGCCATAGCTATATTTAATTCTTGCGTCACTATTTGTGGTTTTTCATAAAAATTCTATTTAGTAATGGATGATTTCTTATACTCCGAGTTATTACAAAAATACGCTAAACTCAATATAGTTTTTTTTTTGTTTTTCGTATTTGTGGACAGTTCAAATGTGTCATATTATTTTTTCCATGATAGAGACATATTGCGCCAAAACACTTATATTAGTACTTCTTCTTTGATTCAGTCTTTGATTGAGATAGCGACTGAAAAAACTGTCCAAACTAATATACAGTTTTTATTTACAGTCAGTAGTTAGAATTTACGTGTGCATAGTTACATATTTAAAGGAAATTAGGTACAAAATAAAGCTTTAATATCATATTTTAGGAAAATTGCATAATTTCTGATAAATCTTTCGTGACTTAAATGAATACTTTTCAAAATTAAGGAAAAAACATTTAGGTAATTCTTTTTCCAATCCCAAAATCCTGGATTTTTTTATAATCCAGAAATTTCGGAAAATTAATAGAGATCTAGAGATTTCTGGGTTCGGGATCTAGTAATTGTAAGCTAATATTGGATTTTGTACGAGTCTGTTGTGGTAAACATTATTTACAACAAGCAATATTAAATGATAAACGACAATATAAAAAGTAGGCGCTGTTGATAAATGTTTCAACTTCATTTGTTGAAGTAATAATACAAATTGTGTAATGAGGCATTCATCCCACATTGCAAATGAATGATTCCTATATTTGTAACGCGCTGCTTATTAAAATAACTGAGCGAATAATAAAAGTGCTGAGATGAAGTCAGTGTGCGATGATGGACGCAAATGAGCGTGCTGTGGTAGCCACTTCTGTACACTGAGCAGAGGCGTACTAGTAGGATCGTTATCTCACTTCCTGACACCTTTGCTATAACAAAACAAAACAACTAGTGTAAATAGCAACAAGGAATCGTGTTTAATTATATCGCCGAGGTAGCGAATCATAATTAATTCACTTACATATGTTAAGGCTTTTCGAATGAGTAAGTCGAACTGGTTACAAATTAATGTGGAGGAACATAATAAAATAACTATTTATTAAATATAGAAATTATTTAAAAAATGAAATCTATAACTATAATATAACACGCCAACCTGTGTCCGTGGTTGCGTGGGTGCGTGAAAATCTAAAACAATTGAAGATTCCGAAGCTCACCGAGTTTATATTGACATATAATAATATACGCGTAATATAATAATAATAGTTGTTAATTGATTTGTTTACACAAAAATAATATAAATTAAAATTATTATTTAAAAAAATATTTGGTTTTGGAGAAAGTATGAAAAATGTGACTTTCTTTTCTTTATTATTATTTTTTCAATGCTTTATTATTTTTTTTTATTTCTACGATTAACGTTTTAAATTATCTAACGTCTTAAATGCCGGTCACCATGGCGTAGTGGTTAGTGTAGCGATGCACTGGCTTCTAGACCATGAGGGCTCGGGTTCGAAACCCGGTTATGGCATGGATTTTTCAAAAAAATAAATGCTTCTACTGGTAATGGCCTTAGTAGCTAAGTCCAAACATAAAAAAAAAAACGTCTTAAATTTTCAAAAATGTAAATGTAATTTATTGAGTAAAACTCGCCTTAAAATTATAATTTTTATCAAGAATTACCGGCCGAGTTTGGTCATTCATATCAGTGTCACTAGGTGACAACTTAATTGTGTGAATTTAAAATCGGTTGGAAATATTTAAAATATTTTGGTAAAAATTACAAATTGATACATTCAATAGTTTGCACCTTTGAAATTGTATGTCATGTTGGTATTAAAACATGGTAAATAATTTCTCTTTCTTAAAATGTTATTTCATTTGACATATGTCATAAAGATAAATAATATCATAGTTATAAGCAGTTCACTTTTGTAAGAACAAACTAGATATGGTTATTTTGGTGATTTTTATAGTGTATTACTGACTTTTAGAAACTTGGTTATATTGTAAAAAAAGGCTTTACAGTTTTGGGTTATGTTTGTATTATTTTAGGTTAGTATTATATTTACAAAATATTCAAGATGTCACTATTCAAAATGAAATATGACGATTGATGTTTTTTTTTAAATGACATATTTATAATCTGACTTTTCAAATTATTTTTCTGTAATATCAACATTACATACAGTTTCAAATGTGCAAACTGTTGAAAACAAAATTTCCTCTTAGTTTGTTCTTACAAAAGTGAATTGCTTATATAATGATCATAACCAACAAATCTGAAGTGGGTTTTACAGCGTAAGGAATATTTTGAAATGACAAATTTACATTTAAAAGTTAGTATAACACTATAAAAGTAACCAAAATAACCAGATCTGGGTGAAGAGTGAACGCAATATATTAAAGCGGGCAAACAATTAAATTTTATTGTGTAATAGTTTCTCACGATATATTTCAAACTGATTTGAGATATAGTGTAAGTACGCTTTTTTCCGTGTGTGTATTTTTTCATGTGCGTTTTTTTTCGTGTGCGCATTTTTATATTACATAAGTAATTGGAAAATGAATTTTAATAAATATATTTTAAATTTAACGTCACTCATTTAACTCAATGATTTAACTCATTTAACTCAAATCAGTTTTATTATTATAAAGGTAATTCACGAGTGAAAATGAATCGTTATCCCATCTTAAAAAGTTAATGATTAAATAATTCGGAATAATACTCATTATTTGTCCAGTTTTTAATAATGTGCGAAGAGTTGATTCAATTTGAATTGGATGAAGTTAGGCGTATGGCTAGAGAAAGAAGTCTGAGGTATCGAGCAAGTTCCACATTAAGGTAATAATTTGTGTTGTCGGTATCAGAAGAAACTTCTTAAGAGGTGGATTAAGGAACGAAAAATTGTTTTTTAAAATGCCTTTATTGTAACATGATTCTTGCAAAAAATGGACTATAAAACTTTTGTTCGACAACCTATAACCAAGGAGGAGGGGGAAGGGGGGGCAGTAAACTAAATATCTGATATAATTCTGAGAAATACATATTACGATGAAATATTAATTTGGAACAAAATAGTACAACAGGAAATTTTATTATTTTTTCGAAAGTTATAGGATTTTTTCAAAACCATGCTAGCAATATTTAACTGACTAACTGAAGACCTGGCCAACTGAAAACCTTTTTTATTATAATAAGCAAGAATCATATAGTCTACAAAAAATACTTCATATTTCATTTGAATTATTGCAACATATTAGAGAAAAATCATGTTCCGTCTATCTTATTACACCATGTATACTTCTAATGTAATCAAGTTGACAAGAAATTAATGCAACTAATAATCATATGGCCTTACCGGCGGATGCTTTAGTATCTTTGATTTTTCGTTTGAATAAATATATAATGGTGGAGCGCATGAACAGGGTACAGAAAGGCTAAGAACTAGACTTATCATAATATTTTTTTCTCAAACCGGGATAATTTTGAGATCTTGCTAAAAACAGAAAGTAACACCTTCTACGCTAGTACTTATGATTATGAAAGGATAAATAACGGAGTGGTTAACAAAAATAAAAATTTTCGTAGTAATAATTTTTCCTTAACTCTTAATTAAACATAACTTATTAAAAAATTATTAATATTTACCACCAGCGTGAAATTTCTTTAAAAAAATCGTTTGTATTTTTAATTATAGGCTATTCCAAACTTTTAGGCAGAACTAAATGGAAATTTCTTTCTTTTAGGTTGTCGCGAGAAGGAACCTTGCTTGGGTTATTTCATGTTTCAAGTTTGGTATGTGAAAATTTAAAATTCCAACAGTGAAACCATGGAAACGAATGATATATGTTAAAAATTTTAATACATTTTTCCATATTTTGAGGGTAAACAATAAATAAATGGGAAATTTTTATTAAGAATTTTATTGACAAAAAATTCAAATGCAATGAAAAGATCATTTTATAATGACAATCAATTTAAGCTAGAATTCGCAATGTGAGTATTATTTACAAACCTTAAATAAAATGACTAAGAGTCCGAATTAATGGATAAAAATTACTAGATTTCAAAATCTAGTTTTGATTAGCCTATAGTTGTCCAATCGCCATTTTCCGAGGCTGCACTTTTTGTACTGCGTGTATATTTTGCACTTTTTAATTTTTACGTAATGTCCGGGACAAAATGACAAACTGGCCGGGACGCCGCAACCATACCTTCAAATCGGGACAATACCGGTTAAACCGGGACGTATTGTAAGCCTACTAAGAACGAAATGTGAAACTTTCATACTACGGACAAGTCAAATTCAACAAAATATACCTTATCCTTCAAGGCAAGATAGAAGGCAAAAACGGATTTGATTTTATTTATAGATCTTGGCTCTGAATCAAAGGCTGTAGTACAGATGACGTCATCCGAGCAGTCATAAACAAAAATTATGTGGACCATTGTGATCACTGATATCCACAGAGGATAAACACTTAAGAAGACGAGCAATAATAAATTCCGAGAATAGCATTTTTCTATGTTTCAGTGGAAACTTCTTGTGCCTATAAGTAGGTTTTCTATCATCAGTGGCACATCTACCTTTTATTCCTTTATTAAATTAAGGAAATATATAAATTATTAGAGATAACATCAAGTATCGACAGACGACCAACAAGTAACTCGATTTAATTGAAAGAAATATTTGCGACAAAATAATAAACTAGGAGCGAGAATTCTTGTTAAATAAATTAAAGAAATTGTCATCTCTGTTCTTCAGATATGTATCTACATCCTGTTGTACTTCGTCAAATATTAAGTACAGCTGACAAAGAAATTGTGAAGGGAGGTAAAAAAGTGTAAATTGTAAAAAATAAACAAGACAATAATAAATAACGATAACATTAGCATATTACCAAGTTTCAGGAGCAACGTGTAACAATTTTAAATTAATAAAAATGTATATTTTTCTGTAGAACTAAAGATAAAAAATCTTATGATAAATACAGTAGTGTTTTTAATGTAGTAATAGGGTTTCGAAGGTATAACCAAGAAACCCTTATACAGTCACTTTTATGCAGTGGTGTAGCTAGAGTTCTGTCGGTTGTGGTTCAAGATATAAAATCATTGAGTAGAAAAATGTGGCGCTATTCGGGTTTCGGCCATGTACGATGGCACCTCTTGTACCATTTTAACTATGCTGCTGCTCATACATCTGTCTCTACTGTAGAAAATATGGTTCAACATCTAGACATAGAGATTTGAAGTTACGCATATAGGATAAATCGAAAAATGTAACGGGAGGCCACTGTGCCCAGTTTTGTTAGTGCAAAGAGCTGAGGATTGCTATAGTTACGAGGTTGTTGATGGTGCGTTAAGTGTTGAAACGTCAAAAAAATTCAAAACTATTTTAACTTTTATATTGTATTATAATTAACTTAAATTAACAAAATTGTTACTATATGACGTGGATAGTGTGTTGTAATTAATTATGTAGTTTGCTCTACCTCTAAAGGAATCTTAATAAATATATTTTTTGCAATAAAATGCTGCAAAAATAAAAAAAAAAAAAATGTGACATCAAATGAAAGCTTTTGAGGGTTAAAATGACTAACGGAAAAATTATAATGGAAAATAATATTACTGTCGGAAATGTGCCAAAAATCTTTTGTTCTTAAGCATAGAGTTTTGAACAAATTTTGAAAAAAAAAAAAATAATAATAATAAAAATTAAATAACGCACATAGATGTGAATCGGGATAGCATAACAGGAACATTTGATCAGATTCTGTATTAAAAAAATATCGAATTTTTGGGTAGTTGATTTTTTCTTTATTTTTTTTTATTTTGGGTTATCAAACAAATTTGGGGTAATCTTAAACTAGTCTAATTTTACAACCTATTTGATTAACAACTCTTTCCTCAGAGGGGCTAGCCTAAATCTGTAAAAAATATAGAATAAAACATATCTGAGAAGTTTTTATATTTTTAAATAAGGTATAGCTATTTTTAAATTTCATATACTCTATATGAAAGATTTTAATACTTAGACCAGTGGTTTCCAAATCCTGAGTCACGATCCAAAGTTTGGTCTCAAAAGAATTTTGGTATCTGACTAGTTTATGTTATTTGTAAAAATTGAGCATTTTTTTGCTTATGAGGTTAAATATGCTGGTTTTTGCTCGTCAAGTATCGCTGCCACCCCTCCCGTTGTCGTCGGAGACTACGTTTTTTGTTGTTTATATCCGCTTCTCGTGCTGAAGGTGTTGGGTTCGAATTCCAGTCAGAGCATGGATATTTGTATTTATCTTTATCACCTCATCCTCAATTAAAGAATTAAAAAATAGAAAAATAAAACAAAATGAAAAAAGTACCACATCATAACTTGTCATAATTGTCAACCCGGATTAAGTCATCGTGGGAGTTGTAGCCCTTCACTCTTCTAAGTCAAATGCCCGTACCCAGTAGCAGGACGGTAGTGTAAAATGACAGCTGTCAAGAAGTAGGGCGTTTATGGGATGAAGAAAGTCGGATTTTGAGAGCCAAATTGGTCGAATCTCTGGATTTTTAAAGATACAGTCAAATATCCGGATTTTTAATAATGAAAAGGTCGAAACCATCGATTTTGATGATCTTGCTTCTTGAGATCTTTTTTATTTTTCTCATACTAGAAATTCCTTGGTTTTTTACTTTTTCTCGTCAAGTTAGACATAGGTAGAATGGGTCACTAAAATAATAGCTTTTACAATTTTGGGTCACAAGCAAAAATTTTGGGGAACCACTGACTTGGACACAGACTAAAAAAATATTTTCAAAATATTGTTTATTTTTACTCGATTACAGCAAAGAATATTTTTCCAAACATTTAGGATACAGGTCCTCTGTTGACCGACTTCACTTACTAGATACCAACGAAATCCTGAATTTTTTGAAAATTCACACTTCACATCAATTTTTATCTTCTTCCTTATGTGGATCACGCACACACCGAATTATTTAAGATTGTGACATCTATATTGATAAAATGGTCAAATTACTATATTGAACTTTAAACAGCTTTAACTAAATTCTTAATATGGAAAAAATATTCATTGTTATACTTAATTACAATATGTAATTTATTTTTGAAAATATCTATTCTTCGATTAAAATTTTAATGAAAGAAACAAAACAATAGTATGATGTAATTAAAGGTTGATTTATTGTTCTAAAATAAAACAAAAGATAATATGAAAAGGTTTAATCCTCCGTAATAACATCTTGCATGAAGTGATGTCGGTTCCATTCATAACTTATCCACGGTAAGTGTACGGAACGTCTGTATGTAGGTATATGCAAGTCGGACTAACAAGCTGTCAACTCTATTGTTTAGTGCATTACTTTAAATTTTCATTAATCAATGTCTTGTTTATGCATATTGTTCCATCTCCACTTTCCAACGCAGGGCCGAATTTATAAATTATACGCTTAAAATAATTGAACATTCTAGAACAGAGGTGGGGGAACCTTTTTACCTGGTTACTTCTCACCTCGAAGATGTGTAACGAGGCCCCATTTTAATCAAGTACAAAAAATAAATAAAATAAATAAAAATTGATGTGAAGTGTGAATTTTCACACATTTCAGGGTTTTGCAGGTATTTAGTAAGTGAATGATGATTATTTTGGATGCGAAAACAAATTTTATATTAAAATATTTTTTTTGTTAATTTTAATTCGAACGCCTAATACCATTATTTAGGTTTCTAAATATGTGCAGTATTTTTTTTTATATAGCAAGGTTCATTAAGAATTTCAAAATTGCGCCTATGGCTTCCATTGGTTGCTATAAGTTCCGCCCCTCTGATTTCGTGTACATTGAAACAGAATTAAATTATAATTTAAACAATTTCCACTGGCTATTAAATTTACGCTTTTAAAAATTAAATGCAACATTTGCCAAAATATAATTGGAATTTTGAAAAAATAATTTAAACAATATAGAAATTAAAAAAAAAAAACAAAAAAAAGTCTCTTCTCCAGGGTTCGATCCCCATCGGATCGGGTTACATGGGTGAAAAGTCAGCTTTGCTTTGCTTTCAAAAATTCTTTATTGTTTAAATGTTTACAATAATTAATAATATTTACATTACACCTCCTATCACAATTGGACATATGTGCAGGTATTTTATATTTACAAATAGTGTAAAAAGATGTTTTTGCTTATAATAAAGCAGTAGCAGAGTGTTTCATAATTTTAATCATGGTTTAGGGGCAAACGATACGTTTGTTCCCTTTAAAAGGATACTAAACTAAACTTAATCTAACTTAACTAAATTAAAACTTACACTACATTAAAAACTAACTGGGAATCTGAGCTGGGATAATGACTGCAATGAGAGACAGTCCTATGTAACTGGAACGCCTCCAGTGTAGGTTGGAAGGTGTTGGAAGGGAAGTTTGTGTATGAATGTGTGTTGTGAAGGGTGTCTAGTTAAATTTTTAGTTAAGGGGTTGGAAGAGAGTTGTGTGGTGTAGAATTTATTTGAAATTTTGTTTATGTAGTCAGTAATTAGTGGTAAGTTAGTCCGTTCGTGTAGTTCAGTGATTCTGGTGTATCTGTCAGCGTTAGTTATTAGTCTTAAGCATTTGTTTTGAAGTCGTTGGAGTTGGATTTTTGTGGTTCGAGACGCGCCACACCAAGCTGGGGCTGCATAAGTCATGGTTGGTCTGATGATGGTGGTGTATATTAGTCTTTTGTTTTTCTGTGTGAGTGAGCTGTGTTTGTTTAGTAGTGGGTATAGTTTTTTAATGCTGTAGTGTGCTTTGATTATTGAATTGTGTATGTTTTGTCTGAAGGTTAATGTTTTGTCAAGGTGTACGCCGAGGTATTTAACTGTTTTAGTCAAAGTCGGGTTTGTCTTATGGTCATAAATTTTGAGTTTTGAGAAAACAGTATTGTTAGTAAATTTGCGGGAGAAAACTATGGTTTCTGTTTTTTGTGAGTTTATGTTTATCTTCCATAAATCCCAGTAGTCCTGTAGTTTGTCGATGTGTAATTGTATTTGTCTTTTGGCTACCTCTGCACTGAATGAGTGGGCATAGATTGCCGTATCATCAGCAAAGAGGGCCATTTTAGTCTTTTCAAACAAAGGAATGTCATTAATGTATAAAGTGAAGAGTTTGGGGCTAAGGACACTGCCTTGGGGAATGCCTGAAGGTATGAGATGTGGGCAGGAAAAGGTATTGTTTATCTTCACTTTGAATGAACGATTTGATAAGTATGAGTTTATGGTTAGTATTAATAATTTAGGAAATTTGTATTGAATTAGTTTGCTAATGAGCCCTACTATCCATACCTTATCGAAGGCACGTTCAATGTCTAGTAGGGCCATCGTAGTGACTTTTCCTTTGTTGAATTCAGCAATTACGTCAGAAACTATACGTACAACCTGCTGAACTGTGTTATGTCTGGCTCTAAAGCCGAATTGGTGTGGTATTGTGATTTTGTGCGCCTCATCAAATTCTAGTATTCTGGAGAGGATTATTTTTTCTGTTATTTTTGATAGAGAATTTAATAGGCTAATGGGGCGATAGTTATTTGGGTCCGTATGATCTTTGTTTGGTTTGGGAATTGGGACGATGGTAGCCATTTTCCATTGTGAAGGGAAGTGATGGAGTTTAATTATGGCGTTGATGATATAAGTTAGCTGAATTATAGCTTTTTGGGAAATATTTTTTAATAATTTATTATCGAGTAGATCAGGACCAGGAGCTTTTTGATTGGGGAGTGTTTTAATTAAATTTGCAACTTCTAGAGGAGAAGTGAGCAATTTGATGAGACGATTTTTGGGTGTGTTGTGTGGGGTGTTTAAGTATTCAATTGTGGAATCTGTGATAGTTTTTTGTTTAGGGGTGTTGTTTGTGTTTGTATGATGGACTCTTTCAAAGGCATCAGCTATTGCCTCAGCCTTCTGAGAGTCTGTGATGTGTTCTGTGTTATTATGATTTAGTGTTGGTATGTGTGAATTCGGCTTTTTGAGTATTTTCGTCATTCGCCAAAGGCTATTGTCATTGGGATTTAAGGAAGAAAGTTTTTGTTGGAATATGTTGTTAGTGTGATTTTTGATGAGTGAGCGTACATGTCTATTTAGTGCATTGAGTTGTGTTCTGTGTTGAGGGTATTGTGTGCGTTGCCATAGTTTTCTCGCCGCATTTCGTTTAGTTATAACGTCAAGTATGTCTTGAGGTAGTCTCTCTGTATTTGTATTAATTGTAAGTTGTTTTGAGTGTTTAGTCTTTGCAGTATTGATTGCGTCTGTCAGTGATTCAACTTCATCCTCCAGTTGTTGTGTAGTCAGAATTTTATTATTAATTTTGATTAAATTGTCTAGTGTGCTTCTGAATTTTTTCCAGTCAGTGTCTTTGTATGAAGTTATTGTTTTGGAAATATTTTCTATGTTTTGTCTATGTAATTTAAATATTATAGGGTCATGGTCAGAACTAAGTTCATGTAATGTAGTCGGGTCAGTTATGTTATTAATGTTTTTATTAATTATAAAGTCTATGGAGGATGGAGTGGAACCGTTCGGTGGGAAGTGGGTTGGTTTGTCCGGACACATGATAATGGTATTGTGGCTCAGCGAATGAGTGTATATTGCTGAGCCACTAGTGTTATTAGTCAAATTGCAGCCCCAACTTGTATGTCTAGCATTGAAGTCGCCAACTAGTATTGTTTTGTTGTGTGTTAAAAGTGAGTTTAAATCTGTATGTGTGATTTTATTTTTAGGTTTATTGTAGGCCGAAATTATGTGGGTGTTGTCTGTAAGTTTGATTGTTAGTGTTTCGAGTGTAGAGTTAGGTGATGTTTTTAGTATGTGTGGAATGTTGTGTTTGACTAGTATGGCGACTCCTCTGGCTGCAGAGTCATCATTGTCGTCCGCGTCTTTTGGTCGGTCCCGTCTGTAAATTTTAAAGTTTTTAATTGAAAATTTGTCAGTTGGTTTAAGTCTGGTTTCATTAATTAGTAAAATGTCAATGTCATGTATGATAATAAAATGTTTTAGTTCAAAAGTGCGTAAACCTACACTGTTTGCGTTCCAAGAACAGATGTTGATATTTTTATATGCCATATTTTTCCAAGTTTTGGGAAAATTGGACGAACGTCATGAATTTTTCTTCACTACTGTTGCAGTTAGTAAGTTGAGCGTTTAAGTCTCTCATGGCAGCCAGCATACCGCCCAAATTGACCAGTTGACTCATTTTCTTCATTTCTGAAAAAATGGAATTTATATTAATGTTTTCTTTGGAATTATGGGATATATTTTCATATTTGCTTGTATATGAAGGGATTTCGTTATTTTCTTGAGCTTGAATGGGTTGTGAACGTTGAACTGATCTTGTTGGTGGGAGCATGGGAAAGTCTTTTTCTAAGTTTGTTGAAATTGGAGTAGGGAGTAAAGTTCTCCTTTGTTCTGTTCGATTCCAGGGGTTTTGTGCTGGTAGAGGTGCCGGAATAAATCTGGTCTTCTGCATGTTTTGTTGGTTGTTATCTCTCGAATTTTTAATGTTTTCAATTCTTCTCAGGTAAGTTGGACAGGAAGTTGAATTTGCGGTGTGTGGACCATGACAATTAGTGCATTTAATAACTGGATTGGGTGAACACTCGCTGGTTAAGTGGTCACCTGCACATTTCAGACATTTGGGTTTCAAATAGCAGTTAGATGTTGCATGTCCCCAGGCTTGGCATCTGTGACATTGGATTATAACTTTTTTATTATAGCATCTTTCCCAATATATTTTGGTATATGCTATAAATTTAATTTTTTCAATGTCTGCAAAATTTGTTGAATTTTCAACAATAACTAAGTAATATGGTCTTCTGGTGGCTCGCATTTTTGTGATATCAATTATCTTGATGTTGTGTTCTAAAATTTCATATTTGATTTCGTCAAGAGAGATGTCACAATCCAGACCTTTTAACACATATGCGTGTGATTTTAGGTGAGCAGGCGTAAAAGTGAAATGTTCAATTTTTGCTTGTCTTATTATATTTAGAAATTGATCTCTTTCTTTGTGTTCGTGAAGAAAAATGTTTGTGTTTTCTTTGGTATATTTGAAGTGGAATTTTTTACCTGCTACTTTGGATATATTGTCAACTAGTTCTTTGTTGTTGGTAACCTTACCTCTAATAACAATTGGAGGTGGTTTCTTCTTCTCCAGTTTTTTATTAATATTGTCTAAAGTCTCGTCATCAAGATTTTCAAGACTGTTGAATTTATTGTCTGTTTCCATGGTGTTGTTTATTATATGATTATTGTTTTTGCAGGATTTAGATTCGAATGCTTTGGTTAGTTCTTCTAATATGATTCTTTTTGAATTGTTTTCAGGACCGATGTCCGTTGTTATTGTATCATTGGTATCATTTGGATCACTGCTATCATTTTCTGTTTCACTAAGAATTATTTTTGGGCGTTTACCGCCGCGCGGCACTGTAAAGTTTATAAATAATTTTTTTGTGATAAAAAATTAAATTTTTTTAATAAACTATTATTGTTTATGGTTAAACTAATTTTTATAATTATTTTGAACTGATAGTTAGTAATTATTTGCACTAAAAACCACTAAAAAACACTATTTTTCGTAGAGCACAATTTGACAGAAAAATCAGCGTCAAATACCACTAGACCAGCAAAAACGTTAGAGTGTTGCTTGTTACAAAGCTATAACTTGTGTACATTATTAGCCAAAAATCACAAAAAATGCATTTTTTTCCAAAAACCTAATCTGATCAAAAATTCCTGTTGAACTATTCCGGTTCACACCAATGTACATTACTTAGAATTTTTTCAGATTTTTAGTTTAAACCATCTGGGCTACAGGGTGTGGGACAAAAAAATTTTTGCACAATTTTGGTAAAAATCGCTTCAAAATAATTTATTTTGCAAAAATAAAAATTTGATCGTTAATCCACGTACCAAGGGCTTTCATTTGATACCCTACTCAGAATTATAAAAAAATATTTTTTTTTTCGATGAGCACATATTTGTTTATATTTTTAGGGGAATATGTTTTTTAGATGTTTTAGTATTTTTCCTATGTGCGGGTCAAAGAGTTGTATAAGCATGCCAAATTTCAACTCTCTAGGTTTAGCCGTTTGGCTACAATTTTTACCGAACAGACAGACAGACAGACAGACAGACGACAAAATGACGGTATAAGGGTTTTTTGGTCATACCTACAAAACCCTAAAAATGTCTTAAATAGTCATTTAAATTAGTTATCGGTCATCTTATTTAAATTATTTATATATGTACCTATGTATTTTTAAGACCTGTATTATATACGGTTCGGAATTATCCGCAGTTCCAAGCATCCATGGAGGGCTTAGAAGTCCATATAATATACTAATGATGGTAAACGTATGACCCAAAAGTCACACAGTGACCCGCAGGACGATTTCAAATGACCCGTAAAAAAGAAAATCTTTGTAGTACTGAAGGTTCTATAGAGGGATTCTAAAATACCAACGGTTAGGTCTAAACGAGCGCATTCACGAAACACAGAAGTGGCTCAAGACGGTATGCAGGTGATGCGCCGCATCGGGGCGCCACAATCAAGGGGCGCCGAGTCAAAGAAAAAATTTACAGCCTATTACAATATCAAAATAGCTTTAATTAAAATATTATTCATTTTTGTAATAAGTGTTGTGAACTTTAATTAAATCTAGCAAAAACTATTTTTATTTACTGGGCGGCATTTCAGGCTTCTGGAAATTTAGCGAAAAAATAAAAATCTAAAATTTTTCTAAAATGACATATTAGCAAACAAATGAAAAATTAAACTTACTACGATATTAGAAATCAAAATAAAGTCGATAGTACCTCTTTGTTTTAGCTACAAAAATACAGAAAAAAAGTTTCATTCTGACTTCGTAACGCTATGAGATATGCCCGTAATATTTCGGGTTTGCGCGTATGCCTGTTGCTGGGTTAAAAGAGGAGAATTAAAAGATGGTCACAACCTTTTAATAAAATTCATTGGCCTTAAGACTTTTAATCAATAATTTTCGTCATACATATCTTATATGAGAAACTCATGAACAAAAAAAATCCAAAATTGGACAAATTATTTAAATTTTATAGCTTTCCAATCATGCAAATGTCATTGCATTAAAAGTTTTATTAGTTTAAAAATTACCACTACACTTTATTTTGATATCACGCATATTTACAAAAAAATATTTTCTCTATTTATAATAGTTATCAAAAAAATTTAAAAAATATATATATGTGGGGTGGGGCGCCTAACCTAATTTTGCATCGGGGCGCCTGGTACCCTTGAGCCGGCCTTGACGAAACATGTTAAGAAAATCGACAAATATTATATTAATATCGAGATAGTTACATACCTTAGCTGTATTATACACGTGAAACATAAGGCCGTTAGCTCAGGTAGAGTTAACGAGATTAGCAGATTCCACACAAATACTAACACCCTAAAGTGGCGTATTTACACATTATATATTTGAGGTTCGCATCCAGGAGGGGATTGGTTGAAGAAAATTTCGAATTTTTAAACGTATTTTCAAGAAAAAAAAGGGCCCCCCTAAGAATAAACATAGGGTACGTACCTGTACCTAAGTACTGTTTGGAAAAAATCTCGAGAAAGGGAGGTCTTTATGATGCGCTCAGAGAGATGTGCATTCGCTATAATAGACAATGATAGTTGCAAAGAATAGTCAAAGAAGCAAGTATAAATTCACATTCTAACACTTTCACCTACATTATATTTATTAGTAAGGTCTACCAACTTCAACACCACTCAATACAGTCGGACATCAAAACTGTAGAAACGCAGCTGCTTGTTTTATGTGGAAATTGCACTGGACGATCATTATGTCTACTTGTCTACTTGTCTATTGGCCAGAGCTCTGTCGTCCCGCGCCTTTATTTTTCCAAACTCATACTGTTTCAAGTTAGTACATATTGTAAACAATAACAATGCCTCACAAAATACAATAATACAGACACGTTCTCCCGCCAATAAATATATAATAATATAGGTTTATGCACTTGACTGTATATTTGTCTTAAAAAATATATAATTCGTCATCGCATAGAACTTCTAATACTAATTTCAAGCACAGTCTTCATACCCTGTCACAACATATCTGTTGAATTATATGTAACAAATACAAAAGAAAAAGGACGACAGTAATTTGTAACTTGATTTGGTTTTCCGAATCCATAAAGTTATCTGGGTCTATAAATGGGTCTTTATTTGTGTGAGATATAACAACGTTGATTGTAAACAATAAAGGCCGGTTTCTGAAAGCCTAGTTAAATATAGCCAAATAGTTAGAAAATGGTTGCTATTGTAACTTATGGAATTGTTGCATTGTAACCGAATTTAAACAAAAGATTAAACTCGGCTAAGCTTTTATAAATCGGCCCTAAGTAGTTCAAATGCAAGAAATCACTCGCCGAGATTATTGACGTTAACAGTAAACATATTCAATTAGATTTATTACATTTCAATAGGATCCTTCTTGTACTGTAATTCTACCAGTAGTGGGTGCTTCGGAGATGTCAAAAGGTTCTGGACAGCTGTAGGGGAGAGCAGTCACTGATCGACGAATAAAGGCGGAAATTAGGGGAGGCGTATATCTACCGGCGGGCTTCTCACAAGATAGAAGAAGTTAGAGGCTGAAATATCAGGAGCATAAATACGCGCAACTGTGAGACTGTTCAACAATATAAAACATCTTTCCTCAATAAAATATATACTCAAAAAAAGTAGGTAAAAGGTTTAAAAAAATAATGGTACCTATATTAACATGTCATGGATTGATACAGATTATAAGAAGCAATGCAATGAAGTTTATGAGAAAATTTGAAGGAATAATCAAATTTGATCAGAAACTCAACTTTCAGAGAAAATTTAGACACTAAACCTGTGCAACAAAAAAACAGAAGAAGTGCAACTACGAAGGTATGGATAATATGAATAATGGCAGGAAATAAAAATAGTCATTGAAGCGAGAATATCCAAAAGAAAGACTAAGTAAAGCATGAAGGCATGAAGACTGTGGCTGAAAAATAGGAATAGAGTGGAAGATCACTAAATGCATGCCGAGGGATAAGAAATAGTTATGGAAAAATCTCTAATTCAGAATCGTTAAATTGCCTAAGGATTTGAGTAAGTATATAAGATGCATCTATCTATGTACAAGGTGTCTCAAAAGAAATTTTATATTTAGTGGATCGATTAAAAAAAAAGTAAGCCGTATATAGAAAAAATGTTTATTAATTATTAAAATACACTTTTTGGGGATTTATTTCTTAAAACTCACTCATTTAATCGAATAGTAAAATTACTTATGACGTCTCGGCAGGTGGATTCAGGGATGGCTGCCATTTCGTGACGGATATTTTCTTTCCAATGCGCCAGTGAAGTCGGTTTATTGGCGTAAACTTTAGATTTAAGATAACCCCATAGGAAAAAGTCCATAGGGGTTAAATCTGGACTGCGTGGAGGCCAATTTATGTCACCTCTCCGGAAGATCAATTTGCCTGAGAAAATTTCACGAACACGTGGCAGAGACATATTGGACGTGTGTGAAGTTGCTCCGTCCTGTTGGAACCATGTTCTTTGGTTATAGCCAGGAAAGTTTTGCAGTTCAGGTACCAAGAAGTTGTCTAACATCTCCACATAACGCTCTGAATTCACTGTAACTGCACGCCCCCTTTCGTCTTCAAAAAAGTAAGGGCCGATAATTCCTCGCGCCGACATCGCAGCCCATACGGTCACTTTAGGCGAATGTAGGGGTTTCTGATGTTTGCGTTTCGGATTCGTTGCACTGCAGTAGCGACAGTTCTGCTTATTTACGTGGCCATTAAGATGAAAATGAGCTTCATCCGAAAACAAAATGTTGGTAAACGTTGAAAATCGCTCATTCACCTGATTTACGAAATTAAGACTCTGACTGGCATCTTGGGGCTTTAATTCTTGCACCAATTGAATTTTGTAGGGGTGCAGCTTTAGGTCTTTGTGCATAATGCGATGTAATGATGATCTATGCACATTTAAAGCACTTGCGCGCTTCCGAATTGAAAGGTTCGGGTTGTCACGAACAGACTGATTAACATTCTCCACGTTTTCTACCGTTCTTGATGACCGAGCTCGCCCGGATTTTGATTTATCCAGCGTTGTACCAGTCTCTTCAAACTTTTTAACCCAATGTCGAATGAGAGGAATGCTTGGCGCATCATTTAAGTGGCAAAAACCTCGAATACTGCAGAATTTTCTACGCGCTACAGTCGCCGAATCACCGTTCTTGTAAATCTCTCGCACGCATAACGCGCGGTCTGCTCCCGAGAAACGCTCCATAGCGACTGAATTTCCAAGAGCCAGGCTACCGATTGACATAACCCCCGCGCCCCTCGGATACGTTGCGTTCACGCAGTAAACTAAATAAATATAAAATTTCTTTTGAGACACCTTGTATATATATCTATGTAAGTATATAAGATAAAATATTAATTTAACGGATAAGGTGATGATGATGTTGTTGATGATGATTCAAAATAAAGTTTGTTGTAATTATTACAAAAAGTTATAATTTAAACAAAAGATGATGACAAAGAAAAATATCAGTAAGAACCATATACATTTTTCTGTTAAGTTACAGCTAATCCAACATTATCTTAAGCCCACCCGCACTTTGGCCATTAGTCCGCCCCTGAACCCATCATATATATACTGATAATACAGTTTGTAATAACCTTTTGAAGTATCTTCGAGGTGTTGCGGAATTATTCTTAATTTTAATGGAATTGTTTTGCCCGTGGCCTCAGCCTAGTTTATGTACCTGCTTGTATTAAACTTCACATTAATTCTGATGTGATCTGTTGAAATTACGATCCTAAATGCAGGTATTGAATTACTTGTAAATTGCTTATCTATCTCACTATGAAAGAACTCTTGTTTAACCATTAATTTATTCATTTCTCTGCAGATTTTTTCAAGACTTCACGTCAAGAAACATATTTCAACCTTGGAGATTTTTAAAATATGATGGACTTGCATAAAAATTCTGGGATTTATGTATTATGCTGATTTAAGAATATAAAGTGAAGATAATTTTTGCATATTTTTAAAAGAGGTGTGTCTTTTGTAAATGTTATTGTTTGCAGTTGATACTTTAGGACAAAGTTTTTGACCAAAGAGAACTTGGAATATCCGTCCTGAAGATTATCCTATAATAGATAACCACCTCTACACAGCGCCGTAACTAAGACCCTATAGGTTTCGCGGTGCAACGAAGGGCTAGATGATTTGGGAACCAAGGTATGAAAATTTATGTATATTTGTGTAGCGGAGTATATTATTAGCGTTGGAGACTGAAAATTTAAATTATGCTGCTGCTTCTACAATGAAACTATTTCAAAATAATTGAAGACGGCCAATATGACAGTCAACATTCGAACCTGATGAGCATCGTAAAGAGAAAATTGTTTTTTGTTTTTTTATAGAAAAATCTATGAAACTAAAACTTTTCTTAGTTTCTTTTTTCAAAAGTATGCATGTTTTCAATTAGCTCATATAACATTTTGGTGGGTTTTCCCTGCCTTTTTTTCACCTTGCTTGCTTAATCGCTTCACAAGTACTGCACTTGAAGATTTTACTAATTTTCGTATTCTTTGTCATACAGTTGGTAGTTCATCATGGTTCACTTGCCAACATTTTTTTGTAGTTTTTATGCTAACCATCCTGGACAAATGACCATTGTATATTGTTCATTGGATATACGAGGGTAGCTAATTAAGTTTTGCGGTTTAGCTGTTGCTTGATAGATTTTGGATTCAACAAACTCTCTTTTGAATTGTTCATATTTTTTATGTTAGTTAGTGTTAACAAGTCACAGAAATAAGTTATAAAGAATTTTAAGCACGTATTTAAATAAAACCATTTCTATTAAAAATGAAACTAACGCTCGAATATTTTCAAGCCACGATGTTTTATGTTTTTAAAAATGGCCTAAGTCGACAGCTATGTACACAAAAACTAACGATTGTTTAGCACTGAAGCACCATCCTTGGCTGCTGTAGAACGGCAATTCGACGAGTTCCAGAGTGGGAGGAATTCTCTCAAAAAAGAACATCCTGAAGGTCGTCCTACTTGTATTGTCACTGTGAAAACTATCGACGCTGTCCGGAACATGTTGGAGGTGAATAACATTGCACTTACAGGGATATTGAGTAATTCTTGGGCATATTCAAGACTAAGATCAATACAATCCTACATGAACATCTGCTTGTTAGGAAGTTTAGTATCGGTGGATACCTCACAAGTTAACTGCTGTTCAAAAGAAAGTGCGTGTGGAGTGAAGCAAGAAAATGCTTGTTCAATTTCACATTATCTAGTCAAAAGCTGTCTACGACATAGTAATAGGTGACAAAACATGGATTTACTGCTAAGAACCAGAAAGTAGGTAGCAGTCGTCTCAGTGGATCTTTCCAGACGAAGCCAAACCAGTCAAAGTAAAACGTAAACAGAGCACTGGCAAGAAAATGGTAGCTTAATTCTTCGGACGTATGGGTTATATTGCCACTGTTCCACTGGACTATTGACGTATAGATGCAGCTGAATGATATATCACAATTTGTTTGCCAGATATGTTCTAAAAAGTACTCGAAAAACGACCAAACAGGAGAATCCTTCTTAATAATGTCAACGCACGACCACACACCGCAGCTAACACTACCGAGTTCCTAACTGCTTCAGGAGTGGAAAAAATGGCTCGTCCACCTTACAGTCTCGACATAGCGCCTTATGACTTTTTCCCCTTCCCTTTTATAAATGAAACAATTCGTGGATTAATATTTAATAGCCCTGAAGTGGCTATTGTAGCTGACAATGCACGTGAACAATGGGGCCAGTGCTTTCAGAATTGGTTTCATCGAATTGAAAAGTGCATTGAACATGAAGCAGAATATTTTGAAAAATATTTATTCAAATCAATATTGTTGTTTTCCTCGCTATTCTCAAAACTTAAGTAGCAACTCTTGTGTCTAGTGAAATATCCTTTTCTCTCATATATAACCGCCATTTTTTAATATCCCTCATACTCCGCTACTCTAAATCGACACAAATGTTCTCTGTAACATTTATCTTGAGATACAGATATTTAAATATTACGGCAATATTCTTGATTTTGCAGAAGTATCCAAGATTCATATCCATATGTGAGTTCCACCGAATTGCAGATTTATTCAATCTGATATTTATGCGTTGAGTGACATGATTTAAATAAGCAATTTAGCTTCTCTCCTTACTACTAGCATCTTTTTGGCCTAGGTTTATTCGGCAAAGAAGGATAATTAAGCTTTGTGCCCTTTACCTATGCTTTTTAGGTACTTGTTTAATTATTTCCTTCTTCTCTTTATTCATTTATTAGATTGTCTGATTGTAGTTAGATAAGAAAAGTTCAACAATATAAAATTTTCAATATGAGTAGAGGTAAACCATCTACCAGATTAGCGGATAATGTAATGAAAATATCCGGTAGTTGTCTATTGTTAGCCCAATAAGGAAAGGTGTGGAGAAATTATGGGATCTATATTCGGTAGTGAAATAGTTATGCTTGCAAATGATGATGAGGATGCTAGAATCCGTTTTTAGTGGATTAATTAATAATATTCATATCAAGCGACAAATATATTCTACTGGGTAAAATTAATTGTATTTAATTCATTGTTAAATTATGTGCATATCGTTTCCTAAAAATTGAATGCATGATTGTGGTGCAACCATGCTAATAAATAACTGTCTTAAATGTGTCTACAAGTCGAAAACTTCAATTATTGGGTGGACCTATGCAGAGATTTTTTTTTAAAGAAATGGATTATTTGATTACGTTTAGTTATTTTCATTATCGTTGGCGATTGAATGCCATTTAAATGAAAAAAATCAACGTATTTGCTCGTGTCATCTGCAACCTGTTGAATAACATTTGAATTATGTTTTACCTATAGTCATTTGTCAAATAATATTTTACAGCCTATAAATCTCTCATACACATTAAATGCTCTTGTCATTTCCAAAAATATTCCTTAGAAAGTGAAAAATATTTCAAATACCTCTAGAACAATAAAAAGTTTACCTTAACATTCAAGAGTGTAATTTAATAACATCTCATATAAAACTAAAATTTTTAAAATATCTAAAAACAAGAGTATATCCTGCAAACACCTATAATATAGATTTATGTCCACCATTTCTGTCAGTGTAAAATTTACAGAAATGTCAAAATAAATTTACAAGTACGTTGGTTTATATTTGAGTGGGATATTTATAGAATTTCATCGATGAAATAATGCACATAAATCAACAGAGCACATAAATGTCAGCAACATTTAATTTAGTTTTTCAATGAAATGTTATGAGTAGTAACGATGAATAATATTGGAAATATGGTTATGTACTTAGTATAAGATTTTAGAGCAATACTTTCTGAACCCACACAGACATGCTTAAGATTTATCAATTTCTTTTGACCTTCTCCATCCATATTCTTTTACAATGCCTATTTGGTTCGGCAGTCTATCTTCACTTAATTTACAACAATTCGAAGAGTTGTTCGGTGTAATGGCGAAAAATCATTATTGAATCATTATCATTATGGCTCGAAATATCTGCTGCAGGATTACATGATGAAAAATTTGAATTTTCACGAGCGCACTTGTCCGTTTCAGGTCTTATCTCACGTTCAAAATTCTACTGCACAAGAATTTTTGGTATCGATGAAATAAATAATAATTTAAAATAAATTCATTTTGTGCTTTCAAAAGAAAGCTCTTAAGACATAATTTAAGGAACAAAAAGTAGTTTTGAAGATTTTTTAAATTATAACATGATATTTTCCAAAAATGTACCTACTAAAACAAATACTGTCCCGCACGCTTTAACACAAAGGGGTTAAACTAAAAATATGAAAAAATTTTAAGTAATGTACATTGATCTACACCAGAAACTTAAGAGAGGAATTTTTTATCAGATCTTTCTTTTTGCAATATATTTCGCATTTTGTGTTTTTTACAAAATTAACTATTTATGGCTAATAATGTTATGGGTTTTTTGTATTTATGGCTAAAGTAGTGTGTGTATTTTTTTGAAATTAAAAAAATAATAAAATAAGATTAACAGCTGAGAACTGAGTTCCTGTTTGTAAAATGTAGAGTGTAGTGTTCAGTAGGTTATCTATGTGGAATAAATCATTTATAATAGTGAAATACTAATAAATCAAATAACACATTGTTACTGAGATTTACGTTTAAAATAGAAAATAATGAAGCTTTTTATTTAAATATTTCTTATTAATTTAATGAAGACTCGAATACTTAACAAATGCAGAAAAAACAACGCTGGGATTTTTTAATTTTAATTTTATTGTGACGAAATTTTAGCAAAATATTTAAATTTTGTTAAAATAAAGTCAATGGAAATAAAATTATTAGTACTCAAGTAATGTAAAAAATGATTTTTATTTTTGTTGATTTTGATGTGATTGTAGAACAAATATTCCTAGACATCCAGCATTATGTTGGCTTCTTATACTTATTAAATACTTACAAAACCCTGTAATGTGTGTAAATTAACACCACATAAATTTTTGTGTTTTACTTTAATTTTACATTAGATTTGTAATTTGTATTGTGTGATTTAAATTATTTTATAGGTTATTTATAACCATTGAGTGAAAATACTAAAGGAAGGAGGCTTAGTTGCTAGTTGGCCAGACCAGAATGGTCTTTCAAAATGGCGCACAATAGTCTTCGGCTGTACAGTGGCGTAGGGCAATTTATCAAAATAATTGTTATCCTTAAAAAGAGAAAAAATACCAATCTTGGTACTTTCAAAAGAAGCTAAAGATAGGAGATATAAACAATAAATAACACTTAAAAAAAATAATAAAACACTATTATACATCTGTAATTTATTATTATAAAATTAATGATCCACAAAAGTAAATAAATACATACAGAAGTTATAGCAGAAAATTATATACAGTGGAACTCGAATATTCGTCTTCGTCAATATTCGTCCTTGTTTTGTTGAATTTTTGTTTGATATTCGTCCGAAAGGTCAATATTCGTCCCACCTCCCACCACCAATCCCCAGAAGTGACATTACCCGATGTCATAATGGAAGGTGACTCCCTTCCTAGAAACCCTTCCTAAAACAGCCTAACCCTTCTAAAATATTATAAACTCTGAACAACAATCATTGTTTTTTTCATCAAAAAGGAAAATTTCTATTTTAAATTTTATTTATGTATGTATTTATCTAATTAGAATGTATTTGCAATGATTTCAGTGTTCGATTTTTTTGTTAAAGAATAGATAGGCAAATTCGGGGCTGAGGGTGGATGAAACTATTTTTAGTTAATTCTTATGGTAAAAATTCGTTTGATATTCGTCCTACCCTCAGGAACGGATTAATGACGAATATTGGAGTTCCACTGTATAGCAAAATCTCATTAATTTAGTTACATAATATGAACAGAAAAGTACTTCTTTTGAATTTTGCGTTTTTGCTCGGCTGCAGACCATTTTGACAAGATACCAAATTTAAGGTTAAATGCGAATTTTTATATTAAATTATAAAATAACTATTTTAGCCCTGTCTTTTATTTATGGTTTATAAATTATGAATATACTTTAAATTATCAAAATAAAGGTTAATAATCACTTTTTAATACAATATGTCAACAAAATACCATAATACGGTCGTTGGTGTCACGTCATTTCCGTCTGAAAAATCTGTTTGTAAAAATTCGTTAGAGGCCTCCTTCCTTTAGTCTTTTTATTCAATGCTTTGACAATAGGTACGTATGTATTTTTATAGGTTATCTATTATTACCGACCGCCAACATATATAAGGGAGGTATTGTGATCATACCGATTTTGACATTTAGAGATTTCGATGGATCTCCACGAATTGAGGTCCCTACATAACGTTTTGACTATTTTTAGCATGTCTGTCGGTTTGTCTGTCTACCTGTCTGTCTATCTGTCTGTTGGTCTACCTGGCGGTCTGTCTGTCGGTCCGTGTACACGTGCAGAGCAAATTCGGCTAAAAGGATTTTAATGAAACTTCATATTTAAGCTTTTGACATCAATGGCACGAGTAAATCAACTTTTGGTAAAAATCGGTTTATTAGAAATGGGAGTTTACCCATGTCGGATTTAAGATTTTTGCGAATATTTCACAACAGAGAAATATTTCGAAAAAATTTATTTAATAAAAGTTGCTATAACAGCAATAACTAACAACTTTTATGTGAGACATTTTTTGTTAAAGCAGCATAAAATAAACAAGTACTTTGTGATGGCGATCAGTCTTATGGTGGCCACAGCTGATTTTTTTATTTATTCTTATAACAAAATGCATTTTTATAATTGTTTGATATATTATATTTGTTTTATTAAAAATGCAATAATACAATTCAAAATCTCGGAACTAAAAATTATGATATTTTTGCAAACCATAGTTGTCAGGGTAGGAAATTTGTACTTTATAGAAGGATGAAAAGAAAGAAGTTGGAACAAATGGATCTATCTGATCATTTTAAACGATATCTTTAACAGTAGTGCTGAAAATATGGAGATTTTAAGCATGTTAAAATATTACGCTACGAATGATTCTAAGCAGACTTCAGTATTAGTACTAAAGTATAACTTTATAATATTTCTACCCTGTATTGAAAGTGAGACGAACACATTCGTAGGTCTCAAGTATTTGTCACTCCACCAAAAGCCTGAACAACAACTGCAAACAGTATCATATTTCAGAAATGTAAATTCCATTTTCCACCTGTTCATAAACCAGAGATGATCATACCTACTCATTACATGTAGGTGGTTTAAAATGTGAATATTTGTGTGAATTTGTCGTAAATTCACACCTCTTTAGCCACAGTGCAGAACACGTGGTGACATGCTTAATTGGGAGTGTTTGTAGGTGGTGGCAACAACCATTTAATATGTTAATGGGCGACCGAACAAGATTCACGACAGCTACATACAGACATCTCAATCTTCATTTTATATTTACACATATTGCTCTACATACCTCTGGCCTACACTAATCAACTAATTGTTTTTTACACAGCTTATATTACCTGTTAACACGAAATTCTATAAATTCTGTTCAATAGTTAAATTAGAGGCGCGGCTTTGACTTGATATATTTAGAAAAAGTCATTGATTATTCAGTATAGTTATTTAAATAGATGAGAAGTGTGAATTTTCACACACTTCAGGAAAGATCTTGACGGCCTCGCTGAGTGCTCTGAACAGTATCCAAGATCCAGGTCCAGTGCATCCTCTTGTACTAAAGACCCGGTTGCTGCTCCATAATCTGAATGCTCAAAATGTGAGGACAGAGCTGTTTTGGATACTGGGACTTGTTGGAATTAAGGGCAATGAAGCGGCTGATGTATATCCAAAACTCGCCTCCCACAGACCTATGATTGATGTGAGTTTCATATTTCCAGATGAAGCAAAGAGTCATCTGCAACATCTTGTTTTAGCAGCATACTGTTTAACAGCATACAAAATGGGAAATTAAGACAGACCTTAAACAATAGGGTTCTTCCTGCAGGATTAACCAGAAACAGGAAACCTCCATCACACGCCTTCGTATAGGCCACTGCTGGTGGATCCATGGACACATCCTTCGAGGTGAAGAGCCTCCTATTTGTGAGACGTATAACACAGATTTGTCTGAGTTACACATTTTAACTCAGTGTGTACAGTTCGAGGCTGCCATGGAGAGGTTAGGACTGTGTTATGAACTGTCAGTTGCTTGAGGTGACGACACTCATGGACACTCGAGTGTTTTATTATTTTCAGTGATATTTGATAGTAATTGGCGCCTTTACAGCAGCCAGTTGTCATCACCCTGCGTTTGTTCGATTAGTCGAAAACACTTTTAAGGTAAAAAATTTATTTAAAAAAATAATAATTATGTAGTAGGTATTAAACGAAACTTCCTGAAAGTTTAAAAGCCATAAAATAATTTATAAATGAATTATATTGACTCAATTTTTTATCATTATACTTAAATATATAGTGTGGGGTTCAAAACTCAGTCTTCAGCTGTTATTATTATTATTATTATTTTTTTTTATTATATTTTATTAATTTCAGAAATATACACACACTATTTTATCCATAAATACAAAAAACTCATAACATTATAACCCATAATTTAGCCATGAATTAAAAAATAATAATAATAATTTTGTCAAAAACACAAAAACTGCAACATTTCTCAAAAACGCAATCTGATCAAAAATTTCTCTCATACGTTTCTTATATATATATATATTATTTATATTTTTGAAAAATCTTTTTTTTTAACTGGATTTTTGTCAAAAATATGTCTAAAAACATTTGTCCCCCCTATATCTCAGGTGGGTTACTCTAAAAATCTGAAAAAAAATCTCCATAAAGAACATTGTGGGAAATTTTTGTTCAGATTAGTTTTTTGAAAAATGTCAATTTTTTTGTGCTGTCGATATAAAAATGTTTTAAAATTTTTGTGGTACAGAAAGAAAGCTCTTATGACGTAGATTAAGGAACGAAATGTGGTTTTTTAAATGCGTATTTTTTAAACACGATTTTACCCAAAGGGGTTAAAGTAAAGAGCTGAAAAAATTATAGGTTATGTACATTGATCTGAGCCAGAAACATACAAGAGGAATTTTTGATCAGATTGCGTTTTTGAAAAAAATTGCAGTTTTTGTTTTTTTGACAATAATAATTATATTTTTAATTCATGGCTAAATTATGGGTAATAATGTTATGAGCTTTTTATGTTTATGGCTAAGATAGTTTACGTATATTTCTGAAATTAAAAATATAATAAAAAAAAAATTAACAGCTGAAGACCGAGTTTTGAACACCACACTATACTCTAGTGTGTAGTGTTTAGTTACTTTATTATTCTATTATACGTTGTGACTCAACCTATTGTTTGAATTACTTTAAATTTTTGTTTTTAAGGTATCAAGGAAGGAATAAATCATTTATAGTAATGAAATACTTATAAAACAATTAACACATTGTTAATAGCGAGAAAAACGTTTCTGAAATTGAAACCATTTATCAATATATTTCTTATTAATCTAATGAATACTTGAATACAAATGCAGAAAAACGTTGGGATTTTTGACAAATATTTTAAAATTTGTTTAAAAAATTAAAAGGAAGCTCTTAGTACTCAAATAACGAATAAAAATGATTATAAAAAAACTGTTGATTTTGATGTGATTATAGAACAAATATTCCTAGACATCCAGTATTATGTTGGCTTCTTACACTTATTAAATACCTACAAAACCCTGAAAATTCACACTTCACATCAATTTTTTGAATTAACATGCCGATTTATTTGAACTATGTTTTTTGAATGCAGCTGTTTATATATTCAGCCTATTAAGTTTTATTTTACACCATAATTATAGTAAATTGTTATGCAGAAAAAAGTATAAAAGTGTAACGGTAATTAAGTTGTAATATATACCTAATAAATCCATTGATAATGGCTGAAAGAGTGAAGTGATACTTGAGTTAGAGCTTTGAATTACAAATTTTACGGTTATCTCGCATTGTTCAGATTCTACACGAATGTTACTACTTATTGGCCGTCACCTTTATGTGCCTGTCAAGCTGAGCAAATGATTGACATGGAATTTAGCCCAATTACTGCCAAAGGTCATATGGTGTTTATGTACGAGGTATAATTGTGAACTACTTATGCTTCTCAGTTATTTATTAATAATATAAAATAAATACAATAATTTTACTTTCAAGGTATCTTTATTTTTAATTTAAAATTATTGTTATTAAACTAATTGCTAGATTTTTTGTTGGCTTAAATTATTATCTATTAAGTGCACCGGAAAAATGAATTATTAACTGAAAAAAAAAAATGCTATACACTTACTATTATCCGGAGTCGTATTAATCGGGTTAACCCGCAACCCGATTAATGTGACGTCAGGTAGTATTTTTTTACCGACCGCCAACATATACATATAAGGGAGGTATTGTGATCATACCGATTTTGACATTTCGAGATTTCGATGGATCTCCACGAATTGAGTTCCCTACATAACGTTTTGACTATTTTTAGCATGATGTCTGTCGGTTTGTCTGTCCGCCCGGCCGGCTGTCCATCCGTCCGTCCGTCTGTCGGTCCGTCCGTCCGTCCGTCTGTCCGTTCATCTGTCCGTCCGTCCATCTGTCTGTCTGTCTGTCTGTCTGTCTGTCTGTCTGTCTGTCTGTGTACACGTGCAGAGCAAATTTTTATGAAGTGGATTTTTATGAAACTGCAAGTTTAAACTTTTGATATCAATGGCACGAGTTGATAAACATTTGGTAAAAATCGGTTGACTAAAAATGACAGTTTACTCGTGTCGATTTTAAGATTTTCGCGAATATTTAGCAACAGAAAAATATTTCGAAAAAATTTATTTAACAAAAGTTGCTATAAATGCAATAACCGAATTTTTATTTGAGACAATCTTTGATAAAACGAAAAAAAATTGAATTTTTTTTCGAAATTTATCTATCTATTCATACTTATATGTAACGTTTCCATGGCCATGATAAATAATATCTCTGTTTATACAAGTACTTTGGATGGCGGTCGGTCCTGTGGTGGCCACAGCTGATTTTTTAAAATCATTTTTAGAAATACCTATCTAGATTAATAAAATTGAAGGCTAAATCTGTTGGTAATTTTTTCTGTCTGATTTTTTAAATTTCTACACGTTTCAGATGATTGTAACACGATTTCCGCAAAAAAATCAATTTCTGCCTGTTTCCAAAGTTCTTTTAATTGATATTTTTTTCAATTTAGGTAAATTATGGAATGTTTAAGAGGGATCCTTCCTTATTCACGATTTACATTGCGGCACACAACAAAATTGATTGTTTTTTTTTCATGATTCACAAAAATAAAACACAAAGCACAAAAAAACACATTTTTCTCCATTGAACAAAACAAAACACTTTCGTATCTTCCGCAAATTGCCACCAGATATCAGAGCGCTTAGGAAGTTTCCCCTATTAATGTGTATTATTTAATGAAAATATAATGTACAGGGATCTAACTAATCACGTTTGTAGTGGATTGGTCCTCAATTGTTTTAAATTAAAAAAAAAAAAAAGTTTTCTTTGTTTTTACTAGTGATCCTATAACGATTCTTATACAAGGTGTCTCAAAAGAAATTTTATATTTAGTGGATCGATTAAAAAAAAAGTAAGCCGTATATAGAAAAAATGTTTATTAATTATTAATATACACTTTCTGGGGATTTATTTCTTAAAAATAATATCGTCTAAATGTAGACCCTCGCGTTCTCGGCACTCATTTAATCGAACAGTAAAATTACTTATGACGTCTCGGCAGGTGAACTCAGAGATGGCTGCCATTTCGTGACGGATATTTTCTTTCAAATGCGCCAGTGAAGTCGGTTTATTGGCGTAAACTTTAGATTTAAGATAACCCCATAGGAAAAAGTCCATAGGGGTTAAATCTGGACTGCGTGGAGGGGTTAAATCGCTCAATCACCTGATTTACGAAATTAAGCCTCTGGCTGGCATCTTGGGGCTTTAATTCTTGCACCAATTGAATTTTGTAGGGGTGCAGCTTTAGGTCTTTGTGCATAATGCGATGTAATGATGATCTATGCACATTTAAAGCACTTGCGCGCTTCCGAATTGAATGGTTCGGGTCGTCACGAACAGACTGATTAACATTCTCCACGTTTTCTACCGTTCTTGATGACCTAGGTCGCCCGGATTTTGATTTATCCAGCGTTGTACCAGTCTCTTCAAACTTTTTAACCCAATGTCGAACGAGAGGAATGCTTGGCGCATCATTTAAGTGGCGAAAACCTCGAATACTGCAGAATTTTCTGCGTGCTACAGTCGCCGAATCACCGTTTTTGTAAAACTCTCGCACGCATAACGCGCGGTCTGCCCCGAGAAACGCTCCATAGCGACTGAATTCCTAAGAGCCAGGCTACCGATTGACATAACCCCTGCGCCCCTCGGATACGTTGCGTTCACGCAGTAAGCTAAATAAATATAAAATTTCTTTTGAGACACTTTGTATAACGATGAAGTATTTACTGTTGCATAAGTCCAGGAACCTTATTGGATGAGAAATGCCATAAAAAATAAAAACAGATAACATATATAACTAACACAATGGTCATTTGTTTTTAAAACGACTAATAAAAAGACAATCCTTATTATCATTTGTCTTATTTTTCATGAGTTCGTTTTTAATAATCTGAGCAGTATTTCATAACGCCCTTTTGTGTGTTTGGTTAATTGAAAACGTATGTTCGTACCCACATATTTCTTTCTGGTCCGATAAAGCACGGCCTGGCACAAGTCACTGGTCAGCTCACAGAGAGGTGACCGCATGTTTCACAGCAAACCCATAAATACAGGCCCTATTGACTAAACAATATTGGAACTGATAATGTTATTTATGTATCGTTAACAACTAGATAAATTGCCACAAAATTTAAGTGATTTAATTTACGACAACCAGTGCCGTATCGTGTTTTTAGGGACGAATAAGTATTCAACATAATAATAAGTTCATGTGAAGTGTGAATTTTCACACATTTCAGAATTTTGTAGGTATTTAATACGTGTAAGAAGCCAACATAATACTGGATGTCTAGGAATATTTGTTCTATAATCCCATCAAAATCAACAGTTTTTTGATCACTTTTCTTCGTTATTTGACAAAAATCCCAGCGTTTTTTCTGCATTTACTTCATATTCAAGTCTTCAGTAGATTAAAAAGAAATATATTGATAAATGGCTTATTTTTTTTTAAATTTCAGAAACGTATTTCCTAGTATTAACAATGTGTTATTTGATTTACAAGTATTTTATTACTACAAAGGATTTATTCCTCTTTGAAACTTAAAAAAAAATATCTAATGGAATTAAAAAAATCAGCTGTGGACAGGACCGACCGCCATCATAAAGTACTTGTATAAAATACATTTTAGCAGCAGAGTAGAAATATTTGGCCTAATATTTTCTAACAGAGATATTATTTATCATGACCATGGAAATTTTACATATAAGTATGAAAAATTTACAGAAATTATTCAAAATTTTTCGATTTATCAAAAAACGTCTTAAATAAAAGTTATTAGTTATTGCTTTTATAGCAACTTTTGTTCAATAAATTTTTTCGAAATATTTTTCTGTTAGAAATATTCACAAAAATCTTAAAATCGACACGAGTAAACTCCCATTTTTAGTCAACCGATTTTTACCAAAAGTTGATCAACTCATGCCATTGATATCAAAAGCCTAAATATGCAGTTTCATAAAAATCCTTTTAGCCGAATTTGCTCTGCACGTGTACACAGACAAACAGACGGATGGACAGACAGACGAACGGGGACGGACAGACGAACGGACAGACGGACAGATGGACGGACAGACAGACTGACAGACATCTGGCCAAAAATAGTCAAAACGTTATGTATGGACCTCAATTCGTGGAGGTCCATCGAAATCTCGAAATGTCAAAATTGGTATGATCACAATACCTCCCTTATATATGTTAGCGGTCGGTAAAAATAGTTCAAAGCGTATAGTAGTATAATAAAATGACTGAACACTATTGAACTCCTAACTGAACTGAAGTGTTGATTGTAGTGTGGTGTGGCGTGTAACTCGGTTCGCAACTATTTAAAAAAGTTATTATTTTTTAATTTCAAAAAAATACACGCACTATCTTGGCTATAAATATAAAAACCCATAACATTATTAGCCATAATTTAGCAATGAATTAAAAAAATAATTATTTTTGTCATAAACACAAAAATTGCCATATTTTTCAAAAACACGATCTGATCAAATATTCCTCTCGTACGTTTCCAGCTAAGATCAATATACATTACCTACATTTTCTTCAAGTTTTTAGTTTAACCCTTTTTGGTAAAAGGGTGCGGGACAAGAACTTAAAGGAAAGATTTAAAAAAAATTGTTTTTGATAAAAAACACAGGGTAAAAAAATTAGCAGAAGTACCTCGAGGATGCATTGTGCATATACCAGATTTGAAAAGTTATGGAGAGATAACTAGGCAAATATTATATAAGATTGCGTAGCAGGATCTGCGTACCTAGCTTGTTTTATAATTTTCTTCCACTTCCTCTTGTCCTTGGATTTCCGGATATGTTTACCCTTTTTATATCTTCTTACACTTCTTTTTTTCCATCGCTCTCTTGACCTCACTCTTCTCTTTTTCCACCGATAGTGCTGACTAGTAGTTTCTTTGGTAATATTTCCTGTAGCATTCTGACTATATGCCCTATCCATCTAATTCTTTGTGCTTTAACTACTGCTGTAATATTTGCGCCCTTATACAGTTATCGTAGTACGTAATATAACTGAAATAATAGTGTTGATAAGTCCTAGCTCCGAATTTACGGCATACTTTGTTTATGTATTTAACTGTCATCACATCAATATTTTGGGTCACTTTATAGTGTTTCTATCAGTAGTTTCCGCATGGAAAACTGGCATACCAGGAAACATATCTAATATATTATAGAAAAATAAAGCTTAATTTCTATCTACGCGCAGATTTTTGTCATCGAGTCAGTAGTCATCGAGTCAGTAGTCATCGATTTCAGGAAGTTGGACGGAATTATTGGTTTTTTGGGGCCCGGGCTTGATATTATTGTTTTACCGGGGCCCAAGCCTGTTATCGACACCCCTTGGTGGTTATGAAACATAGAGATTACACTTTTTTTATTTGGAATATACTTATTTAATCATGTCTTAATAACCTTGTAAATATTTGGTTTAGACCCACAGTATCCGTATGATTTATTTAAGAAAAATAAATTTTCTTTGCAATACACCAGTGGTAATCAAACTGTGTTCGCGGAACTCTGGGGTTCTGTGAAACGTTTTCAGGGATTCCGCAACTTTAATTAAAAGATTTTATTCTGTTTTTTTAACAACTCTTTGCTTGGATACAATGATATTGGTAAATTTTGAAAATTGAATAACTTTAAAACTGAGGGTACTACAATTTTCTTAATCACCATTTTCGTCAAAAGTAGGTCATATTTATTCCAAAACAGTTAATTTTACTCGACAAAACGTTCAAATTTGTTGAGTAGTGATTATTATTTACTTCTTATGTCACCTACCATTTAAATATGTACTTTTTGTACTATATTATTGGATTTTATGTTTATAATGATTGCTAATACTAATAATTGCAAAACTGCATATCGCTAATTATTCGATTCAATTTTTATTTATAATAATTATATATAATAATATTTATATAATTTTATATATATAATGCATTAAAAATTATATTAGATAGGTGTTATTTAAAAAGTAAAATAGTATACCTACATTAAAAAATATATAAATATCAGAGCCGCAGTAAGGTTGGGGCGGAGGGGGCGTCGGTCCCTAGCGTACTAAGGAAAAGAGCGCTGACGGGCTTGTTAAGGGGCGCCATGGTGAAGGATAAGGACCTTTTTTTTTGCTCGTCACTTGGATTTTGAGAGGTGAAGACCTTTTTTGTTTGCTCATCACTTAAATTTTGAGAGGTAGGAACCTTATTTTTATTTACCAAGGGCACCAAAACATGGTTCTGCTCCTAGCGCAAGTTTACCTTACTACGGCTCTGATAAATATAGTCAGCTGTAAAATATTAATTTTGATCAAGACTAAATTCAATTAAACATCTAGATTATTATTTTAAAACGTTTGGCCTTAAAATTAAAAAAAGGTAGCCTATTGGGGCTTTTTGCCTTGGGGTTCCAAAGAAATAGCATTTAAACTGTAGGGTTCCGCAAAAGTAAGAAGATTGAAGACCACTGCAATAAACTAAAAAAAACTAGTGATCAGTTAAAAAAATATATATTTTTTTAAATTAACTCCTTAACTTGATGTTCAATTGTTCATTTATAACAGAAACATATTGAGACATATTGACAATTTGAAACATATTGAGTTGTATATCTTTCGTGTATCGTAGATTTAGACCAGCTTCGAGGAATCTTAAACGGGGCAACGAATTAAGCCTTCAGCTTCGTTGTTCCTCTAGGTCCGCCCCTGTTAACTAGATAAATTGCCACAAAATTTAACTGATTTAATTTACGAGTAGAATTATATATGTGTCTCGCCTTTGTAAATTATGTAAATTGAAAATTATTTACTTTCACACCTACGAATGGCGATTCCGTGACAACGCTGAATGAAATTCTTCCAGAACATATATTGGTAATTACGATTGCACTTGTATATTTTACTGGGTGTTGATTTAGAACGGCGCCTGCTTGCTTGTATTCCAACTTCTTGCCACTTTATTTACATATGGTTACCGAGAAATGCTAACCTAGTGATATATTATTTCAGTTAGTTTACGAGTTCTCTTTCAAAAATTAAAGATGTTTGCTTAAAACAGGACAACACTTATATATATGAAACTATGTCAACTGTCCCTTTTGTAAAAGCCGACTTTTTCCAAAAATATTTAAGATATCTGAGATTAAGCCATCTAGACCAGTGTTCTTCAACCCGTGGTCCACGGACCGGTGCCGGTCCGTAAATATATTTCGACCGAATCATGTAAATGCACACTTCTGACCACGAGTGTATAGCACATTTTTGTAGTCGACGCAGAAGCTAACTTTTGTCCGAACCATGATTTATTTAATATTTACTAGCCCGAATACAACGCCTCTCGCGGCTATTATTCATACTTCTTTAGACCGCGTTTCCAGATTTTGCCGTGCATTTGAGTGCTGGCAAAACTTGCTTACATGGCGGACATATTCAGTCTGCCCAATGAAGTTAATATTTCTCTGCAGGGGTCATATACAAATATTTTTAATTTAAGAATTAAAATGGATACGTTCAAAAAGAAGCTAGCTCTTTGGAATAGTCGCTTGCAAGAAGAAGATATAGAAATGTTTCCACTTTTGGAAGAATTTTTGATTGTAGCTCATGTCAGCCAGAAAGTCATATTCAACAGAATAAGTCATCATTTAAGAGCATTAGCTGAAAATTTTAATAATTATTTCCCTGAAAATTAGGATCCTCGTAAAGGTAAACTCTGGATTAATAATCTATTCTTAGAAGATATAAAGTTATGTGCACTTGATCCTCGTGAAAAAGAAAAGATGATTGAGTTGTCTTCTGATGTCAATCTGGTGTCCAGACATAAATTGCAATCATTGTCTCAATTTTGGACATCCTATTGTGCGAAAACCAAACAAAGAAATCGAAAGGATGTCAATGCAGCGCTTTGTCTCCCAGAAACAACTCTGCACCTATGTATATCAAATTATCTTAGCTTTCAACCGGTCCGCGATATATTTATCCTATTTTCACCGCTCCGCAGCTGCCAAAAGGTTGAAGAACACTGATCTAGACCAGCGTTTCTCAACCAGGAGGCCACGGTCTCTTGGGGGGTCGTAAAAGCTTCTTCGGTGGGTCGAGAAGTAATATAAGATCAAAGCATAAAAATATAATACAAAATATAAGTAAGGACGAATTGAAAGTGCAATATTTTTTCTCACTTTCTACATAGTAAGTACATTGTTATGACATTGATTTGATGGAAGTAGATACACATTACCGAGGAAGCTTTGGTTACTATTAACAACTGGATGTAAATAAAAATTTACCTCCCCGGGGAAATAATTCAAAAAAATTAAATAAAACCTAAATTTTTATGCCATCTGGTAACGTCCCTTTGATTTCTCCGGCAGGAGGAAAACATATGCAGCAGCGTTTGCAGCCTGATCAATTCCCATTTCTCTTTCACTTTTGTTCAAATTCATTTTACAAACTTTAGACACAAGGCTTTTAATATTCACGCTTTGTTTGATGAAAACCATAGCAACCGGCCACAGACATACTGATATTTTATTCAAATATCTAAAATAAATTAATCAAAAAGAAACAATGCAATTAAAAATAACTTTGAGAGTGGAAAAAAATATTATAAACAATTCGGGAGCTGTCGTTCGGGCGCAAAAACGTCCTCCACTGGTAAATATTACTCTCCTCCCATAATGTTTAAATAACTATTATTATTTTTTTAAGGTGCTCCGAGCTACAAATAACTTAACAGCAAGGATATGAAATTGTTTAAAATAAAATGGAAAGCATTTTGAACACTTGTAAATAAAAATACTTTCAAGTAATTAAAGGGAATAGAATTTTTCGCCAACCGTAAAAGAAATTAAAAAAATGTTTAAGTAAAAGTTCTTTCTTTTCAAAAGCTCTATTCAAAGATACCCATCCCGACATTTGTTCCCATTTAAAAAATCAAATTTGTCCTCGATATCCTGTACTTCTGGTTTATTCCGGAAAATTGCAATAATACCATTACATTTTTTGGGTAAACATTTGTCATCAAAATTGTTTTCCCTACTTTCTCACACGTTGCCTTTTCAAGAAAAATCGTATTCCTTCCATCTTGATACGACCTGTATATTTATATATAGGGGGCCGAGGACAATATTTCCATAATTTCGGGGGTCCTTTATCAGAAAAAGGTGCGAAACACTGGTCTAGGCAACAGCCGAACGAATATACTCGATAGGTGTGTACGAACAACTATTACTATTATTATTAATATTACTATTACTAGTGCACCCGTGTTAAATAGCAACACAAGATGAAAATATTTAAAAATAAAAGTAAGACCAAAAAATCTTTCTTTATAAGGTTGCGAACTTTTCTAATGCCTTCCTCTTACACAAAACCTGCCGATCATTCACAAAGCCTTGATTGAAAAACATTCTTCATTTCCCGACATTGTTTTTATTAAATATTTACTGTTAAGCAATTTATTTTTTATCAACAAACATAGAAATAATCAGAAATCCTCCATATATATTCACAAAAAGTAATTTCAAACAATTAAAAAGATCTCCTACCTATTTTTCTTTAATTAACACTTCATTTTTACAGCGTTGTTAATTGACAGCCAAGTAATAAGTTTCACAATAATTGAAAAGCGCGCTAATGCTGTCAGTGAGTTACTAATTCTCCCACGACACGTAACTGGCGCTGAGATCACATTAATTACAAGATTTCTCTATCACAATTTTTAATATAAATTTTTATCAGTAAGGTAATTATTTGTACAACATTATTAACCGAATATGGTATATTGTTGAACAAAAAGAGTTATCAATCAATGCGGTTGTCATTACAAATCCCTCGTGAATGCTCCGTGTGTCGGTATCGCTATATTAACTAGATTATATAGTTTATTTGCTCAATGACTAATATGGTTAATACTGTACGTTTCATTCACATTCTATTAATTTCTGACGCATTTAATTATTGAACTAATCGTAAATTATGATATTTTTTGTTTTTATAACGTTGGTATAAATATTGCCATATAAGCTAGCTAAAAAGTGTTACATAGAAAGCTTAATGGCCCGTTTGTTTTAGGATAGTAAACGGGATAGTATCTAGCTTTTAAGTGATAAAGATAGCTATAGGGCAGTCGTTCAATCAACACAGTTGGTCATTTTGCGTCATAACTTCAATGACAAACTTACTGGCGAAAAAATAACTAAATCATTTTATTTGCATTTGAATTATAGACTAATATTGCTCTTCACTCTTTTATTTTACTAAAACATACCTTTTGAAGTCATATTTAGTTTGTGTTTGATAGTTATTTTGAAGAGTTACAAATTTTAAAGTTTTTATTTAATATAGGGACATTTGTATTGGTATAGCTAAATAAAACTATGTTTACATTTTACAATATGATCTAATTTGTTTTGATACTTGTGTTCATGTATCTAACTATAACTTATAGTAATTTCTAAAAACCTTTTTTATTTAGTTTGTTGTTTATTTAGCAGTTTTGTGTTTAGTTACATATTTTCTTATAGTTATCTCATAGATTTCCATTTGATATTGTGTGTAGTACATAGCTTTTTAGGTTAAATTCAACTTATTTCTATTTTATTTGTTTTGATCATATTTTTGGATCACATCAACTCTTTTTAAGAGTATTTTGCCTATTAGAATAGTTTATTTGTTTCTATTCTGTTCTTATTCCTATATTTTCATTTCATTTCGATACAAGTGACAGCGTACGAATATTACATTCGTTAAATGGATGAATGTAAACATACTTAAAAGACGTCACAAGAAAATATGACGTTTCCAGTGACGCGACTGCATTGATTCGCCGACTACCCTATATTATGCTAATTTTTCAGCATTACTATGCTGAAAAGCACTTGGAACACTTATATTTTACTTTAAAATCGTTTTAGAGAATAAAATTTTACAAAATAAGTTGTAAATCACAATAAAATTTAAAAATATTTTTAAGTAATAGTTTTATTTCAAACGCTATATCCAAAGATACCCAACTCGACATACGTTCCCATTTAAAAAAATTAAAGTTGCCCTTGATATCCCTTAATTCCGGTTTATTCCGAAAATTTTCACTGCTACCATTCGATTTATGAAGTAGACTTTGGTCATCAAATTTGTGTTCCCAACTAGTTCATGTATTGCGTTTTCAAGAAAAATCCTGTTCCCTATATCTTGATACACCGTTTATATTGTTGATATCCACTAATGCGCACCTACAGCTTTTTATGGGAAACGTGCAAAATTAAGAGCATGAGCTGTCGACTAACAATATGAAAATGAGACAATTACATAGTAGTATTAGAAAAGTAATTTATACTTAATATAGATTTTTCTATGTATGAATTAAAGAACAGCATATGCATGCCAAATTTGAACTTATCAGGTCTAGCCGTTTAGCAAAGAATTCAACAGACAGATACAGGCAACTGAGTGACAGTATATGGATTTCTTGGTTTTACCCACGAAACCTTAAAAACTTTAAACAATTTTAACTCCTTTAATGAACATATAAAATTTACTATGGAAATAGAAAAAAACAACACTTTACCATTTTAGACATAAAACTTATTAGAAAACCTAACGGTAAATTAATTACAGAGCGGTACAAAAAACCCGGTAAATCAGGTAGATATTTAAACTTTCAATCTAAACACCCTTTAAACCAAAAAATAAATTTAGCAATAAACCTAAAATATAGAGCTTTAAATTTAAGTCATCCAGATTTTCACAAAAAAAATTAAAAACAATATTAAACTTATTCTAACCCAACATAATTACCCTAAACGCATTATACATAGAATTTTATATAATAGTAACTCATTAAATAAAAATAACACAGAAAACTTAATAAAAATTCATTTCTCAATTCCATATATACCTAACCTATCTGAACAACTAAAACAAATATTAACGAACAATGATATTAATATAGCAATGAAAAACTTTAAAACCATAAATAATTTACATAGTCAATTAAAAGACAGGGATAAAAAAGAATTACAATCTAATATTATATATTGTATACCGTGTAAAAATTGTGAAGCTAAATATGTTGGTCAGAGTAAAAGATATTTAAAAACCAGACTAAAAGAACACGAAAATAATATTATCAAAAATAAAATAGACAGTAATAGAAGTAATAATTCAATAGTAGAACATGATAATAATTTAAAACATGAATTTGATTTTCCCAATGCTAAAATTCTAAACACCGAAAAAAATTTAACAAAACGACTACTACTAGAAATGATTTATATAAAAAAAGATAAAAACAACATAAATGCGAAAACTGACAGAAAATTTAAGTAAAATATATTATAATTTAATAAAAAACAATTAATAACGCCATCTATTGATCTTGTAACTGACTTCATTTGGAAATTCCTTATATTTTTTAAAAATATTAATATTCATTTAGTCAACATGTACACTTAACGGTCTAAACAAGTAGGAATATTTAAAAAAATGTCCGTTAAATTGAAATATATTCAATGTGTATTTTAACTATTGATTTTATATTTTTTAACTATTTATCTATTTATTTTTTTAACATTTTGTTAACAATTTTTATATATATTTGCAAGTAAGTTTATTTTATGTATATATATATATATATAAACATTGTTTCTGTATAAAAAAAAAATCGATGTAATAATTTTGTAATTCAATTTCTTTTAGGCTTTGAAAATGATTCAGAGAGAATCGAAACAGTAAGCAAATAAAATATGTTTTAACTATTTGACAAGAAAAGAACGTAGTTTTATTAGACCGATACCCCAAAAAATTAATACTTAACCAAACTATTTAATACGGTCAAATAATCTATTTATACAAATTAAAAACTGAAGTTTTATCAAGACAATATCAGCTGTTATATCCGAGATATGCTTGTAGAGTTAAACAAACAAGTAATAGAGGCCACTTGCGCATCAACCACATGCTTGATAACGAAGAAATACGTTAAGAGTCTAAGTGGATAGTGTAAATTCTGTATATTCAAGAAATGTTTGTGATGAACGAAGATTTAGCTCGTAACACTAATTAGTTCATTTAGTTTGCAAATTAGCCCAAGATTCTACCATGTTGATAATTAAAACATCGGTAAAAATTTTGCATTTACTCCACAAAAAGAACTGGTCATTTCGGATTGCGTTCTTCTTACATGAGTACTACTGTTAATTCTAGATGCTTATCATCCAATCCTTTTTTTACAATAAGATACATTTAAATTTCAATTAAAATAATGTAAAATGACATTCCTACCTTCATATTCAGCAAATGAAGTAATTTAAATATTATTCTTTTACACGGTGGTACGGTAATTAACGTATTCTTCAGGCAACTAAGTATTCCAAGTATTTTACTACTAATTTCTTTTATAAACACTACGATTATTTTCATTCTTCAACAAAATTACAAATACAAACATATTGTCTTATAGCAGTGATACATAAAGTGGATGATATCGCGTCCGTGTAGGCGCCAGAATACTGACGGGGACCCTGGAAAGCAAAGTGGCTGCTAGCGCGTGGTGGAAGACATTCTCAAAAGGGCAAAGAACACAAATGGATGCCTTCGAAAAAAATAAATAAATAAAAAACAAGTATATGGCATATTTATATTTAGATTTATAAGTTGATGAACTGAATTTGATTGAAATGAATGCATTTGTTTCAAAGATTATTCTCTTCAAGAGCGACGGAATATGAATCAGAACAAAACGACTTAATTAGAATCTCAGTCTCCGAACATATATCTCTACCTACCAACGCACAAATTATACTGAGCCACCAAAACATAAAAATTTATAAAGCCATAGCCACATATTTAGAGTCGAATAATATTAATCTATGATTGAATATCATTAATATATCAATGTGTTATTTTACGCCAGTAAATTGTTAATTCTGTTTAAATATCAACTGTCGAATTAGGATATCATACTCATTAAATAATACACACAACTCCATCTAAATGTTACCAAAGTCCTGCCGTGACGGGGCTCACTGGCAAAACCCCCTATCCCGTCCACTTTCTCCTCTTGTCTAATCCTCAAAGCATAATCATTATTTCGGTTAGAATAGTTTAAGCAAAAAGAAACACAACTAAATAATCGCAGCTGGCAATGGAGAAATCTAAAAGCCAATTTCACATAAAAATAAAAAAAAGAGCGACGTGGGACCTTGAGTATTTTAAGAGTTTTTCTGCGCTCAAGAAAAAAATATAAATACTTGATGATGATTTTCAAGTATACTGCCATCATTTGGAAGTGTAACACAAGGGATTGTCTGAACGATTTGAAGATGATGTTGGCATGAAGATTCTAGATTTACAATAGGAATAAAATTACAAATCTTTATTCTGTGTTATAGGTCGTTAAGAAAAGTTTCTAATTACTTTTCCATCGTTGCACGTGGAATTTGTGCTCTTACATCCTTTTGACGACATGAAGTTCAGTTTTTTTACAGCAATTTTTTTACAGCGCGAGGCATTAAGTATGGAAATAAACTAATTGTTGTTTCATTCATTTATCATTGAAGAGACTTATTAAAAATATTTAATTTTATTTTGTGGTAAATCTGTAAGCTTACAGAAAAAATCTATAAGAAACTGTCCATAACAACATATAAAACAACTCCTTATGCCTTGTTTACATTGGTAGAGTAAAAGAGCTAGTAACTAGCGCAAGTAACTAGAAACTAGTTACTATCCCTGCGTAAACAGTTGACAATGTGATTAGTAGAGTACTAGCTTCTAGTAGTTGGGCTAGGATAGCAGCTAGTTCGTCCACGTATTTACTAGCTTGTATCTATTCCCCCACTACGCAAATTGATTCATTTCAAATTGGCGGCAAGCGGTAACCTGTCATAACAAATAGAAAAAATCCATATGAGGTAAGTTACAATTTATTTACATAAATTGCGTAACATTGATTTATTAATTGATGATTTCTGAAATCATCTGTGAAATAGATGCTTTTTATTCACGGAAAAGATGTTGTAGACTACGATAACTATTTCCTGTGGCTAAGAAATAAAGCGTTCATTCCAATTTTATTCTTGCTGGAATCACATCCCTTACTATCAGTTCGTTGTATAAATGGACTAACTAAATTTAATAGCCTATTAAAATCATCTGGTGTCATTCTTAAACACAGTCTGTACTCTTTTTGATCTTCCACGGCTAATTCACGAAATAGAAGGGCTGATGCGCAATGGGTAGATCTTCTAGCCATCCATTTTTTAACCCATTTCCGTTTAGGCTTATATTCTGTACCGATTACTTCAATAAGACAATCAATTATTACCTCCACAAGAAATGATGTAATACAAAATACCATTTTTTTAATAACATCACGCCGGCGACGGTGTATATTCATAAACTATTTTTTGCAAAAAGATAATTGCACAACAAAATCACAGTGAAGATGTCAAATGTGTTTTGACACTTACTATCCAGAAAATAAGATAGTATGCCAATTGTGTACGAACACCTACTATCTCGAAAATAAGATAGTAGAGTAAAGCGCGTGGTACTTGCGCTAGTTACTAGCTCTTTTACTCTACCAATGTAAACCCGGCATTAGATACGATCGTATGTAGCGTACAGTTTTGCCACAGAAATACACCATTAGTCTCATAGCATAATCCCATGTTTCATGTTAAATATTTATATATTAATGAAATTTTTGTTTAAAAAATAAATGCTTAAATTAATATCTAATAATTTTAAAAATGAAATATATATTCTAAAAAGTGGCGGTAAGCTGGAAAAGTGTGAGAAACATTGTACTAGAGCCAACACGATTACTTCGTTTCTTTTAAATATTATTACAAATCTTACTGAAGGTAGCATAGCAACGGTGTTTAAAATTATGTTCGCCTACGGCTTGGGTGATAAGCTTCATCCTCGTGGAATATAGTTGCCATTACATGCTAGTTAAATAAAATACTATTTTAATATTTCAAATCCTTTGAAAAAAGAAAAGTCAAATGAAAGTCTTAAAGCCTAAATTAAAGATCGCGAATTAATTCTACTTCATTACTTTTTACATGCTTTTTTGGCAAAATTACTAAGTCCCGCTCTAAACATATGATAAAATTTAAAGTAATATACATTGACATGAACCGTACCATACTAAAAGAATTTTTGATGCGCCACATTTTCTGTATTTTTGAAAAATATATTTGAATTCGTAAACTATCGAAAATTACTATCTTAAATTTTTTTCAAAATTTTTGTGCATGAAAACATTTTTTATTTGGAATTTATAATAAACGTTGCTGCCAATACAAAGTACTTAATTAACCTTCAATTGAACAATGTTTACAATATCCCCCTTCAAACTCTATACAGATGGCAGCACATAACGACTACACTAAATAATTCAAGAATTGTCAGTGGCTCTAAAACAATGGTTTCTGGAAACGAGCTAACCATCTTCTAGTTTAATGACAAAACACTATCTTAGGTTAGGTAAGGTTAGTAAGTGTTTGGTTAGAAGAAGCCGAGCGAAGCGAACTACACATCTTCTAGTTTAATGACATAAATAAAAGTTCTGCACAGTCTCACCTGTTTAGAATCTCTGTATATTGAACAAATGACGTGTGTGTGACGCATGCACAGTGTGCAGTAGGATGTTGTAAATCTACACCCTTCAATTTATTGATGTGCGTAAAGTGTTCAAATTTTTGAGGCTAGAACAAATTCTATTTTTCATCAACTTTTTAGAGAATTCTTGGCATATTTTTATCTGTTTAGTTATCACCAACTATTTAGTTGTAGCATAACCAAGAATTGTATAGATTATGTGTTTCGTTTTCAAAAGTGACAGAACCGCTTAAAATCGCAAACGTTCTAATTCACCATCATCTAGGTTATTTCCTTTGTTTTTGTTCACAGCTCTAATTTTGTGAAGATTTTTTTCAATATTTTCATTTTGATAAATATGTCAATTGTTTTACAGTTGTAACTAGTAAACCAAGCTTTGGACAAAAATTTGTATAGGACATAATTTGATGTATTTATGATGATTTATCTAAATCTTCTATTAAATTTTTTTTTTTAAATCCCTCCGCCACTGGTTTAAATTATACTGTTACTCAAATGAACAAACTAAAATTATTTTCAAAAATTTGTTCAATTTAACGAGATTACAGCAAAAAAATCGAGATCGAGCATTCAGTCTGTCTGCTGTCCTTCTTCACTTAATAAATAACTACAAAATCTTGAAATATATAGATATTCATCAATTTTTTCTACTATAAAGCTTAGTTTAAAAATTCACTTCGTAACGAACACGAACAGAAGTGATGTCGTAAAGCCATTATTAAATTTAACCATCCCTATAAGTAAGTACAGGAAATATGCCATAAGAATAAAACCAAAAGAGAAAACCGCAATTCGATCTTATCAATAAGACATACCCAATCAACAATGAAGAATTTCAAGTTAGAAAACAAACGTTACTGTTTTTATATCCGTCCGTTCGGCAAATATTCCTTTGTGTCATTTGTAGGCTGGATCTCATAAAGTCTTTATATAGATAAATGAATTCTATATAGCTAGCCATCGGTCAATGAAACTCTTAATGTGATCCTCTTGTGACTTCTTCCGCTGAGATCAATCAGTTCTTCAGCAACTGGAGAGCGCTTCAACTCATCATTAACAATGACCATTAAGACGAGCACAGATTAGTTTTCTAATTCGTAGAAATGTTGTGTGCTGAATTTTTAAATTGGTTTGTTGCTGTTTTATTGACTAATACCTACCACTCTCCTATATCTAATTGGCAATTTTGTTTCTGTAATATTTCCTGATTTCCCTACTGATTTTTATAAGTTATTTTATGAGTATTATTTCTTAGAAAATGTACCACATTTAAACGGTACAATTATTGCTGAGATTCAGGATGTAGAAATTATGTCATTTAAAATTATTGTTAATGTACTGAATTTGCAATTATTTTTCACAAAGTTATTGTGAATTTATACAAAAACAGTATTTTTACCGACCGCCAACATATATTAGGGAGGTATTGTGATCAAACCGATTTTGACATTTCGAAATTTCGAAGTAACTCACGAACTGAGGTCCCTACATAACGTTTTGACTATTTTTAACATGATGTCTGTCTGTCTGTCTGTCTGTCTGCCTGTCTGTCGATCCGTGTACACGTGCAGAGCAAATTCGGCTAAAAGGATTTTTATGTAACTTCATATTTAAGCTTTTGACATCAATGGTTGATCAACTTTTGGTAAAAATCGGTTAACTAGCAATGGGAGTTTACTCGTGTCTGTTTTCAGATTTTTGCGAATATTTCACAACAGAGAAATATTTCGAAAAAAAATTATTTAAGAAAAGTTGCTATAAAAGCAATAAATAACAACTTTTATTTGATATTTTTTGATAAAGCAGCATAAATTAAACGTACAAAGTACGTTTACTTTAAGTACTTTAAGTACTTAAAGTACTTTGTGATGGCGGTCGGTCCTGTGGTGGCCACAGCTGATTTTTTTATTTAACAAGCATATAATGCGGGCATGAGGATGAAGTTGAAGAATAGAACAGTTTAATAAATTTTTGATCAGATTTGCTTTTTTTTTTTTTTAGGGGTTATTAAAATTAATATTATTAAAGAAGGTGGGTTTGTAGTCCCGCCAGGCACCGTCCAGGTTTGCCAAACAAAGTGTTCGGCACAGACGAGACGCTTTCCTCTTACCTTCACGAGAAGGTCGAGAGAGCTTTATCCCAGCAATTAGTCGCATCCCAAACCCTGGCGATATGCGACCGATGAGCTCACATCAAATCCAGCGTCCACACAATGCGAAGCGGTCCGAGCAGCACTGATTTTTGTAATCTGCAGAACAAAGAGGTAGTAGATGGTCTGCAGACGGGAATGATCTCGATATCCCTCTTGAAAACAGCTTTAAGGCCACCCAATTCACCCAAAGCCTTTTGGGTGGGGTGCCGCTGCTTCATCTGAAGCAGATCCTCCGGCTACTCAGTCGTCCACCTATGCCGACGCCGGGTGGTGGAAGGGATGTTGTTTTGCCCAACTCATTGGGGGACCCATCCGCTGGGGGAGGGGTCCCGTTGTGGGAAGCGATATGGTTTCCTGTGGTGTTTGGAACCATTTGTACGTTTCATGGAGTGGTTGGCCACATGAAACGGTAGCAGGATATATCGACCAGATGGTAGGATCGACGTTACCTCTGAGGAGTTCTTATCGCGGTAACATCGTGCTAGCGATCCGGCGGGAAAGGGCGTTAATCCTTGTCGGTCGAAAGACCGCCGTACCCTTGGGTATTATTGGTAAGGAATAGCGTTATTTTTGCCTCCCGTGCTCTCTCCTACACCCTCAAAATAAGTTGCAGTATCACGCATCCGACTATGTTCTATCCCGTGATACTACTGTCATGTGCATCCGACTACTGTGACGCGTAGCAGTAAGCATTTGAAATCATCCTAATTTCGTTACACTCAATTTCGGGAAGTGACCCCCCCCCATAATAGCTGCAGATAAAAACCTATTCTACATTAGAATTACTAAAACATTTGCATACTCTTCTTATATGTTTTACGACTATAATTTCACTATAAAAATGTTGCACCGTTTTATTTAGCAATATTTTATTACAATAAAATCTTTATTTCTGATATCAAATGTAAATTAAATGAAACTCGTCAATACTTTATCTATATCTATAAAATCGTACTTAATAGAATCTTTCAGCAGATATCCTGAATGAAGAAATTCAGTTGGTTTTAATAACATTTCTGCATATATAATAAGTGGTAATGATTGTCCTAACGAAGTCGTTTCTAAGTGATGATTAGAGTGATATATGGACATTAAAATAGTACATAGTGGCCCATAATATTCATCCATTAATTTCTCTTGAATATAAAATTTTGATTTTATGTTGTAATGAAAATACTCGTTGAGAGACTCTGCCCACTCATGTTTATGTTATGGTAATTTTATATTTTTGTTTTGTAAACACAACTATCTCAATAATTGATATATTGGAGACTTTGTAGTCTTACGAAATATTGAAGCATGGTGCTGTAAAATATAAAATAGTTTTATACAAAAATGAATTAATTTCCAAATTTGGCAGGATATTGTTCTAAAATGTTACACACAGAAATTCAATCAATGCAACGTAATATATATATATATATATATATATACTAGTGCACCCGTTGCCAACTGTGTTGGCAAACAAATCATTACCTTAATGTGGAACTTGCTCGACACCTCAGACTTCTTTCTCTAGCCATACGCCTAACTTCATCCAATTCAAATTGAATCAACTCTTCGCCCATTATTAAAAACTGGACAAATAATGAGCATTAATCCGAATTATTAATTCATTAACTTTTTAAGATGGGAAAACGATTCATTTTCACTCAGTGCATTATATTTATAATGTTAAAACTAAAAATGATTTGAGACGTTAAATTTAAAATATATTTATTAAAATTAATTTTCCATTTTCTTATATAATATAAAAATACGCACACGGATTAATACGCACACGAAAAAAAGCACACATGAAAAAATACACACACGGCAAGAAGGGCACACGGAAAAAAGCGTACTTACACTATATCTCAAATCAGGGGGTAGATTTACAATATCCCACTGAACACTGCGCATGCGTCACACACACGTCATTTGTTCAATATACAGAGATTCTAAACAGGTGGGACTGTGCAGAACTTTTAAAACTATTTTTAGGTTGTTTATAAAAAAAAAAAAAAAAACAGGTATCAACCATAACCTAAGATAGTGCTTTTAAGGTGAATCACTGTCCCTGGCCCTGCACAGAACAGTTATAATACAATTTATTTTTAGGTGGTTTATAAAAAAAAAAAAAACAGTTATCAACCATAACCTAAGATAGTGCTTTTAAGGTGAATCACTCTCCCTAGCCTTGCACAGAACAGTTAAAATACAATTTATTTTTAGGTGGTTTATAAAAAAAAAAAAAAAACAGTTATCAACCATAACTTAAGATAGTGCTTTTAAGGTGAATCTAACCTAAACTAAAAGGTAAATGATATTTTAATGTGATAAATAAACAGAAACCATTGTTTTAGAGCCACTGATAATTCTTGAATTATTTAGTGTAGTCGTTATGTGCTGCCATCTGTATAGAGTTTGCAGTGGGATATTGTAAATCTTGTCCTATAAATCGTAGAAATAAAAAAATAATAAAGCATTGAAAAAATAATAATAAAGAAAAAAAGTCACATTTTTCTTACTTTCATCACACCACATATTTTTTAAAATAATTATTTTTCTGCTAATAATAATTTTAATCAAAAATGTCGAATATCACGGAAGGATAACGTTTTTCTGTGTTTTGTTTCGTGAAAAAACCGATCCGTGTATTTCACAACTAAATTAATAATTGTGAAGTGATTTTTTAATGAAAAACACAACTGTCATTTTTACTAATTTATTGTCAACACTCAAAACAAAAATTCACAGCACACTACTGTCCAATACATAAACAATAATTTCTTACAATTCTATCAATTATTATAAAAAGTGTTCGTAGAATATTCACTATTATTGCATCTTATAATAATTATAAAAAGTGTTCGTAGAAAATTCACTATTATTGCATCAACAATATATTTTAAACAATTTTGACATAAATAATTAACATATGCGCGCCTCTATCGGGGAATGAAGAAACGACCGGTCGAATATACGAACCTCTATGATACGAACATACAAACAGGCGTATTATATTATAGGATATATATATATATAATGTAGAAGTTATTGGGATAATAATAAGATCTACATTATATAGTTTTGGAACGGAATAATCTAATATACTTATATATATATATATATATATATATATATATATATATATATATATATATATATATATATACATCTTTTAGTCTGTTCGCCGATTATATTGTTAAACATATGGGATTCTCGGAATATTTAAGGTTTTATAATCCTAATTTTCTAAAAGAATATTGTAATATATATATATAACACTACTAACAATCAATTCATTTTTGATCGAAAATCGTAACCTGTTTGAAAAAAAAAATCCTTCTTTTTGTCTGTCTTTTGAATTGGCCTGATGTAATGTTCCTCTTTAGCATCTATCCGCCATCATTCTTATGGTTTAAGGACCCTGGTGCATTTTTTCCATTTTTTTAGATCCTGGTGGAAGCTCCTTTACCTGTCCATCACTAATAGTCCTCAAAACTCTAAATATATGTGCGATTTTTATATAATCTCGCATATGCAGGCCAACCAGAGTCAACCGCGACAGACGACTTACAGATCAGACAAATGACGCGGTAACTAAGGACGCTATTTATTATTGTTTAATTGTGTTATTGTTCATAGAGAGTTTGTTGAGAGGTATTTAACTGGTTTTCAACGACCTTTTTTTCGACGACCTTAAACCAAACTGATTTTTGCTTATAATTTCATCATCCTCTTGCTTCATCGGCTTGCTACTCTAATAAAAACGCTATAATAGTATCTAAACCTATCTTCCAAAATAAAATGGTGTTTACCCTCCCAAAACTAACAGCCAGCTGACTACTTGCACTCTAGTAAAGCAGTCGGCAGCCAGGGAGACAGTTTTAACGCAATACCCTAACATTCACTACGAGACGTTACGGTTGGACGTTACTGTCAACCACTGCGGTGGGCAGTTCCAGTGAAATGCTACCTTTATAGCATCTTAATTGAAACTAAAGAAACAATTTATTAAATTGAATATTGTATTGGCAAGAAATAATAGATCCTTAATGCTGTGTTTCAGATGTCATAGAGCATAATACAAAAAAATTCTTTTCAATAAAATGACGTAATGCCAGAGTTAGTTTAAATTATCAATCAATCATGTTTTTTAATTTAATTATAGAATTGTTAAGATGTTTATTCATAACTTTAGAAGCTAAATTCACCGTTAAATTCATTTTATTGTTCCAAGACAATTGGGTAGTTATTGTGGTAATTGGAAAGGAAATTTTTTATAATGAACAAACTAGTTGATAGAAAATAATATGTTTTTCTTAGTTAATATTTTTATCTAACTTTGGTTGTATTAAAATTAAACACATTGCTAATAATTCATTAAAGGTGCGGACATTTTATCAGACACCAATAAAATATAAATCTGCTCATCGTCTTTGTAATCAGTTTAATACTAACTGCTTAGAACGACAACGTTAAGATTTATATTTTAATTGATTTTTCTTAAAATTTGTCATAATTGGGAGCACTCTGTAGCTCTAGAGTGATCCTGTTGTGTAGCCTCACTCTAAATAAATAAATAAATAAAATATCCGCGCCATATGCTTTACTCGTGCGTCGTCGATTACAATATAGTTTCTGGCAATTTAATTGTTTTCTTTCTTCCTGTTTTTATAATCTTTTATCTGTTTAATTATAGGTAGGGTAAATAACACAGCTCCCACAATTTTTTATACAAAACTAACGAATTTAAGTAAAATTTATAACAATCGGTACTTAAAATATATAATTTTTATATACCAATTGAATATTTTAAATTGAAAAAATGTTATGTAATTGTAAATAAACAAATTGAATTATGGACGCCCTCTTGAAACCAATATACGCATATTTGCGTAGGACGTGGCAAATTATAGCTAAAGTATCATTTTACAAATATAATTAAGTTTCTATTTTATTCTTTTATGAAAATTACTTAAACAGGGTATTGAAAAAAGGGGGTCACATATTTTAGGTGCATATACTTATAAGTTCCTTTTTTACTGCAAAATGGAGCATAGTGTTTGTATAAAAGATTTTCGTCTGGTTCTGTTTAGTGCTGTTTTTATTTCGGACGATGATGTGCCATGTTCTTCTATTTTCTTCATTACTAAGCGTTGCCAAATTTGCGTAGGTCTTCCTTCCCTGCGACTACCTTACGGGTTCCAATCTTGTGCTTGTTTGTTGATCTTTTTACCCAGTTTTCTTAGGGTGTGACCAATCCATCTCCATTTCCGCACCCGTATTTCTATTTTAAGAGGTACTTCTCCTAGCTAGTACCTCTGGTACTTGACCTTCGTTTGAAATGTTGTTGGGCCAAAAAAATTTTAGAATCATATGGCGGCGCTTGTTGTTAAAAGTTTGCAGGAGTGTTCATTTGATTAGTAACGCTCCAGGTTTTACAGCCATAATAAAGTACAGACAAAACATTAGTTCTTAGAATGCAAAATTTGGTGCTAGTAGAATATTATTTCGATACATCTCCATATTTGCGCTCATAGTCCAAATGCTTTTTAAGTCTATTCTTAACATCTTACTGTACTTCACCGTCAGGACTCATTGCAAGTCCGAGATAGGTAAATCGATTTGATCGTTTGAAGATTGGATTTCGATTTGAAACTGTTGCAAATTTTTCGCTAATTCTCTTCTGGATTCTGTTTCCTTCACGTTGATTCTTAACGCAACTTTTTGGCTTCTGCAACTAATAATGAAGGTTTAGTTTACATTTCTGAGAAGGAATATGATAATATGCAGACATCATCCACATAATCGAGGTCTCCAAGGTAGGAGAATAAACCCCACCTGATTTCTTTGATTTATCCATGACTTCTTTCATTACTAAGTCTAGCACCATATTAAATAGAAGGGGGGGGCATCCTGGCTTCACCTCAAATATATATATATATATATATATATATATATATATATATAAATATATATACCCTAAAATTTGTAACCTTTTTAGGATTTTGTAGGTATGACCAAAAAACCCTTATACCGTCATTATTTGTCGTCTATCTGTCTGTCTGTCTGTCTGTTTGGTAAAAATTGTAGCCAAACGGCTAAATCTAGAGAGTTGACATCTGGCATGCTTATACAACTCTTTGGACATAGGAAAAATACTAAAACATCTAAAAAACATATCCCCCTAAAAATATAAACAAATATGTGCTCATCGAAAAAAAAATATATTTTTTTACAATTCTGAGTAGGGTATCAAATGAAAGCCCTTGGTACGTGGATTATCGATCAAATTTTATTTTTGCAAAATAAGTTATTTTGAAGCGATTTTTGCCAAAATTGTGCAAAAAAATGTTTGTGCCACACCCTGTAGCCCATATGGTTTAAACTAAAAGTCTGAAAAATTGGTGTGAACCGGAATAGTACAACAGGAATTTTTGATCAGATTATGTTTTTGGAAAAAACGCATTTTTTGTGTTTTTTTGGCTAATAATGTACACAAGTTATAGCTTTGTAACACGCTACACTAGAAGGTGTATACTGGTCTAGTGGTTACGACGCTGACTTCTCTCCCAACTAACTCGATCGAAAGGGATCGAAACCTGCGAGAAGAGACAATATTATTTTTTGTTTTTTTTTAAAATTTTTATATTGTTTAAATTATTTTTTCAAAATTCTAGTTATATTTTGGCAAATGTTGCATTTAATTTTTAGAAGCGTATATTTAAAAACCAGTGGAAATTGTTTGAATTATAATTTAATTCTGTTTCAATGTACACGAAATCAGAGGGACGGAGCTTATAACAACCAATGAAAGCCATAGGCGCAATTTTTAAAATTCTTAATGAACATTGCTATATATAAAAAAAAAATACTGCACATATTTAGAAACCTAAATAATGGTATTAGGCGTTCGAATTAAAATTAACAAAAAAAAATATTTTAATATAAAATTTGTTTTGGCATCCCAAATAATCATCATTTACTTACTAAATACCTGCAAAACCCTGAAATGTGTGAAAATTTACACTTCACATCAATTTTTTCAACAGCCTGTAGCTATTGTACTTAGTGGTCTACTTTCCACGCTGTCTTTTATCTGCTGCGGTTTAAAAATAGGTGCTCCGGGTCAAAATGGTTAAATTTTCACTAGGAACGCGAACCAAATGGAATTCATTTATCATCATGTGCAGTATTTTTCGACTAAGATTCTGAACCATAAATAATCATGTCGAAAAAACGTTGATGTATTATTTGAATATTTTTACACAAACTAAATAAATATAATAATTATTTGAAACCCACAAATATAGTTAAATTACAGAAAATTATTTTTTGATATCTATTATTTTCTACAGTTAAAAATATTTTATTACATAAATATAAACACGTTGCAAATTTATAATCTGCGGTTACTTTGGTACGGTACTTTATGCAACCTTCAAATTAACATTATTTTTTGTATTATTTATACATTAAATATAATACTTTGACATCTGAATATAATATTGAAAAAAGGTTACATGTTACATTTATTTATTTTAAAAAATTCAGTTGTATGTCTAACATTCAAGTACTTGATATATCTTGTTGTGATTATATTAACCCGTATAAAAGTTTCTTTTTTTCTGGGCGTTAACTGAATTCATTTTAGACAGTCATATATAAAAACAAGTCCATGCCACTTGAAACTGAAATCAAAGCAAATTCTTATTTATTTAACATTTTACATCGTAATGTCAGACATAGTAGGATGATTATTATTAACTAAATGATATTTTGCTACCGTTACTGGAATGTCCCATTTTAATGTTTGTGAGGTGAAATAATATTTATGTTTAGTCAGGGGTTTTGTGTTTTATTTGTGATGCAAGATGAAGTACTTGAATTGAAAATCTTGTGGTTGATTGTAATTATTTTTCTGTCTGAAGATGTATCTTGAAAAATTATTGATAACGGTTTCGAATGTTTGTATCATTAGTAACATTTTAGTTAAGTGTGCAGTGGTATTATTTTTTGTAATACAGTCAGCGGCGTAACTAGAGAGAATGGGGCCCATGTTAGAGTTTTCATTGAGGCCCCTGCAGGACCTGTAGTACGAGCGTTACCTTTTATGTTTTTACAGCGACCACTAGATGGCAATATTAAAATGTGTCATAACCATATTCATCAAATTTGACATTTTTTATTGTGAAAACAGTGGCAGCTTATAAATTGACCGAGTAGTTTGTTGACACTGATCGTTTAAAAAAACAAGCTTGTAAAAAAATGGATATTACTTCTGAAGGTTTTCGTTGGATGATTTTTTACGATTTTTGTAAAGGTCTAACTCAACAACAATACATAGATTCGCTTCGTTCAACTTTTGGTAATGAAGCACCATCAGAAAAGACCATTCTGACATGAACTGTTTTGTCGAGTAGACGTGTCTGTGCGACTGCGGTACCGATTTCAGTAGTGTTTAACATCCACGTGTATTCTACTTTTTTAATTTTTTTTGTAACAAAGAAAACCAAAATGACTAGAAGTAAAACGGGTAACAGTGATGATATCACAACTACAATTAAAACTGTATTGCAACAAATGCTGAAAAACGAAGAATTTATCGCATCTCTTGCGGCTGCCGTGATGGAAGAAGTCAAAATTAAATTAGATGAAGTGCTCGGCAACTACAAGGACAAATTACAAAGTCTTGAAGAGGATATGCGGAAAAAGGAGGACCATATCGATGAGCTAGAGCAGTATTCCCGAAGAAACTGTCTCCGATTTCTGGGTATCCCGGAGACGAAGGAGGAAGATACAGATGCAATCATTAAAGACATCTGCATAAGCCAGCTTGGTGTGCCATCAGCAGACATCATTCTCGACCGGAGCCATCGTATAGGTCAATATAAAGATAAGTCTAAAAATACTGATTATTGTAGACCTATAATAGTTAAATTTTGTAGTTACAATTCCCGCGCATTAGTATTTAAGAGCAAAAATTGTCTTAAAGGCTCCAAAATAATTATCAAAGAGGATCTGACTAGGCCTCGTTTTCTTGCATTGAAGGCAGCTACAGTAAAATTTGGTTTTAGAAATGTATGGTCCTTTAATGGTAATATTTTTATAAAATTGGGAAATATTGTTAAGAAAGTCAGTAATTTGGCGGATCTGGAAACGATTTCTACTAAATAATTTTGAATATAATAAATAAATTTTTGTTTCTAAAAAAAAAAAAAAATGAATCTTTTTTGGGATAAATAAAAGTTCTTAATTTTTGTAAAAATAATACAATTATTAAATTTACAGTACTTGTGAAATTCTGTTAAAATTATTCTTGTCAAATAAAGACCTTGGAAACGATTACAAGTACCTGTAAAATTTTGCATAACTTTGTTCATACCTATAACTGAGGTTGTTAAAATATGTTCAAGTTTGCTGTTTTTTTTTTTTTTTTTTTGTAATCTTTATCATAATTTAATTTGTTAAATTAATATTATTTATTTCATTCATTTATTTATTTGTTATAATTAATATGTATATATATATATATAATATATATAAAATATATTTTTCTCTGTTACCTGCAGTTGCATAAATGTTTACTTGCAATTTAATATATTCACATTTTTCATTACTTTTCGCATTTTTGATTTGTATCTACTGGTTTCTAATATATTTTTTTTTTCTCTTTTTTTTGATTTTTTAGATTATTACTATGTTATCTGTGGCTCATGTAAATGTGCGTTCCTTAACGAAACACCTGCATTTGCTCAAGGATTACGTGGAGGAAAAGTCATTTGATGTTATAGCAATAACGGAGACGTGGCTGACTGGAGCTGTGTTGGACAGGGATGTTAAATTGAATGGCTACAATTTCATCCGCGCAGATAGACATACGGGACAGAAGGCTGGAGGTGTTGGTATTTATGTTAAAAACAATTTTTGTTATGATTTACTGTCTTTCACTCACAATGAATTTTCGGAACAATTGTGGATTAAACTTGATATAAAAGGATCGTCTTATGCTGTCGGAGTTGTGTATAGGTTACATCACATTAATATTAACTCATTTCTTGACTGTTTGGAAGACACCTTATCTGACTGTTTTTTAAATAATAATGAAGTCATCTGTTTAGGTGACTTTAACATTGATTTACTTAAGTCTAATAATGATAGTTCTGCAATACTGGATATGGTTTCTTCCATGGGTTTAAATCAATTAATTTCTGAGCCAACGAGAGTGGGGCCTACTGGATTATCCCTATTAGATCTAATCATTACAAGTATCGGATCAGCCAACACTCACCGTGTGGCAGTTAAGGATATATCAATCTCAGATCATTTTTTAACTTGGGTTTCTTTTTTCTCTTCACCTAATACTACGAATGATTCTATTATCAAAAAGCACAGAAATTTTGTTAATTTTAACTTTGAATTATTTTCCTACGACTTGCAGCTTGTAGACTGGTCCTTGTTATATAGTTTTAACAACGTTAATGACAAAATAAAAAAATTTAATGAAAATTTACAATTGTTACTAGATGTCCACGCCCCTTATAAAATTAGTAAATTTAATAAAAAGAAAGCACCTTGGTTAACTGACAACTTAAGGTTTATGATGGACTTACGAAATAAAGCTAAATTAAAATATGAACGAAACAAAAAGAAATCATCACTAGATTATTATAAAACATTAAGAAATTTAGTCACTTACACCATACGTACTGAAAAGAAAGCTTATCTTAAATATAATCTCAGTCAACATTCTTATGCCAAAGTCTGGAAAGACCTGCGCGATTTAAATATTTACAGACAAAATAAAAGTGACGGTATACCATCTAATCTTAATAACCCTAATGAAATTAATAATTATTTCTTATCTTCTACAAATACAAAACAGCCAAGCCTAACTGTGCTTAATTTCTATAAACATAATATTCACACTAACTGTTTCCATAACAACAAATTTTCTTTCCATTCTGTTAGTAATGAAGAAATATATGAAGTCCTGAATTCAATAAAGTCAAATTCTTCTGGTACAGACAATATAAATAAGAATATATTGGACATTTGCTGTCCATTTCTCCTACCCCATATATCTCATATTATTAATTTCTGTTTAATCAACAATGTTTATCCTTCAAGTTGGAAAACAGCTCTAGTACTACCTCTGCCAAAAGTTCAGCACCCTAAGTCATTTAAAGATCTGAGACCCATAAGTATTCTACCAACCATGTCCAAAATATTGGAAAAAATTATTGATAAACAAATAAGAACCTACATAAATAATTTGAATATTTTCCCCCCAAATCAGTCAGGCTTTAGATCGGGTTTTAGTTGTCAAGCAGCGCTTTCTCATATTGTAGATGATATTTTACGTGCAAATGATAGTAACTTAGTTAGTATTCTTGTATTACTTGATTACTCAAAAGCTTTTGACAATATTAACCACAAGATTTTATTAGCTATTCTGCATTACATTGGCTTCTCCGAAGACACAATTTTATTTTTTAAAGATTACCTAACTAATCGGAAACAGAAAGTTTTTATTGAAAACAAAGAATCTTCAGAAGGGTCAATTTACTCAGGGGTGCCACAAGGATCTATCTTAGGACCTTTGTTATACACGATTTACACTGTCAATTTTCACCGTCACATTCTTTTTAGCAAAAATCACTTTTACGCCGATGATACGCAATTGTATCTTTCCTTTAACATTAAAAATCATAAGACTGCAATTGACAGCATTAACAATGATTTGGAAACTTTAAATCAAGTAGCTAGGGAACACTGCCTAAATTTAAATCCGGAAAAATCAAATGTTATAATATTCGGAAAAACTTGTGATATAAACTTTCTTAAAAATTCTGAGATCAAAATTAATAACTGTGTCATTACGTATTCAGACTATGCAAAAAATTTAGGTGTTCTCTTAGATAATAAATTACGATTTAAACAACATATTTCTAAACAATTACAATTTGCCTACAGTAAATTAAAAGTACTGTACGGTAGCAAAGATTGTCTAAATATTGCATTGAAAAAACAGCTCTGTGACTCGCTAATACTGAGTAAATTTAATTACTGTGATGTTCTCTACGGTCCCTGTTTGGACAGTCTGACAGTCAAAAAAATTCAAAAAGTTCAAAACTCCTGCCTGAGATTAATTTATAATGTCAGTAGAAGAACACATATCTCACCATATCTGGTAAGGGCAAAGTGGCTCGATATGTCACAAAGACGTTTTTTGCATGCAGCAGTCTTTTATCATAAAATAATCATGTCAAAAGTTCCGCCCTATTTATGTCACAAAATTCGATTTCGTACTGACGTGCACAATGTTAACATTAGGCAAAAAGATAAAATAACTCTGCCTAAACATTTCACAAAACAGTTCGAGCGATCCTTTTCATATCAAGTGGCTAATATTTATAATACAGTACCGTCTAATTTGAAGTCGCTGTCCGTCAACAGCTTCCGTCATAAACTACGTCTCCAGCTTCATTTAAAGTAATCATTTCAAGTAATCTTATCTAATATGTGTCGTTAATTAAGGAATGTACATATGTGTTGCATATTTGTATGTATTCATTTAGTTAAATCTGTTAATACATAGTCTTTAATTTTGTTTTAAAAAATGTGAATTATTTTTTGATTTGGGTACAAGAGGTAGAGCAGCTTTTAGCTGATCTTGTACCTTTTAGGCACCATTTTATGTTTTATTATTATATGTATTTTCTTTTTCTTCTCTGTAACATTGTTATTATGGTACCTAATAAAAAAAATTATTATTATTATTAAAATTATTATTTTATAATTGGTTTACAGAATTTCGTCGTGGTCGTGCTTCCGTCAATGATGAATCTCGTGAAGGTTGACCAAAATCGGTTGGGATTCAAAAAAACATCGATGCTATGCGCAAAATGATTGTAGAAGATCGGCATGTGACTTACCGTGATATACAGGCATCCCTTGGCATATCGCAGCCAACATTTTGCTGTGAAAAAGATCTGTTTCCGATAGATTCCGCATAATTTGACCGAAGCTCCAAAAAAAGGCTCGTGTTGATTGGGCTAAGGGAATGCTTAAAAAAATTCAACCTAGGCACTGCAAAATCCGTATACAACATCGATACAGGTGAAGAAACTTGGACTTATTCATATGAACCGGAAACTAAGCAAAAATCCACTGTTTGGGTCTTTCAAGATGAACCGAAACCCACAAAAGTTGTTCGTTCACGAAGCACTTTGAAGAAATAAATCGCTAGGTTCTTCGATGGTACTGGACATGTCGCAACCATTCCTTTAGAGGATTGGAGAACAGTTAATGCTGAATGGTATACAACAATTTGTTTGCCAGAAGTCATCGACAATATCAGGAAAAACAACCAAAAACGCCGCATCATTCTTCATCATGACAATGCAAGCTCCCACACAGCACGTCAAACAATTGATTATTTGAAGGAGAAAAACATCGAATTAATGTCTCATGGCCCGTATTGAAACCTGATTTATCCCCTAACGTTTCTCCCAACTTTTGTTCCTCAATGTCACACAAAAATTGTGCGGACAGCGATTTTCATCACCTCAAGAAGCTGTTGCAGCCTTCGAAAACCATGTTTTTGAGATACCAACTTTAGAGTGAAAAAAATGTTTCGAGAATTGGTTTTAATGCATGAAAAGTGTATAAATCTTAAAGGCGAATATTTTGAAACGGAATAAAACAGTTTGTTAAAAAAAAATGTTTTCTTTCTCACTTTTTGTAAACACTTAAAAGGTAGTCCGCGTAGATTTTCTTTCTGCGCCGGTTCCTCAAAAAGGGGAAGCCCGTGTGTCATTACACCTACACAGGCTGTAGTTACGACATTGGTTCTCTAGGTCTTCGCCAAACACCTCCAAGCCACGGTGATCGTAAGCTAAACCGGGTTTCATCTGTAAATAAAACGTTAATCATTAGCAATCAAATAGACATGATTTAGGAAAAAACCAAGGTGTGCTAATTGAAGTTTGCTCTTCCTAGATCGCAGTTCGGCTTGGTTTAACCTTTGGATACTGTTCTTGCCGAAATTGTCACTCAGAATTTAAACTAAACAAGTGAAAGAATTTACTGTTTCAGGCCGATCGCAGATTTCAGTGGACAGGGGCGGATTGGTCAAATATATATTCGGTGCAATCGTCGAAGTGAACCGGGCGAGAGCCGTTTCGGGCCACTAATTTCACTCAAAGATATAGGGGAGAGGGGTCAGATTTGCTCACTTTCATTTAATAGCATTTTTTTTTTTCTTAATTTTTAAATATTTATGTCTAATGACTGCATTGGTCTATAATAATACTTGTTGTCTCTAAATACTTCTATTGAAACTTCGCATATGCAACTATTACTTGAAGAAAAATTGATTTCTCTCCGAAGGAATGCATTTGCCCGCACTTAAGGTTTGCATTTTTTAAATTGTAAGTGGGGTACCAAATAAAATGTTTTAATGCGTGGATAGACAAAAAAAAAATTATTTAAATATATATATATATATGGGATTTTTGACATAATTTTTAAACAGATAAGGACGAAAAAGATTTTTTTGGCCAAGGTGCACATCATATCTTTTGGGTGACCAAAAGAAATTTTTATTAAAAAAGTTATATTTTTTATTTACATTGGATAATTGTTCCAATAAATTGTTGTTAATAAATGTTCGACTGTCAATTGTTTCAATGTAACCATGGAGATCTTGTAACTTTATGTTAACATTTCTTGAGAAGTGACACATAAATAGATAGTTCGTGCATCCAGCGACCAGAAAAATTAGTGAATCGGTCTAGGCCGAAAAAAATTTGCTTTATAGTCGGTACTAGATGATTAAAAAGAACTGTTTTTGGTATGGTCGCTCAAAAAGTAGTTCCTTTTAAACACGATTTTAGTGAAAAATATACCAAAAATGTTCTTGTCCCGCCCCTTTTTACCCAAAGGGGTTAAACTAAAAATCTGAAAAAATAGTAATATACATTGATCTGAGTCGGAAACGTACAAGAGGAATTTTGAATCAGGTTTCGGTTTTGGAAATATTGCAGTTTTTGTGTTTTAAAAAAAAATTATTATTTATAATATTTAATTCATGGCTCAATTATGGCAAATAATGTTATGGATGTTTTGTATTTATAACTAAGGTATTGTATGTCTTTTTGATATTAAAAATATAACAAAAAATTGGTAACAGATGAGAACGAATCACCTTCTGAAGGAGCTTGCACTTATAAACTCGATTATTAGGCGCGCAGAAAATTTTAATTTTTTAAAAAATTTTTAATGACATAATATTCAAATATCGAATAAAAATGATTATCAAAAATCTGATTTTGATGATTATAGAAAATAATTTGTCTTAAACATCCAGCATTCTATTGAGTACTTACACTTATTACGTACAAAACCATGAAATGTGTGATTCACACTTCACATCAATTTTTTAATGCAGTATAGATATATAAATATATGTTTTTAAATTTTCATTGGTACGGAGATATTAACAAAAAATCTTTTTTTGCAGTATTTTTGGAGGTTTTTTCCAAGTTCCGGCAAGAAATTTTAGTCGAAAAATGTGAAGCAGTACCTCAAGACCTATCAAACGTACTTATTTTTAAAACTCCCGTAAAATTTTCTTTCGCAAGCTACATATTTCATGGGCTATAAGTAGGTATATAAAGATACAATTTTTTTAAAGACTTTCTTAAAGATTTTGATGTTTTCCTGCAAGCCAGGAAAGAAGATCACTTTAAAGTAAAGAACCAATGTTAAAAAATCAATTATATTCCAGCAATAAATCACTGATATTTTGTAAGAAACAATTTCAACCTGGGGCACTAATATGCAAATAGGCTGAAGGAGGTACCAAGCTGTCGAAATGGACCTGTAATTTTATATAAAAAAGAAATATATTTGCACATGTGGTTGAAGTATAAAAATGATGATCTTTCACCAAAAATAATTCCAAGAATATAATTTCAACGTTGTAGGTATTGTTAAAAATAAACTAAAAAATATTTAATAAACTCCTTGAAGTGCCAATTTTTAACACGATTTACGAGATAATATTTATTTTCCAATTTGCCAAACAAGCAAGGGTAATAATTTTAACGATTTTAAGTAAAGCTGTTCATGATCTCAGTAATTTTAAAATAAATTTTTTTGTTTACAATCGGTAACTGACGAGTGCAAACAAAAAGTGTTATACAAAAGAAAAAAGTTAAACTGCTACAAAATTTTTTGGGTCAATGCGTAATTATATGGCAAGTACAAGAGGTATATAATTATCACACGAATCTCGCAAGGTGATGAAATTGATAAATTTCAGTAACGAGAACCCGACTCACCACATTGATGAATGGTCACCGACAAAGTGTAACGTAAAGCGTTCACTTATACCCTGTTACAGCGTTTCTCAAACTTTAGTTACGATAACACTCGTCATCTCACAATATGAGCCGTTGATTTTGAAAGTGAGATAAGTCCATTTTGTGAAAAATATGACTTAGTGTTACTTCTTATTACAAATTGAGATTACCTTCATGTTTTTTGTAAATGATTACAATAAATATCGACTCAATATGAGTACAAATTTGTTACTGTTAGTTTATATGGTCAAACGCATTGATTTTGAAAGTGATACAAGTCCACTCGAATAAATTCTCTCGAACCGAAACCCGATTAATACCCCAGGATTATTATAAATTGATACAAAAATGTCGCAAGCATAATCCCTTTTTAGTACATGAAATGAAAAGTGAAGACTTTTACTCTGCCAAACCTCTCTAGGAGGCAATTTTAAGAAGAAGGAAAAATACTGATGGAGAAATAGTTAACTGGTTGAATATTTCCTGAATAAGATTTTTGAGAAATGCGCCATATAAAATGTTTTATAAAACGTCAATAGAAAAAAAATTCACAATTTAAAACTCTTGATTTATCACCAAACGCGGTAGGCCATGTAATTTCGGAAAAATAATATTACCATCTTTATATGAAAAAAGATATGATTGATTTATTACTTTATATACCACCCATTCATCATGAATACTTTAAAAATCTTAAAAGTCTAAACTAACAAAATATAATTTATATGTATACAACTTATAATTTTTTCAATTTTTTATTATAAAATTAAATTTTTGTTTTGTTTTTATTGTTATTTTTCTAACAAATAATAACATTATATTGAAATAAAAGAAATAATTAAGTAAAATTTTCATTTGTTTGCCCCTATAATACCATTTAATTAGGAGAAATCAGCATTTTCAGCAAATCATTGCCTTTGAAAGTGAGAGCAGTCCATTGAGGTACACCAAAACCACGACTTTTTTCAAATAACGCCGATAACACTTATCGTATAATAAAATTACATGCATTGAGAATACCAAAAATGTAAAATAAGTCTATTACTCCTTACGAATATTTTTAATTCCATTCAAATACAAAACATTAAAATCTAGAAATAACGAAAAGTGGACTTGTCTTACTTTCAAAATAAATGGCTCATATAATAGTGGAAGTCTTTATTTTGGGCGGGCTTTTGCATTTTACATAAACCAAATAAATTCACGTAGTCTTTTAAAACAATAGATGGACAAGTAGATGTGCCTAGTGTAGCGATAAAGTAATATCCAAAATGGTACCACATTCAGAAATTAATTGTTCCAGCATAATTCCATCTCTTTGTGGACCTGCCTAGATTTCCTTTTACAGTTTTGCAGACTAGGTGTAACCAGAAACCCTTAAACCGTTGCTCATATGTATGTCCATCTATATGTCTGGTAGTCATTAAAGCCAAACGGTTAGACCTAGAGAGTTTGACAAAAAATATATCTGCATCACGGTCAATTATTTGAATTAAAAAAAAAAAAAAAACGTACTAAATGCTATAAAACAAATTTGTGATGTGTGTTAGGTATATTGAGAAGAGTCAAAAATTCTCACGAGCTTATCCTATAATTCGTGTTCTATCTAATCAGAGGCCTTAAATTATTGTTGGAACAAGAACACAATTAACAGAGTTGACAGAACAATTTCAAACGACTCGCAGTACCGTCGAAATGCAACTTAGGGCACTAAAATAGGTTCAAAGTGCAGAGTTTGGGTACCGCATCAACTTTCCGCAAACAACCTAATGCATCGTTTGATTATCTACGCCAGTTTAAGTGCCATGCAAGGTAACGAACCATGGTTTGATCGGCTTGTGACCAGAGACAAAAAATGGATAATGTATCCTAATGTATAAAAGAAACACCAGTTGTTAGATGAACAATAAATGCCAAAACCAACAACAAGTTTTGACTTTAAAACTGCCCGGATTAGTTGACAGAAAAGGCATAATGTTGAATGTCCACATTCCACGAAAATAACTATTAAAAAATCAAAAGGTGCCAAAATTTTTGGCACCACCCGGTTTCCATTTTTTAATATATATACACGCTTTTTGGACCAAAAGCTATTATACTTAAAATGTAATTAAAGCTGCTGTTGAAACTTATATGATGAGGAAGTAAGGGGATTCGGACTGGTCAGAAATTAAAATTAAAACAATATTTTAACTTCGCTAACGTTTCGATTTATTTTAAAATTTTCATCAGAGCCAGAATAAAAATGTAGCTATAATTTATGATACAGTTACAAAAATATAGTAATATTAAAAACGAAAATAAATAAATAAATAAAATAATAATACAATAAACCACAAATTAAGATTTTTACATACCTAGGTTAAAAAGTCACAAAATAAAATAAAATAGTCAGAGAAATAAAATGCAACGTCCACATAATTGAAACTTATATAATAAAGATTTCGACAAACTTGATGAGAGAGAGAGAAAAAAAAAGAAAGGATTTCGAGAAACCTTATGAGCCAAAAAATATAAGGATTGTGAGAAACCTGATGAGGAAAAAACAAGGACTTACAAACCTCATGTTCAAAACAAAAAGGATTTCGAGAAACCTGATGATCCTGGTGAGCCGAGAAAAACAATTTTTGCAAATATCAAAAATAGATTCGTGACCCTTCTAGGGTTTGAAAATCATTGTATTAGATAATTGAAATCTTTGCAAAGTTTTAACATAGATACTAAAAAGAAGAAAAAAAAAGGAAGTTCTACAAAAAACTGTATAGAAGGAATCCTCATTAAGATAATTGAAGGAAGATTGTATGTAAAACGATGTTACTATGTTACAATGCCATGGAATTAATTTTAAAAAATATTATGTTGGTAGTATCACTATTTTGTATCATTTTATTGGCAACTGATATTTAATATCCTATAAGCCAAATTTGAAGTTATGTTTAGACAAATATATTAGTGAAAAAATTATTTCTGATATAATTGAAAAATATATATTATGGTATAACTAGAGGATAGGTTCCTACACAACTGCGCATGCGTCACATCGCACATGTTTTGTTTTACGTACGATGATTCTAAACAGGCGGCATTGTTATATTAGCGCGAGTTTTAAGATAGTGTTTTGTCATTAAACTAGAAGATGGGTAGCTCGCTTCGCTCGGCTTCTGCTAACCAAACACTTACTAACCTAACCTAAGATAGTGTTTTGTCATTAAACTAGAAGATGGGTAGCTCGCTTCCAGAGCCACTGACAATCCTTGAATTATTTAGTGAAATTGTTATGTGGTGCCATCTACAAAGAAATTTTGTAACGTTGTAGGAACATAATCCCTTGTTTAGCCAATATTATAATTAAAAAACACTAAAGTAAAACCTCAAATTGACATGTTCATTACAAACATAACTTTCTAGCCTAAAATTAGATTATAAGCTCAAACTGTTCAACTGCTCAAACTTGACATATTCATCAAAAGTTACATACACCTAACATCTCATTTATACACAACATTATTAAAGATAAAATTCACGGCCTAATAGACGCTCTTTTTTTCGTACAGTATAGTGTTCCGTGTAACACAATTTGAGAACCACTGTCGTATAACCACAACCTTGTATATTAACACTTTTAATAGGACGACCTGAGGAAAAATTCATCAAATTATGATTTAACGGTGCGAAAACTAAAGCGTTGAACGCATATCTGTCCAATTCGAATTGCAAATCAGACCAATTTTGAACAGACCCTATTCAACGTCAATAACGACACTTGTTTCTTATTATTATGGAATTTTAACTCTAGACTGTAAATCAAGTGACGGTAATGGATTCAATGTGTCTTTAAATTTACATTGAGATTGATACACTGTTGCCTACATTTTGATTTAATCAGTGTGGAGCTTGAACATGTTGGGCACTAGTGAATCATTGAATGCAGATTTTCTTCCTGCTTTGACCAGACGTCTGTAAATAAATGAGATATACTTGGAACTATAAACAATTTTATCTAATACTGTCATAGGTTTCTAAAGCTATATAAGTACTAGGAAGTCACCATCCTGATTCGGCTAGTTGTATTAGAATTATATACAACAATATTTATGTCCTAAATTGATTTGAATGGCCAAATCATAGCTAAAAACAATATCTCTGAGTGAGCTTAATGTCATGCCTATACCGAGGAAATACTTATATAACAAAGTCGCGTGACTAAAATGTTGTTAGTTACTACCCTTTTCTACAGGAAAATCCACTGCTGCCTTTATTAGGGAGTGTCTTGAAGCTCGGATCACAATTTTTTGTCCAGGGGGTTGAGATCAGTGCTGCTGAACGACCAGAAGAAATTATACTAATACATTGCTTTTAAACTACTGCTGCCTAGTTTTCGCCTTATCGCTATGAATAACCCCCAGAGCTTAATTATACAAAATTAACAATCTGAAATAAAATTAGTAACAATCTATAGATCACAATTGCGCCGAATTTTTATCTATCTAATACGATATTTTTAAATGTAGAAGAAAATGTTGTAAACAAATTATCGCTCAATAGCTTAAAAATAGATATTAGACAACAAGGTTCTGAAATTTTTAAAATATAATTGTGGGTTTCAAGTAACTTATATATTTATATTGTTTTGTGAAGAACTGCTCAAACAATACATCAACATTTTTTTCGTCATGATTGTTTATAATTAAGAACCATCGTCGAAAAATATTATACTTGGTGCTTGGTACACGTTTTCTTTAGCAAAATTAAATCATTTTTACCACAGTACCTATTCAGAACCGCGGCAGATTCAAGATGGTGGAAAAAGTTAATTTCCCAGTACAATTACTATAAGTAGGTTTTAACAATAGAATGAAATATCATATTTATAGAATCAAGCTTTATCTACAATTAGTCGTATCGTACGCAAATATGCGTCGAATGGTTTACAAGACGGGGTCTATAATGCAGTTTGTTTATTTACAATTACATGACAGTTCTTTTTACAAATAAAAATATCCTATTAGATACATAACAATTCTTTGCAAATTTAAATGCATAGATTGTTACTAATTTGATAGACCACCAGAATGCCGACACAGTGCCTCTAAGAATTCAACAAATTAGATGTTAATGGTAACCGGACGGAATAATGTCTGATCTCGTCTTCAGAGAGACGGATGTTTTTATAAGCAGACTAGTTGTGTTTCAAGGAAAAAAGGGTTTAAACATTGTTCAAGAAGATGCTAGTGTTCAAAGTTATTAAGCAATAACTCTGAAAAAATGTCTCCTTGACCATTTAAAAATATATTTTTAAAGATACGTGCTGTAACGTAAGGTTTCTAATTTTATTTTATTATCTGAATTCTTAAAGAAATATATTTTAAAATAGCCCTTGTAAAATCAAAAAAAAAAGACGATGTCAAACCCTTTCAAAGAAATTCTTGCGACAGGTGATTTGTGAGAGTTTGGTCATTGTTCCGGCCGTCTAAACGATTCGTTTTCAGTAAATGTGGAGAAATATAGGTGGGAAAAAATTGTTGAGAAGGCATAAGTCCAATCTGCGTTGTAAAATCTAAATAAGAAGAAGAATGTGAATTAAAATTATAATTTCGCTATATTTAAATCTTATATTTTTTGTCATTAATTTTTAATTGATAACATTGGATGATTTCCTTTCTTCATTTCAAAATTAAATATGTATATGATGTGAATTTCCTGTTCACAAGTCCACACCTCAAAGAATACTTGATCAGTAGTTCATAATATTCTCATGTCTTCAATAACATTAAGCATTGAAAAATGATCTAATATTTATCATATTAAATAAGGCTAGTGTTTCTAACAGGTATACCGATGTTTTTTCAATATCTAATCATAATATCCAGGTTAAATTACTTATAATTACAAGAGGATAAAAAAGATCAGTGATTTGACAGATCGTTGAGGATACTGGATGGCCTTCGTGATCTAGTGATGGAGTAAAACCAGATGCACCAGATAATCACTCAGAGGCGTCTAAAGTATATATTAATACACAAAGAAGCACTGTAATAATATTTTCCACTATGCAAATAAAATTTTAATGACTCGAAATAGTTTTCCGATCATGTCAACTTACAATATAATACAGTATAGTTTATTTATTATATACATTAATTAGATCTACAGTTTGGATTAGGTTAAGTAATTAATAGTTTTGAAGGAAGTTATGATATTATTATTTCTGGTTAAATCGTTCAGTGCCTCTTTCATATTTTTTTAAATATTTTTGTCTTTTTCTGGTATCAGACTGTTTTCCACAGTCAGTCATAGTGATAGGCAATAATTACAACCGCTATACATTTGTTACATAATCTTCTGATGTTCTTTTTTATACAGATATTCGTGGGTTACTTTTGTGTATATTATACATAATCTTGCTAGTGTAGATAGTGTTTGTATAGGTCCCATACTTAGGCATGATAATATCGATACTTTCTTTGGTATTGGTACCGAAAACAAATATCGGTACTATGTGGTACCGATTACTTTACTAGTAAAATAAAAATGTGAAGTTAGCGCTGGGTAATTTATATTGATATCAGTATCAATCATATCAGTATTAGTACAGTAGTTGGCGAACGAATTTAATTCGTTTCACGAAGTGATTCATAATACGAATTATTTGTAAGTTGTATCACGATTTTCCATAAGTCTTCTTGTCTGCTTTTAAGTAGCAGCAACGTTTTTTCTATGCCCCATATTTTCTTAAAAAAATTAGTGCTTTTTTAAATTTGTTTAAAAAATCCTTATATACTTCGTCTTATCAATTTTGGCCAGGTCGGTAGTTAGCCGAATTCCAATTAGCGAAAAAAATATTCGTTTGCTGGTTCATTTGTTATTCAAGAAATTAGTATTAAGGCAAATATATTGGGACGTGCTTGAGCTTAATTGAAATAAGCAAATAAGTCTTTTTTTGGTGCAATATTCATAAAAATAGTGACTTTCAGTAGGTATTATGTAGTGTTGTGAGCAATGTTCCCTCTAATTTTTTCGCTGACTGCGTGGTTCAAAAGTATATGGGAGCAGAAATGTTCAAAACGTATGTAAAAGTGTGCAAGGGGGTTCCTGTTACAGGACCAGGACACAGCTTAGAGGAAACATTGGTTGTGAGTTGCAGTAAATTACCAAAATAATAATTTACCGATTGGGAAATGTTGCATTATTGTTTAAATTCGTCCAAGACACGTTTTTTTTTTTTAGTGCTGCTGTCGGTAGTTGTCGAGTTACCAGTTAAAGTCTATGAAATACCGCTAGGATTACTGATTCAAATTACTGGACAAATATTACCAATAATAATAACCGATACCAGTTTTTAATACCAATACTTTAATATTTTTATTCTTTTCAGTTTATTGATAGTTATCGTACTCTAATTTTCTTGTATCTGCTTTGCTATTTTATCTTCAATTTTCTTTATGACATCGTGTTTTGGTATGGGTATATTTTTAATTTCGTTTTGATTTTATTTAGTAGTTTTTGCTGCGTAGTTTGCCATTTTGTTATTTTCAATTACAACATAACTGGGTACACAAATCATTTTGATTATTATTATTATTTTCTTCTTTGTCGAAGATCCTGTGGATAATTTTTTGGGCGGATTGGAGATATTAGTATATATGAAGAGGGTTTACTTGATTTGAAGAGAATTTTCTGCGTGAAAACTAAGACTACGCAGCAGAATTCTGTTTTAATTTTCTTGTTGAATCAGATTTACCTGAATTATTACTTCTTTTATCACATCTTTTTATAGCTTGCGAAATATCAAGAACATTAAAACTTTGATGACTGCGATTAAAAATAAATCTCCAGATGAACATCACTGACCCTGATTAACAGCTACTAAGTTTTTATCGTCCAACACTTCTCATTATCAAGATTTTTCCTGTATGCTAAATTGTAGTAGTTGATATTTTTTCTCTCGCATGATATGTTCAAGATTTCTACCTTTCATCTCTGAATAATAATAATAATTTTTCGTTTCTTCTCCATTCATAGTAAAACCTCTTTATTTTTGTTCTTGTCTATCCATGAATCTTCAGCAACGTCGAAAAATCCACATTTTGACTTATAGCCCCAGTTACTATTGTCTACAAAAAAATAGAAAATACGTATATCCTCAAACGAAGTTGTAGATTTAGGCCCAGATTTGCAGCAGCGGTGAAAGACATGGGCTAGAGGGGCACAGGCCCAGAGTGCCACGCTCAGTACCGTACCCAGAAATTTATTTATGAAGGGAGGTTGCAAAAAAATATGATTTCACTTATTTTTTTTTTTTTTTGAACAAAAATATAATTTTTTATTTCTATATCAATATATGTGCTTACTATCTGCCCCGCCCGCCTTCGCTCGGGAATAATTCGTTATTGTTGTCCTGATTTTTTTTTTTTTTGAACTTATAACATACCTTCTTGTAATTAAGTGGTAGAAAATTGGAGGCGCTTGAACTGAAATGGTAAAATTGTAGGAATCATCGTCATTCTAGGAATTGCCACATTTTCGCCTCTACCGCAACCATCCATAATAGTTGCCTCTATTACATAGTCTCTTAAACTGTCAGCCTATAAGTGTGTTCCCTTACATAATTTTGGCCAGTTTAAGTGGCTCAGCAACATTATTGGTGCACTTACTTTGAAAGTAAGAGAGTGAGGAAATAACCCTGGAGCGTTACAAACAATTCAGGAATCCGACTGGATATTGAATAACGTCTTGCTAATCTACAACCGTATCAACAGACATGTAAGTAAGGGAGAAAGATTCAAACAGACCCAAGATTACTTTCCCGCTAAAAATTGTCTTCTAAAAACTTTTGACCTAATGAACCGATTTAAAAAATGCTTTCAATTCTATGTATAAATGTATAAATCGTGTACCAACTTTACTGCTGACGAAAACTTGTTGTTGATAATTTCAAGAAAATGTGTTAAATATGTATGGAAAATATTATTATTTTTTAATTGAAATCATCTATATAAATTATTATATAAATTATATTTGAAGAAAGGTTTCGAGTTTATTTTATACTCGAGATATACTTCAGATAAATTAGTTAATTGTGTGCGAAGATTTATTACTAAATATATATAATAATTTAACCTTAAAACTCTATTCAATCTAATGTTGTGCACGCCAATGGTCTTATAAATAAACAGTTGATGTAATGGTAAATTAGAGTGCATTGCTCGAGTTACTGTAAGAGGGGTCGCACTATGCACAATTTAGTTTTTACCACTGAGCCAATTAAATCGTAAATGGATGGAGAATATTGAATTATACACGTTTCTACACTCAGAAATCAAGTTTGTTTAAGCTGTGATTTAGATCAGATTATCTGTCATAACTTATTACGTTGATTTCCAGATTTCTTGTTTATTTATGAATTCTATACAATAAATAAAATAAGTTTATTAAATTAATTTATAGGAAGAACTATTATATAATTTCTACTAATTATTATATTGTTTTTCAGGATGATAATTAAAAATAAATAAAGAAAATGAAAATTTAATTAACAACCTGAGAACAATAACAAATAAGAATAGTAGTTTGTCCAACAAGTAAGTAAAACGCCTCTTTTTCCCACTCGAGCTCACTTCTGTCTCACAAGCGTTAGCGAGTGAGGCAACTGCGTGATAGTGGAAAAAGAGGCGCTTCAAAAAGTCCTACGCTTCTCACAAGAGGTGAAAAAAATATATTCGCCAGTAACTCCCACATTTTTAACACATACTTGACACATATTTCATAAATTTTATTAAAAAATAGGTGCAAATTTATGGACTTTCACTTAAATAAATTGCCCGAAGTATTTCGATTATAATTAGTTCCATTAAATCATGTAATCGATTAAAAACGATAATAAATAATTTTTGACTTGTTCAATGGTACATATCATAAAAATTAATCACATCGCCTCAGTACATTTCACACTTTTTCCATTATTTTTTATTTCATTCAAGGATTCATAACAAGATAACTATATTAACAAAATTTCGTGTGGTTTATAGCTAATTATTGTTTACGGCTCTAGGTGGCCACTGAAAAAAGAGACAATACTAAAAAAATACTTTAAAAATTCTTTCATTTTAATGCAACTGCAAAAAATTGTCTTCTGAGAGGACTCCCGGGCTTGTTTTTGCTTGAGTATGAATAGGAGCAAGCATTACTAGAGGCGTATCTAGGTGTATTCAGTTCCGTTTTTTTTTTTCCTTATCATTTGGATATGGTTTCATTTTCTTGCTTTGGGCGCCATTCAGATCTGTACGCCCCTGTGTATTATATATTTTCACCATAGTTATTATGTTTGTGAGTTTATACATATTTTTTTAAAAGTTTTATTGGATCGTAAAAAGATGAAGAGCACCCTGCCTCTAAATGTACCAAAAATTAAAATACAATGAATAATGCAATTGTTCAGTCATTATAAATTAGTTCACAAAAATAGTTCATAATAATTAGTCAGTTTGTCACTGTGGTTTTCACTTCGCCATTATTTTCCAAACGTCTACCACCAAGAAAGTGCTTGAGATAAAGGAATAAATGATAATCACAAGCAAGAGCAAGGTCAGGATGGTAGATGGTTATGGTAGAGGCGAAAAATTGTTTCAGTAAAATTTGTCAAGTCAAATGCATATGTACTCTTATATTTCGGGATTGCGCTAAACTAGTGCTGTCATCTGGAAACTGACGCTTCTTTCGTAAAGTTTTTGACGGTATACGTACTCAGAACATTTGGACGTACGAGCGCTATTTGTGTTGTTTACAATAACTTGAAAAATTCAGCTCGGCTCTAAATGGAATTAAATCGTGATCATTTTGAGCTATTATTTTTTACAACTTTCGACGTGGATTAACCCAACAACAGTGCATCGATGAACTCAATTCGACTTTTGGCGATGAAGCACAATCTAGGATTACGTTTATCGATGACTTTCTGAGTTCAATTGTGGCCGAAGTTCACTTAAGGACGAATTGCGAGAAGATCGTCCAAGATCGGTTGTTGTTCTGGAAAACATTGATGCTGTGCGTGAACTGATACCGCATGTTCGTCATGTGACTTATCGTGAGATTGAGTTAACCTTGGGCATTAGTGGGACCAGCATACGTTCACCATTGAATGAATTTGGCCGTCAAAAAGATTTGTTCGCGTTGGATCCCACATAATTTGACAATCGCAGTGGAAAAATCCTCAATCGGAGTGGAAAAATTGCTTCAAAAATTGGTTCAAGCGCATGTTACATTTATTTTAATTTTATTGAAATGAATTATTATGATTATCAGCTTACAAATATTGTTCAAAATTATCCCTATTCTCATTTATGCATAACTGCACTCTTTTAAATAAATTATTCCTACCTTCTTTCAATATTCTCCCGTCGATATTAGCAAGACTGTATTGGACACTATTTTTTAAATATTGTACATCTGGATGCACAATGTTGTACTTAGTCTTTAACAAAACTCCATAAGAAAAAATCCAAAGGGCTTAAATCCTGAGACCTTGCGGGCCATGCAATAAGCCTATTGGTTGTACCCGCTACTATTACTCCACTACCCGCTAATTACCAACTACCCGTAAATTACCCGTTACCCGTCAATTATCCGCTACCAGATAATTACACGCTATCCGATAATTACCCATTATCCGTAAATTACCCTCTACCCGTTAATATATAAAAATGAAAAGTAAGTATAGCAAAATTGATGTGAATTGTGAATTTTCACACATTTCAGGGTTTTGTAGGTATTTAATAAGTTAAGAAGTCAACAGAATGCTGAAAGTCTAAAAATAATTTTTTGGTAAACATTTTTATTCGTTATTTGAGTACCAAGAGCTTCCATTTAATTTTTTTAGACTAAATTTAAATAATAAGCCATAATTTAGCCATCTCTCGTACGTTTCCAGCTCAGATCAATGTACATTACCCATAATTTTTTCAGATTTTTAGCCAAAATCGTGTTAATAGAAAATTAAAAAAAACAACTTTTCGTTCCTTAATTTTCGTCTTAAGAGCTTCCTTCTGATTCAACACAATAAATTTTAAAAAAATGATATTTTTTTACGACACAAACTCCAACAACATCAAACCCGCTGGGAGATAGGGGGACAAAAGTTTATTGACATATATTTAGCGAAAACCTCGCAAAAAAATATTTATTTTGCCATTATATACATATTCGTTTATATTTATTTCGTGATATGGTTTTTGAGCTTCAACCAATGCCAAATTTCAACTTTCTATCTTAAGCCGTTTGGCTACAATTTCTTCGGTACAGACAGACAGACACATGAGTGACTTTATAAGGATTTTTTATGGTCATACCGACAAAACCCTAAAAATAAGCACATTTGAATACGCATACTTAATTCCTATTACTGTAACCGAGAACAAAATAGTCACAGATAAATAAATACTTAAAATACATCACACAATTACCCGTGAATTATCCGCTACCGGTTAATTACCCGTTAGTTAACGGGTAATGGGTAGTAAACGGGTAGCAAGTATTCCAATTCGGAACCGGGTACAACCTTAACGGGTCGGGTAGCGGGTATCCGGGTACCCGTCGTCATTCCTAGTACCAATCCATTGGACAGGATTTTTTTTTGTTAAGGTGCACTGCCATTTCACGAGAATTGTGAGCTGGGGCTTCATCCTGTTGAAAGTATACATCTCTAACAACTATTAAAGGCAGATAGTCTTTTTTGACGATTCTCCGCGACGCGTCTCCAACGCCTTCGCACGGTGACCTCTTCCGTGGCCTCAGAAGTGTCCTAGGTACGCGAAGGCTTCCCGTAAGCGAATAGGTTTGCGAGGCTCGCTGTGTCAATCTTGTTTCTTTAAAATTCCACATATCTATTTCCAGTTAGGGTACCATTGTGCATGTGTAACAAAACAAGAAAGTTCAACTGTTACTCGAATCGTTCATAGCCCTCTTGTTTCAACGAGATTTAAATAAAACTTAAATAAAACTGATTTGCGTTTTCCTCAATTATTTTGTGATGTAAGGCTATGGACTTGTCTACATCACTGAAATCAGAATAGAATACTCTATTGAATGAGTAAAATTAAAATGTGCGTTCCTATTTAAAATAAGAAAGCTGCATAACGTACTTTGAGAACCACTGGTCGAATTAAAAAATTGCTTCACTCATTGATATTTTCTTGTAAATTAGTTGTCCAATTTAAGCAACCTCGTAGCTCTTGTAGTTCTCGAGATAGCAATGGTGAGCAATTTAAAATACTTTATAGTAATTTTTAAATTAAGTTTTTTTATTGTATTCTGGGTATTTATCCATGCAACCTCGCATATGTTTTAATCTTAATATTAAAATTCGCATGAAATTATTTGATTGCCTAATATTTCATCCAAGCATTTGTAACAATATACGTATGTAACTATTTCGATTGACCAAAAACAAGAAACAAAGGATACATTTAATTGGGATATGTTAAAAACAAATACAGGATTTTTTTGTAGATTGAGCGATAAGTTAAAATGCAGATTCGAATTTAGCTACTGAACATAACAAAGTAATGAAGTAGCAGGGTATTAATAAAAGTAAAGTGATCGGGACACCAAGCGTGTCATCAGATACTGCTAATGGATTAGACGTATCACCGAATTTTTTAATTTCCAAACACCTGTGACATGGAATTTTAATTAGCAGATATCACAGACACTGTTCTTCTTGATCGCAGTGGGCTAGTGCAGGGCTGGAATCACAATAATCTTCAAACTAGATATACTTGATTTATTGCTTTCTGTGTTCTTTTCGATAAGAAAACTGGTATGAAAAATTTACATATTTTGAAAATGTGGAAAGTTGGACTAAACCATATGTTTGAGAAGGTTTAGCCAGCACTTAAATTATATATATTCTAAATTATATTATAATTTATAATTGAATCAATGTTTTATACATTTTTGTATGATTTTACGTAAGATAATGTAAAAATTAAATGTGGACATCAAGCAACTTTCCAGTTTAAAGTCATGTAGCGATTCCAGATTCTATTCTTACTGCATAAAATTGCCAGTCGTACTGGTTTATTTAGTACATTACGGATTTTAAAAGATCTATACTCATATAAAACTTGTGCTGAAAGTTGTACTGAATTTTGCCTACCCGCTCTTCAAGAGGTTTATTGAATAGGAAATTACCCCCCACCCCTCTGCAAATCTGGTTAGTTTAGGTATGAATGAAATTTATGTCATTTGTATCGTTATGTTTTGTGCATGGGTGCTGCTAGTGGTTGCAAGAGGTACACTTGCAGTCCCGTGGCTTATGAAGTAAATGGGGAAGGAGACACGAAAAAAAAAAGTTATGAACAGAAACTGAATGCGTAAATATTATTAATTAATACTGTAGACGTAAGTTTGAATCTATTTTAGAAAAATCAACGTTGAAAGAAAAATTTTAGTCATGTCGGTTGATGTTGAAATTCGTTCGTCACTTGTCAATTAATTCAGTATCTTCTTGCACTTGTTTTCTATGAACTCATACCATGTATAGTTCACTTGGCCCCTCGTCTCCCATCGTAAACCGATTCCAAGTCTTGACGTACCGTAATGTAAGCGTTCAACATGTAATATTATGATAGTGCTGGAAAAGACAGCCTAATTTTGATTGCCTTAGCTACGGTTAGGTAGAACAGTGTTGCTTGACAAATTAAATCTGCATACTGGAGAGACTTATTTGGGGTTGCTTCATTTTTCCACATCTCATACCATGTGCCAACATCGGCGATAAAATTCGATAAAATATATCCGATGACTTATATCAACAAGTCTCTTTCAAACTGTTCATTTGGCATTGTGTAAGTGCTGTAGGTGTGGACGATTATCTGGGCCTTGGCATCATGCTGGAAAACGAACGACTGAGTAAAAAAGCGAATGGAGTAGGGATTAATAGAAAAGAACATGGATGAACGAGTTTGCGTAATATCGTTTACGAAATTTGGAGTTTATCTGCATATTGATAAATAATAATCCAAGTTTGGACAACTTTTAAGGAACTTTTGATAATACGATCCGAAACGAAATAAATAACACCTCAGTCCTATAAAACTACTTCAATCAACCTTGAATAGTACCGTTGAAGAATGAACTAAACTTAAGACGAAGTATCACACAGGAAGTGGGAAACAATTACAGCCAAAGAAGATATAATTTATAAGATTTAAAAGAAAATCGCAATGACATATAGCGATTTACTAGCAATGTACCAAACTGCGTGTAGGAAGAGTTTGTAACTAATTTATACTACTTGTTCTAATGTATGGATCCGAATCTCTAACACTGACACTTAATTCAACTGAAAAACTATGAGTTAGCCTTAGATCGTTAACCAGTACTAATAACTAGTTTAGCTGATTAGTGGAAAGCAAATCAAGGGTTAAAATAATATACAGAAATTTTTGACGTCATCGAAATAATTTATCGTCTTAAATGAAATTGAATTGGACATGTGGCTAAACTTCGATACAACAAATAGAAGAAGAACACACGTAAGTGAGAGCCAAGGATACAATGAGAAATACGAGAATACACCCAACGAAGTGGACAGATGACATAAAGAACTTTATGGGAAACTAAAGGCACAAGTTTCTTTCAGATGGAAAAAAATTGGGAAGATCAACGTTCGGCAGTGGACAAAAAAAAGGCCAATTCAACAATCAAATACAGGTGGAAAGAACTCCCAACAATAGAGAGATCAGTTAACAGCATATATTGTGTGGTGCCGTAAATAAAAAATATACTTTTATTATTTTTTTATTCCCACAAAAATAATATACATTATAATTAAATCATACATTAATAATTGAACAAGTTAACATTTCGCTAGCCATGCAACAACTGCTAGCTTCGGTCGACAAACGCCGGCAATCGCTTTCATTAATCCGGCGAGCTGGCACATCGATATGTACCTGATATCTGAGTGTATCATTATACACTACATTTCCCTTACACATTTGAAAACCCCTTCCTTTATATTATTTAAAACTAGTATAAACTAGTCTATCAGGAACTTTTATTTTTCTCTTAATACCATAGTCAATCAATTTCCAAATTTGCAATTTGTTGCTAAACTACGTATTCGCACTGCCCACTCCGACACAATTTCACTAGGTGTTCGAAAACTTGAGTAAAATTTGTCTCAATCAAAAAGTCCCGGTTTCACTGGATTAAAATGTTTGTTCAGTAGATCTATTATTTCTTTAAATTTTAGATCTTCTGGCTCTGTAGGCATAGCCAAGTCACTTAAAAGTTTATAAGCATTTTCACTTAGCACGTTTAACACTATGGCTTGAGTACGACCTTCATCTTCAATTTTATTTGCAATAAAAAACTGTTTTAGCCGTTTCACGTAGAGTGTCCAGTCATTTTTCTCTGGATCAAATTCTGGTAAGTGCCCTATTACACCTGGTACGTTAGACATCTCGTCGCCAATTGTGGTGTCGTAAATAAAAAATATACTTTTATTAATTTTTTATTCCCACAAAAATAATATACATTATAATTAAATCATACATTAATAATTGCACAAGTTAACATTTCGCTAGCCATGCAACAACTGCTAGCTCCGGTAGACAAACGCCGGCAATCGCCTTCTTTAATCCGGCGAGCTGGCACATCGATATGTACCTGATATCTGAGTGTATCATTATACACTACATATTGTATTGTTGAACTAGATATATGTAAAAACCAGACATTATTAGTAGACAAAATCCAACTGAAAGTACCCATAGAGAGGACTATAACATATTTAAATCTTCACAGATATTTCCAAGCTAAAATATATTAATGCTTAATATATAAAATACGTCCCTGTACGTAAATGTTTGGCAGTAACCATCAGTAGTTTTTGAATCATCTGATATCGGAACCATTAATTACTGAAAGAGAAGAGCCATCCGAAAATGAGTTTCTTATTAGATAAGAATGTAATTATGACTGGCTATGACAATGATTCAGCATACATGTATTCAATGTGTTATCTGTGTTTTGTAATCGTCGGCGGTTAATCCACTGTCTGACCCCTAGAAAGAAAGGTTTTGCCGCTAAAGCTACTAAGCTGTCCAACAATTTTTTTGTGGTTATCATAAGAACATACGACAGCCGCCTCTACCTACAAGGTATTTTACTCCTTGTATGATATTATAAGTGGATATTTGTTAGATTATTAGAAAATGTATTTAAATTTATCGATGTAAATGTGTTTTATGTTTAGTCATATTTCACTTTCTGTTTTATCGCAATTACACAATAAAAGTTTTTGTTGTTTTTTGATATCATGAAATGCATCTGTATATTAAATAGGGACAGAAAATTTCAATATTTCATTCTATAAATTGTCATGTAAATTTTAAAAATTATCAAGAGGATCAGTTGCTAAGAAACAACCCTGATCTTGATTTAAGTGTGTTTCAAGATATTCGTGATATACGAAGTGTGGCTATTAAATGACGATACCAAGTTTCTCTGGATCAACCATGAATGAAACAGGTACAGAGTGAGGAACATCAACTTTGGACAAGCATAACATGTCGTTTTATTAGTTTGATATCACATATTGTTTAAGGCTGCGTAACCCCCAGAGGTTACCAATTTCTTATACAAAACTTACAATCTGAAATAATATTAGTAACAATCTATACATCAAATTTTGCACTGAATTTTTATCAATCTACTACAGGGGTCCCCAAAGTGGTCGATATCGACCCCCAGGGGTCGATATGACATTTTTAGGGTCAATTCTGGCTCGGGGGTCAATTGGGGGTCGATGGAAAAAAGTTAAAAACTACTAGTATAATAATTACACAGTTATATATAAATATAAGTGAAGTTAAATTAGATTTATTTATAGATCTTCATGGTTAGGAAGAGATTTTCAGTATTTTTCGAATTTGCGACAGTTGGAAGTAAAAGTGAAGACTTGGAAATATACACAAAGCACCTTCAAAAATTGCGAGTGGATTTTAATTTACGTTTTGAGGATTTAGAGAAAATTCACATCCCAGATTATATTATCGCGCCCTTTATTGCAGAAGTTGAAAATATCCAAATTTCCATACAAGATAAACTTATTGAATTGTCGGTTGATCTTGAAGCTAAAACGCTTTTTAAAAATGCTACTTTAAGTTACTTTTGGACAAATGTAAATGTTATAAAGAAATATCCAAAACTTTCGGAAATGGTAGTTCACTTTTTGCTAGTATTTTCAAACTCGTATATGGTTGACGCTGGTTTTAGCCATGTTAATTCCATCCTGGCAAAACAGAGATACAAGTTAGATGTAGAATTCCGTGGCGGTTTAAGGCTGAAATTATTTCATTTTGAACCCGACATTGCTAACTGGCAAAGAGTCACCAACCACAGCCGTCACATTGACAATGACAGTAAATTTTATTTAATAATAATATTGTATTGCATCTGATATAATTATATTAGATAAATGTAATATAGATAAAACACTGTACAATAAACAATATAAGAAATCACATAAGCGTATTTTTTGCTTGTTCTATTATAATTACTTAATTGTGAAATAGTGGGGGTTGATAAGAAGTCGAGAAACTCTTCTGGGGGTAAACGGTCAAAAAAGTTTGGGGACTTCTGATCTAGTAGGATATTTTTCAGGGGCGGCCCGTGTATAGGCACTGCGGAACTGCAGCACTCCCTATTTTTGTAGATATATAAATATATTTATTAATTTATTCATATTTGCTTGTAATAATTCATTTTATCATCAACAATTGTTTATACTCTTTATTTTGTATGAAAATTAAAAATATATTTTGCAAGCAGAACGCGAACCACCCCTGCCAGTTTCAGCACTAAGAAGAGCGAAGAACACTAGCTAAACTGTGTTTTTCACAGTGTCATATAATATAGCAAGAGTACGTTCCAAAACCTATGGAGTTTACTCTAAACTTTATTCTAAGTTTAGTAAGATCGTTCCAAAACATTCGAGTTTCCGGTTTGAGTTAACCCTAGAGTAGGGTGACCATTTTCTTGGAAAAGGCAATGCGGGACGGAGCAAAAAAAAGGTCGTCACTTCCGAAATATAAGTAAAGAGCAAACAAAAAAAAGGTCCTCAGCTCCCAAATATACCTAAGTACAGAGCAAAATTCGGCCCTGGGGACACCAAATCAAAATGCGGGACGAATGGTAACTTTGCTTGCAAGGTGGGTAATATTTACTCCCATGCGCAGAATGCGTACGCATGTAATGTAAGTTTTTTGACATATCGAAATTAACAGATATTAATTTAGAAAACAGTAATTATGGAAAATAAAATTAACAGGAATTCATGATTCTGAAATAAAAAGGAAATCTTTTACTCAATTATAAATAGGTATATATAATACAATAGTTTGTAAATATTTATTAAAATTACTGTTAATAGATATACGTTGTTGAACAGTTGTTGACACAAATCAGCAGCAATAATACATACTTCCCTCATCTTTTTATCCATCACTATTTAAAGATATTAATAATTATTTAAAATAATTGTCGTGTTGACAATATTTTAGCGGGAATTTTCATATAAGCAGTCCTAACCTTAACATCGCCGTTCCAAAACCTGATCACATGACCACATTATCTTTGAGTAAACTCGAACTCCAAGACTTAAGTTTTGGAACGTACCATAATATTACGTATATTGATGCGCGCGCAAGCATTTACACTCGCATTCACTTACGTAATGCGGCACTGTGCATCAAGCAGTTCCTTTGCTAAGTTTGTAGTGTAGTAATGAATCAGGAATGGTTAAATGCACTTGCACTGATTTCATCTGAGATAAAATTACTCAAGAGTCGCACAGACCTCAAAGAAAATGTTATTGACCTTTTCGCTAGAAATAAGACGAGAAGAATGGATATTATTTTTAAGTGATTTTGGAATATACCAAAATGAAAATTTATAGATAATAAACAATATCTTTTCAAGTTTATTTTATTTTTTTTTTAATTTTGACGATAATTTCGAAATTTTATAAAATCACGCATTTATGATGTGTTTGTAAATTTCGAAAGTTGCAGCACCCCCGTGATTTCATATCACGAGCCGCCACTGATATTTTTAATTATAGCAACATTTATTGTAAAAATATTATCGCTCACTAACTTACTAATTTACATCAGCAACATTGTTCTGTAATATTTTTGATCTATTTATGCGTTTCAAATAACTTTTATATTTATTAAGTTTTGTGTAGAAATGTTCAAATAACACGTCAAAAAAATTTTCGACTTTATTACTTGTAGTTTAAAACCCTCGTCGAAAAATATTATACTTGATGATAATGGAATGCCACTTGGTACACGTATTCTTCACAAAAATTAAATCATTTTTACCCGTAACACCTACTTTGAGAACCGCGGCAGATTTAAGATAGCAGCAAATATAGACTACCAAGTACAATAACTGTAAGTAGTTTTCACAATAGAACAAAATAGCTAAAAACCTTTTTGTAGAATGAAGCTTTAGCTACAATTTGCCGGATCGTACGCAAATATGCGTCGATTGGTTTACAAGATGGCGTCTATAATGCAATTTACTTATTTACAATGACATAACAGTTTTTTTTTACAATTTAAAATATCCTATTAGATAGATAAAAATTCGGTGCAAATTTTGATATGGTGTTACTACCTATATTTAAACTTGAAATACCTCACTTATTATCAATATTATATTATACAGCAGCTAGATTATAATATAACATCAAACTATATAGAGCCTCTTCCCGTGGCTTATTAAAAAACCGTTGTGACGGCCTCTCGGCAAGAACTCCTATCCTACATATTTCCAAAAAATCGGAAACTGATCTGAAAGGGATTCGAAAAAATATCCACAATATGTTTTTGCAAAATGGGAAAGAACCTGCTGGCTTTTTTATCGAATCTCGTCGATGATCCTTAAAATAAGCGTATGATACAACCGAAAAGATTATCAAAATAAAATGTTTTTGTTCGTTCGGTGACTGAGGGAGAAATATCTTTCGGTTTCAGTCTATCTTCTCTGTTCATTAGCGAGGACAGCATATATATGTTACGGCCAAAGACCAAATTTTAGTCAGTTCCAGAATTGGCCGGCCATTTCGCACTTTGACCGAGGCATGTGGTCAATGTCCGATGTACTGTTTATATGCTACTTTGGCCGATCACTTCGCGAAGTGCCGGAAAATCCCCGGCCAATATTCGATGTGCTTACTTAGTTAGGAATACTTTTTTTGTAAGTTCGCGGTAAAACGAGTTTGTTCGGAACTCCCTGACGTCCTGTGTTGTACAAAAAATGATTGTAAGTATACCATTTGTTGCTATTTGTTGTCAAAGTGTGGTCCGCGGATCGCATTTCAATTTAAGTAATTCGTATTGTTCTTCTATAGGTTGTCATAACAAACTAATTTGACTGATTTTGATAATTTAGTCTAATTAATAATCAATATAATTATACTAAACACCCAAAATCTGCTCATAACTTTTTTCTTCCGTTTTTTCTGCCGATCGCCCCATGCCATTTGGCAAATTAGCTGGCCAAATCCCAAAATCAAGAAAAGATCGACCATTGGCCTGTCAATATGTGCCGATATTGGCCAGTTCCCGAATTGGCCGGCCACTTCCCACTTTGGCCGATTTCGGGCTTTGGCCTTAACATATAGAAAAATATGTATACGTTTTTGTGAATATATTCAAATATAACTGACAAAGATATAACAACAACGGACGTACGCCGGTACGAGTAGTTTCAATACGTAATAGAACTATATATAATTTAAATAGAATTTCGTCGAGTAGTCCATATCGTGCCACCAGATTTTCTTCTTCTTAGCGTTTTCTAGTTGGTGCAGGGTCCGCTTTTAATATTTTTGAACGACACTTTTGCCGATCAAACGCTTCTTATGGGCGTAGATGGCCAGCCCTCATGTTATCATTGATTGTATATAGGGCACTTATTACAACTGACTGGAATGCGGAACTAATAAACCACAATACCGAAAATGCTGATGCAGGAGTTTATTGCACAACAACATTTATTGCATAATTTATACAATACTTGCGTGCCAAAAACCTGGTCGCTGTCAACATCAAAATAAGACACCTAGATTACCTAAAAGATTGTGAATCCAACATCTCCACAAACCCAAACCAGTTTTGGTCGTACTATCAACACAGTAAAACCAAGATCCTCTATAGGGGAAGACCTTATTCCTAATATATAATCAAAGCCTGTGCACATGCCCTAGTGAAACCATTGCATTATTTATTCAATATATGTATATTACTATATAATAACATGTAATTATTATCATTGAGTCTGTTAATTTGTTCATTATTCTGTCCAGACATTGCGACAAGCTTCAGCTTAGTGATGCTGGACAGAATGATAAAAAAATAGTATATATAAATAAAATTGTCAATAAGTATAAAAATTAGGTCTAAGAAATTATAATAGGTTTTAGAAATAAATTTTCTTATTTACATTTATAACATAGGTCAATGTAAAAAATGTAAATAAAGTTATTATCTTGCAATCGTTGTATTGGTCTACCGCGAGGACGCTTGTAATCTGTTGTAAAATTGTGAGCAATGTAGGCAACGGTACTAGGTGCTACTTGCCTGACATGTCCAAACCAATGATGGTGTTTTCCCGCATTTTCCCCTGAATTGGTGCCACGCCAATCTGCTGCCGAATAACATCATTCGGAGTGTGTTCCAGCAGAGAAATGCCCATGGAACAGCGAAGCATGTGCTTCTCCATGAAATGTAATGTATGTTCAGTCCTTTTTGTAAGCATTTTTGGCCAGCATTCAAACCCTTACAAAGCAACAGGCCGGATTATTGTCTTGTATATTTTTGATTTAAGGTGGATGGGCATACGCTTGTCGCAAAGAATGCCAGTGACTTCTTTCCATCTTAACCAAGCCCAGCTTACACTTGTTCGCACCTCATCAGGGATATTAACTTCGCTTGGTATTCTGAAGCCGAAATACCGAATACGCAACGTACCACCAGATGACAGACAATATTGAACCATAAAGATTCATTCATCATTTAGTACACATAGAAATGTGTGAAATAGATATATATTTGTTTATTGGCTCTCTCAATCCATCGAGGGGCATCTGGATTCTCGAGTGTATCTCAGTTTTAATAAAATATATGTAATGTCCGAGAAAGTGAAGATGCGTATAGAGAGGCAGAAGAACAGATGTAAGCAGGCTGTGATTAATGAAAGTTCGAAGTAACTAAACAATGGTCGTGAAAGGTTGTTAGTTGCCGGTATTAGGTTTAGCGAGGAGCAGCCAGCACTTAAACTTACTATTAATCTTTGTGAATGAAGCCCACGCAGGTTTCCACTACCTAATGGCTGCTATGACTCTTCTTGAATTTATCTTCTTAAAATCAGGTTGTACATGTGACTAATGCTTATTTTTCTAGTTTCACATCAATGAACAAATTATACTCGTGGGCTTATGTATGTTTACATAATTATATTTTTACTTTCACATTTATTATAAGATCCATAATTTGAAAATTTACACGTGTGTTAATGAACAACTTAACATCATTTTACGTTAGGATATTTTATTTTGATAAATTTTAGATCAAATTTATTTAATACTAGCTAAGATTCTTGTCCATCGCAGATCCTATTCAGGGCCGGGTTTACCATTAAGCCAAATAAGTTCTAGTTTAGGGTGTGGGGGCATTTCTAGGATCAGTCGAAACGTCATGCCTGGCTGACTGAATCTAAATATTTTCATTGTACTTCATGGTACTTACTTTGAAAGGTCCTTCCACATAATGGGTTCCAAGACTTGCGAGCGGATAAAGTCTGAAACCCGCAAGGTCCGCCGGTTGGTTGCATATATTCTTTATGACAGGAATAAGGGTGTTTGAATTAAAATTCACATTTTACTTCATCTACGTTTAATGTTTAGTTAGGATTGAAGTTAATAATTACACTAGAACTTAAAATTAATGATGGCTACGAAATCCGATGAGAGAAACTCCACAAAAACCTTACAATCTCCGTTTCATCTTATAAGCCGTTAAACACCTCGCAACACTCACAGTGTTTAAACCGTTATCGAGGTTCGTTCAATTCATTAAAACTATCCTCAACACTTCCAGACTTCTGGTTCACTACACGCTACCGGGTTTCTCAACCAAAAATGCTTGGGAGGTTCGTGCAACTCTGGTGATGGTTTACTCACGACTCTCTTACGAGATTTTCACAGCCCTTTTCTTAAAACTAATAATCTGATATCTGAACTTAATTTTTTGTAGTTGTAAAAATAATCAGCCCTCCAATTAACAACAAAAACCTTTTAAATTCTCTAGAAGACTCATATTTCTATCCCCAATAATTCATAAGCCCAAATAATTAACTTTGACTCTAATTACCTACGAAGTCCATATCACTGAAAATATATGGTCGCATATCAACCTCTGTGTAAACATTCGACCATGTACTTGAGATAAAGTCATATAATATACGACCGTAATTTCTACCCGTGTCTCAAGTACATGGTAGCTCAACTATTCTTTGGGGATGTTTATCTTAAAAAAGATTAGTTATATTTAAATAATTTGAATATTTTTAACTAATTGAATAATTTTATTTTAAATAATAATGAAATTTTATTTCTGAAATTACCGCTCCACAAGGGTCTCACGTTGGAAGAGCATATAAATTGAATAAATATATGATCTTAAATAAAAGTTAAAATAAAAAGGACCTCCAAAAACTTTTTAGCTTAGAACCTCATTAATGTTAACTCTGACCCTGTACTTATGTCAAATATTTTGTGTAAAAATATTTATATAAATTACAAGTTCTGCTTAGCGGTTCGCAACCAGCTATAAACTGTAGGTGCCTTTCTGTGTACGCTAAAATATGTACGTGATATGCAAAATTGTAAATAACATTTAAAATTGATTAAGATTTAATTTTATATGTATGGTACAATACTGACTAATGAATTAAGATTAAGAACGCATACCACTTGTAAAATCAGTGAGCAATTATATATATTTGTTTATCTACGGTATCTCAATTAATATTGGTAAGAGCAGTAAGATGTCATTACTTTTGTTCTTCATTCATTGTTATAATAGAAAATTTGCTGGTCATGATTTAACAGCTAGACTCCATTCAATTATTATTATATTTAATACACCTGAACCTCAATAGGAAATTATCGAAATTAAGTTTTTTATAAAGCCAAAAAATGTCACGGACGAATCGTGGATAGATTATTACGATCAAATGCTTTTATATAAGGAAATTGAGTATACACTGCTACTCTTTTGCAATATTTTTGCTTTATTATTATGAATAAAAATGTAACCGCGACCCAAAACTATGCACGTCCAGATAAATTTTACGAGATTTTTTGCACATCCCAATCTTTATTCCAGCAGCGTTCACGAATACTCTACTTCAGCTGCTCAGAAGTTGGCATACGCTTTGACCTTTATGAAGTAAAGAATTCTGATATGGTAAAATTTGGTTATTTTGTCGACCAATCACTATACCGGGTGCATAAATAATTTATTCAGAATGCCTTTCTAGTAGAAGATTCATTATAACAAGTACTGTATGAATAGCAGAATTATTGAAATCAGATGTTGAAAGATCCATTTTCAGGATCTCATGGGTATAACCAAGTAACCCTTATATGAGGGTTGCCTTTTATATTTCAAGATTTGAGATCAAAAACAATTATTTATCAACAAAAGTGGCTTTTTTTTGCAAAATATTCTTCATAAAGATTAATACACTTTTGCATGCGTTTGAACCAATTTTCGAAGCACTTTTTCCACTCCGATTGAGGCACCTCCAAAACATGTATTTTGAACGCATCAACCGCTTCTTCAGGTGTCAGAAAACTTTGCCCTCGCAATTTAATTTTGATATGCGGGAATAAAAAGAAGTCATTGGGTGCCAAATTATACGGCAGATGACCCATCAAATCAACGTTTTGAGTGCTCAAAAAGTCACTTGTTTGAGCTGATTTGTGAGAGCTCGCAGTGTGAGCAAGCTCTCCAACAAGCACTCCAACGCGAACAAATCTTTTTGACGGCCAAATGTTCATGCAATAGTGAATGCTGGTCCCACTAATTCCCAAGGATACCTCAATCTTATGATAAGTCACATGACGATCTTGTAAAAACGTGATATCAGTTCACGCACAGCATCAATGTTTTCAAAGGCAGTAAATAAATATTACTACTGCTAGAATTTCTTCCTTCATTCATTTGATATTATCTTTTCACTCCTTCTTTGTTCATTTTTCGCAAATATGAATCCTGAATAATTTACAACACGTATTTTACTACATATAAGTATAAAACGAAAACAAATAAATAAACAGCAATCAGATCTGAACAAGGAGAAACAAATTGCCGAGATAAGATCATTTGTAGATGGTACATATAGTTCTTGGTGTTGTGAAGATTCACCTCCTACACTTTGATGCCAGCTTCGCACCTCCACGCTACACACAGCACACCATGCATTATTAATGATTGAACATGATGAGTCATTTGTTCGATAAAACAATATGAATAAAATGACAGACGCCCCTCTTATTCATTTCTATTCTTTATCATCATCAAATTTAATTATTTAATAAACCATGCATATATTTATTTTAACAGATATTAATTTTGAATGAATTAATGTGGGATTTGCAATCGTAACTGGCTTATTGTAGCCAGTTACTTGACTTACTAACTTGACATTATATAGGTTCCGAGTTCGAAAGTAAGCCTATTGAAACAATAAAAAGGCTGTATAAATAAAATCATAATGTTTGGCACGACAGCCCAAAATGAGCCAAGGCCCTCCTGTTTCCAGGTTTCGTGATCATGTTTCCAATCTATGTACATTCAGGAGTAATATGGTCAGTATTACGTCAATTTTTTAGTATACACAGAAAGGCATCTACATTTGAAAGCCGGTTGCAAACGGCTAAGCAGAACCTGTAATTTGTATAAATATTTTTACACCAATTTTTTGACATAAGCAGGAATTGAACTCACGTCTTTGCCCGTGCTCAGCGGTCAAGTAGCAGGTACAGACGATTTAGCGTTTGCAGATACAGGCTTGCTGTATAAATATAATATCCACTGTTATAATTATTAACAATTATACTATACGGGGTAGAATGAATTTAGGAGTGGTGTCTGAGAGCTTATTACGAGAACAACAGAAATAAAAGAAGAAATGAGAGCAATACTATTAGCAGGATATCGATGTTTACAAGGACTAAATGGACTACTAAGGAATAAAAGTATATCAAATGGATTGAAGTTAAGGCTTTATAAAACAGTTATTCGACCAATAGTGACATATGGAAGCGAAGTGTGGACACTGAGAATAGCAGAACAAGAGACACTTGAGATATGGGAAAGAAAAGTGTTGAGGAAAATTTTTCGAGAGAAACAAGAAGGTGGCATATGGGAAAGACGAACCAATCGAGAACTAAGAGAACTGTATAAGGGCGCAAACATTATACCAGTAGTTAAAACACAAAGAATTAGATAGATAGGGCAGATAGTAAGAATGCCATAGGATAGGTTACCACAGAAACTACTAGTCAGCACTATCGGTGGGAAAAGGAGAAGAGGGAGGCCAAGGGAGCAATGGAAAGAAGAAGTGGAAGAAGATATAAAAAGAATGAACATAATCGGATGGAAAGAGAAAGCAACGGACTAGAGGAAGTGGAAGAAAATTACAGAACAAGCCATGGGCCTGCTAGGCCTGAAAAGCTAAACTATATATATTCTGAGAACTTAGTCGAGTTTAGCTATTTAGGTAAACTCGGATAATATATAACAGTTCCATAAGTAACCATAGCAAACATTTTCTGACCATTAGATTATAGTTAACTAAGCTTCAGAAATCGACCCTTAATGATAAGCAGTTACGAGCGGCTAATTTTTAAACGGATATGCGCTATATTTTTGTATACTTATTATACGTACATTTTACTAAATTGAAATAAAAAAAAATGGAAAAAACTGTTTTAAATTTAAAAAAAAAAAAATAAATAGTAATAAAAACTACCATGTTCTTCTAAATTAACGTCTTAAGAGCTTTCTTTTTATACCACACAATAAATTTAAAATACAATAATTATTTTTTTTTCAACAAAAAATCAACCTGATCAAAAATTCTTGTTGAACGATTTCGGTTCCCATCAACGTACATTTCTGAGATTTATTACAGATTTTTAGATCAACCCCTCTGGGAAATAGGGTGGGGGATAAAAGTTTTTTTGACATTTTTAATGAAAATACCACAAAAAAATTCATTTTTCAAAAATAAAAATGTGTTTGTTTATTCACGAATTAAAAGATTCCCCAGTGGTCCGTAAGCAAAATCATGGGACTCACTGTTGGGGACGCTTTATATTTGGACCGGCTAACTTCATAAAGGGGTTGAGGTCCGAAATTACGGGACAGATGCCCTAAGCCCGTGCCTTCTCGTAGTGTTTCTGAGGGGAGTTGTCTGCAGAGTCTAGAACATACGTGAGTCTAGCACGTCAGACCTGGGAGCCCAGACCCAAGAAAGATCAGAGAATTCCTTGTCATGAAGAAGATGAGCAGATGGAAGATTCAAGAACAGAGCCGCAGGGAACAAGACCAGAGATTCAGGTCGCCAATCTACCCACGGGATCGCTCGCGAAGGTCTAAGGCAGCTTAAAGGTCGGGTTATAGAGACCCGTATTCGGAGAGTGTGGGTACGCCATTTAGTCCCCTAGCGATGCTAAAACCACGCGAGACTTTGACGGGTACGCTTTGTATTCGGACTGGATAATCTGGTAAACAGGACAAAATCCGAAAGCTCGAGACGGACGTCTACAGCTGGACACCCGAAGGGGCGTGCTCAGTGAGAGATTTGGCAGAAGAGCAGAAGAGACTCGTCAGAAGCTTGATCTCAGACGCGAGAAATACCGGAAGAACAACCTAGGAGTTCCAGAAGGAAGAAGATAGAAGGAAGGAAAGAAAGAAACAAGACACGGAGAACTAGCCAATCCGTCACGAAGAATGATCCATTATGACAGTTCCATAGTGGATTCGAAGCAAACAGGGGTTTTAGTCGGTATGCCATTTATGGAGAATCCGACACTACCTGAATATAGTGTCTTTCAAAATATGTACCCTGATGAAAAAAAAAAAGAAGTTGTTGAAGTGTGATCGTATTAAACGGTCCTTTGAGCTGCTGTAGGCTTCTGGTTCACCAGGTATGGATTGGAAAGTTTGGACACACAGCCGCGTTCGATATACTTAATAAGTCCAAACTGTATTCGCGAATTGATATAGAACAAACACTAAGACATGAGACGAATGTATGGCAAATACATTCGTGAACTGCAACAATGCAAAAGGGACCAAAGCGGGGTTGCTACCGATAGAGCTGAGTAGACGAATATTTAACAAGACTCTCTCTCTCTGTTCAAGCATTTAATCTTTACTTAACAAGATGCTATAAGTACGAGCACTCGTTCGTTACTGATAAAAATGTAATGTAAAACTAAGAACCGCCCTTTCACTTAAATATTCAAAGTTCGCCCTAGAAGAGAGGCGCGAACATATATTAAGACTGCCTAGTGTGCAGCTGCCTCAAGACTACTAGTACGGATTACGGGTTGAAAATAAACCATAACAAAACTAAAATTATGATCGTTGATCGTGCAAACGAATCTATGGGAAACCCCCATAGAATTTCCGATTGGGAAGTTGCTGACAGTGTGATATATTTAGGCTCACTTATACATAGTTCAGGTAGATGTGAATATGAAATACGCCACCGCATCCAACCGGCACGCGTTGCAATGAGCAACCTAACAAAGATATGGAAAGATAAAAATATATCCCGTCAAACCAAATGCGCACTGGTAAACTCCCTAGTTTTATCTGTTTTCTATTACGTCTCTGAAACAGCAGATAGGCGTCGCATAGACGCATTTGAAATGTGGTGTTGGCGCCGCATGTTACGAATACCATGTAGAAATCAATTTTACCCAGCGTCTTTAAAGTCTAACCTCTGCACGAATACTGAACATCTTGGGGCATATAACCCGCCACAATTCAAGATTTATGCAACACAATACTACTTATAATGAAAACATAATTTGGAACACACACTGTTAAAGTGTCATTAATTTGGAAAAACTTATCGTACTGGGGAAACCAGATGGAAAGCGCCGCCGCGGTAGATCACCTAGTCGATGGACCGACTTTATATCCAACCTCACAGGAACGAAGCTCGAGACAGCTGTTAGAGATGCCGTAGATCGAGTCACTTGGCGACGAATATTAAGAAGAAGTGTGTAGCATGTTTCTATATGGCAGCGGTTCTCAAAGTGTGCTCCGCGGAGCCCTGGGGTTCCGCGAGCTACCTCAAACGGCTCCGCGAATTATAAATTTAAATTCGCTAAAAATTAATATATATTAACAAAAAATTATAATTATTATTAATTTACATAAAGTTAATTTGTTGCTCTGAAAAGTTTAGATTTATTTAATTAATTAACTAAAAAAATCTATAAATAACGGTTAACTCTATATAGTGCACTCGCCTATTCGATAAAAACAGTAAGTAAGTTGTTCAATTGTTCAAATAGTTTTTACGATTTGAGTTTTTGTTGCAACGCAAAATGCTCCGGTCAAGAAAGACTAGTTGAGTTTGACTGTTGAGATCGGACAACAATATTTTCCAGATGAAGAGAATGAAAAGCTTAAAAATTATACATGGATTAGAAACCCATTCATAGTTCAGAAAAGGCCAGAAACATTCACAGCTAAGGAGTAAGAAAATTTCATTGACATGATTTCAGATTCCTCACTACAGGCCATATTTGAAAAACTATCTTTGCCAGAATTTTGGTGCACTTTGAGATAAGAATATGCAGATTTATCAATGAAAGGTGTTAAAATACTTCTTCCTTTCGCTACGACTTATCTGTGCGAATCTGGATTTTCTTATGCTACAACAAAAACAAAATACTGCAACAGACTCGATGCAGAAGCTGATATGAGGATTCAACTGTCCTCTATAAAGCCAGACATAAAAGAATTATGTAAAAATAGGAAACAAGCCCATGCATCCCACTAAAAATGTTTGTTTTTTATAATATTTTGCAATTATTTTCTGATAAATAAATGATTTTATTGAAGTACAAATATATATATATATATATATATAAATATATCTACTCTTTGATGTTAGGTATCGTCGAGTGGCACATACACATAATTAGTGAACCAGTAGGGTTCCGTGGAAATTTGTATGCCTTTGGAAGGCTCCGCAGGTCAAAAAGTTTGAAACCCGCTGCCATATGGAAATCTTTAAACTAATTTTTTGACTTGTTATAGCAGAGAGACAATTCACATTTTTCACAAGGAACATACGTGAATTCCTTACATTTAAGAAATGATACTGACGTACGGTCTTGGAAGGAATGATACACTTTCTTAATATTTTCGGAGATTAAAACAATGTTATCCGCGAATTATAGATTCTTCAAATATTCACTATTTATATTGATTTCGTTCTTATTGTATTGTACATATCGCCGGCTTACTTACAACAACCAGCTTACTTCCAAAATGTAGTTTCAAGCAATTAGCATTTTAAGATGAAAAGATGTGTGAAAGTGTAATTAACTCAAATGTGAAAAGAAAAAAAAAATTGAGTTAACTTGTTCTTGCAATAACTCTACGATATATAAAAATAAAATGTAAATCAATTCATTTATTTTTTGAATAATTAACTAACGATACATTAATAATAAAAAAGTATTGATTAAATTAATTTAATTCTTAAGATAACTAGCCCCTAATTTTCTCCACATCTTGTTGGCTTCCAAATTCAATAACCCTCTTCTCTTTGAATTGCAATTCTGTTATTGAATCAGACACGTATTTTTCAATTCGTAACCCAATGCAACACAATACTTATAATGAAAACATAATTTGGAACACACACTGAGATCTGTGTTAAAGTGTCATTAAAGATTTCACCCTCCGTCCAATAATCTTTCATTCACAAATTTAGGACGAATTCCACACAGCTGGAAGCACAGTTCATGCAAAACTATTATTTTTATTTTGACCATTCATTTCGTCAATTTATTATTAAATTATTCCAAAATTCTTTTTGTTATTCTGATTTACAAATCGGTTTGTAAAATTAGATAGAATTAAAAAAATAAAATAAAAACATGCTTTATGAACAATAGATTAAAGTGGATAGGATAAGTATCTATAATCTATTGCAGGGGTTCCCAACCTATGGTTCGAAAGGTATACTAAGGGATTTGCACTAAAAATTCTTTAGTAAAGTCAGTACACGCTACTTGGATTTTCCATGCATTTTTATTCGCATAAACCATTGTTAAAGTAGATACTTTATGGTTACATTATTAGGTTTATTATTGTAGAACTGGAAGTAAATAAAAAAAATGCAGAAGTGATGTACAGGGTGGATAAATTGATAGTATAAACTTTAAGGTAGTGAAGTAGACATTAAATAAGTTCAGTTTAACGTAATACATCTATACGAGGATTACCTTTTATGTTTTTACAAACGACCACTAGATGGCAATATTGAAATGTGTCATTACTATATTCGTAAAATTTGACATTTGTTATTGTGAAATCAGTGGCAGCTAATAAATTAACCGAATAGTTTAATGACAGTGAGCGTTTAAAAAAAAAGTTTGTGAAAAAATGGATATTACTCATGAAGGTTTTCGTTGGATGATTTTTTACGATTTTATTAAAGGCCATACTCAACAACAATGGATAGATTCAATTCGTTCAACTTTTGGTAATGAAGCACCACCAGAAAAGACTGTTTACAATTGGTTTGTAGAATTTCGTCGTGGTTATGCGTGATGAATCTCGTGAAAAAAACATCGATGCTGTGCGCAAAATGATTGAAGAATATCGGCTTGTGATTTCCCATGAGATAGAGGCAACCTTTGGCATGTCGCAGACTGCAATACATTCGATTTTGCATGAACATATAGCTGTGAAAAAGATCTGTGCCCGATGGAATCCGTATAATTTAACCGAAGCTCAAAAAAAAGGCTTGGGTTGATTGGTGTAAGGGATTGCTAAAAAAAATCAACCTAGGCACTGCAAAATCCGTATACAACATTGCTACAAGTGACGAAACTTGGATTTATTTATATTAATTGGAAACAAGCACCAATCCACTGTTTGGGTCTTCCAAGATGAACCGAAACACACAAAAGTTGTTCATGAAGTCGTTTACGAAGCACTTCCATGACAATTTTCACTTGTTTCTTCGGTTGTACTGTACATGTCGCAACCATTCCTTTAGAGCAGTGGTCTTCAAACGTTTCGAGAAATGGAACTCCAAAAAAAAAAAAAAAAAATTAACATAAGGTAAACCCTAAGATTAAAAAAAAAATTGAAAATATATCATATACATTATAAGTGATGAGCAAGAAAAAAGGTCCTCACCTTCAACATCCAAGTGATGAGCAAAAAAAGGTCCTCGTCTTCTACACGTCTTCTACAGTTCTAAACTACGCGAGGGGAAAAAAAGGTATAAGCCAACGCCCAAGTAATTTGTATTAAATTTAAGAAAACGCTCGTGGACCCCTTGAGGACCTTGTGTGGAACCCCAGGGTTCCACGAAAAACAGTTTGAATATCGCTGTTAGAGGATTGGAGAACCGTTGATGCTGAATGGTATATACAACAATTTATTTGTCAGAAGTCATCGAGAAAATCAGGAAGACCAACCAAAAACGTCGCATCATTCTTCATCATGACAATGCAAGCTCTCACACAGCACGTCAAACAATTGATTATTTAAAGGATAAAAACATCGAATCAAGGAGTCATTGCCCGTATTCACCTGATTTATCCTCTAACGACTTTTTTTGTTCCCCAATGTCAAACAAAAACGCGTGGGCAGAGATTTTCATTACCTCAAGAAGCTGTTGAAGCCTTCGAAAACCATGTTTTTGAGATACCAACTTCAGAGTGGAAAAAATGTTTCGAGGATTGGTTTGAACGCATGCAAAAGTATATAAATCTTAAAGGCGAATGTTTTGAAAAGCAATAAAACAGTTTATTCCAAAAAAATTTTTTTCCTTCTTAGTTTTTGTAAAAACTTAAACGGTAGCCCTCGTATATTTCCTAAACAGTCACCTAGTAAGCGAAGCACTCGACTATAATTTGTAAAATTAGTATAAATATAGTATTTCATGGGATAATTGCACCACAATATGCATCATAATCATAATCATCTGTTGCGTTGGTTTCATAATCCCGCTCTCAATACTATTTAAAAAATCACTATCTTGTGGTGAATTACCAAAAGTGTGGAACAATACTTTAGTAACCCCTATCTTTAAATCTGGCGACAAAAGTAATGTGTGCAACTATAGGCCCATCTCTAAATTATCAGCTATAGCTAAAGTTTTTGAGTCCATCATATATAATGAAATATTTAATGCGGTGAAACATACAATAATACCTCAGCAGCATGGTTTTTTTAAAAGTAGATCAGTGGAAACTAATCTTTTACTTTATACGTAACAAATATCCGATGCTTTAGATCACCGTGTACAGGTGGATGCAGTGTATACTTACTTCAATAAGGCGTTTGATAAAATAGATCATAATATATTACTTAAAAAACTTGCTGAAGTTGGTATACTGCGCTGGGTTAACTCGTATTTACAGAATCGGTCTCAGGCTGTGGTTGTTCATGGATATAAATCTGACTTTTATATCTCAACTTCGGGTGTCCCTCAAGGTTCGCACCTTGGTCCCCTTCTTTTTATATTATACATCAATGATATTGTAAACTGTTTTAAGCACTCGCAAATACTGCTATATGCTGCCGACTTGAAGATCTATTCACAGATTACATATGATCCTGCTAAAGATATCTGCTTGTACAAAAGGATCTAGTCAGTTTACATGACTACTGTATTTCAAATAAATTATTTCTAAATTTTTCTAAATGCTTTCAGATAACTTTCACTAGAAACCATCTAACTTTTTCATTTTCCTGAACGTCAGCCATATTAAAGATCTTGGTGTAACCATAGACTCAAAGCAAAAATTTGACATTCATATAAATACCATAGTTCAGAAAGCTTACATGATGTTGGGTTTTATCATTAGAACATCTTTTTTTTTTCATTTACAAATCTGTCGTCATTTTATATAATGCATATGTAAATTCGCATTTAAGTTACTGCTGCACCGTCTGGAATCCCCAATATAATGTTCAGATATCCTGAATAGAACGGATTCAAAAAAGATTTATTTGTTATATTTTCAGGAAAGCACCAATTTCCAGCAGGGATTACAGAACCGCATGTAAATACTTTAAGATGCTTACAGTCAAGTATCATTCACCGCTCATGTTTTAATAGATAGTACGTAATTCATAGTGTTAATGTTAACGCTTAAGAATGTTAGTTCTACACAAATCCGTATAAGCATTCATAGCTCCAATTTAGTGGATAAGCGTAAGAAAATATTTAACGCATAATGTTAGAAGTTTGTATATCTCAAACTTCTGACATTAACATTAACATTAAAACACTGACAACTGTCAAAATGAAGGAATATATTATACTTGAAATTCGAATAAGACTTGTGGATGCAGTTTGTGACATAATTATTAGTAAAAATGTTGAAACTAATATTGAAAAATAGATGTGAAGTGAGAATTTTTACATATTTCAGGGTTTCGCAGGTATACAGTGATACATTTCAAAATAGACGAATATATTATACAGGAAATTATAAAAAGACTTGTGGCTGCAGTTTATGATGTACTAATTAATAACTGTGTTGAATCTTATAAAAAATTAATGTGAAATGTGAATTTTCACATATTTTAGTGTTTTTCAGGTACCTAGTACCCAAGTTAAAGATGTGTGGAACATTATTTTTTTTTGCGGTAATCAAGTCAAAATGTACAATATTTTGAAAATAATGTACCGTTTGTTATTCTATGTACTAAGAGCTTTTCCTTAAAATATTATACTACATGAACTTTTAAAATAAAATATGTATTTTTTCAACAATAAAAAAATTAATCTGACAAAAATTCCTTTTGAACTATTTTGGTTGCCATCAATGTACATTATTGAGATTTTTTTCAGATTTTTAGACCAACACTTCTGGGAAACAGGGTGGCAACAAAAGATAACTTTTTTTGTGAAATCAAAAAGTTAGGTTAGAGTGAGTAGCTTCAGAAACATTATAGTTATTTTATTTAATAATTAACTTAATAAATATTATTTTGGTTCTTTTTAGAAGTGCATTAATAAAAAAAAACTATACATTTATTTAGTAACAAGATATTTTTATTATAAATTGTTTAGTAATTTCTATTGCGTGTAGATGGCAGCTAGATCGATTTATCTATTAAAACATGAGCTATGAATGGTACCAAAGTGTTGTGACTAGCCACTAACATTATCCATTAACATTATGCACTATGAATTACGTACTATCTATTAAAACATGATCTGTGAATGATACTTAACTGATAAAAGATCTCTCTCTGACATTATTATATTTGCAAAAATTATTAATGCAACTGCAACTTATAAATATAAATGTCCCAAACCGTAATTGAAGAAACCAAAATTTAATACACCAGCCTTTTGCCAGAACCAACTCAAATTTTAATTCGCCTATTATTAGATTTTCATTTACTTATAATAACTTAGCTTCTATTCTTAATCTTGATACAACATCTTAAAAAAACAGATTAAAAACTATTATATTAACAAATATTAATAATACACCTGTTTGTTAAAAATTTTGTATCAACTTTATATAACTTTTATATGTATATTGTATTTTTATTAATATTGTTATTATTTTTTTTTTAATAATCACCAATGTAATTATATTTTTTAACAATGTTGTCGTTGTAGTGTTGGGTTAGTCTTGTGTACTACGCTACGAACATTAAATAAATAAATAAAAATAAATAAATAATTTAAAGGAAACGAATTACACAAAATATTAGGCTATATTTGCAGCTTGATATGAACATTTTTAACGCAAATATAAAAAGAAATAGGTTATTACCCGTTAACAATAACAGATTTAAAATATAAGAATTTCAATTGTTTTTATCTAGTCACATGACAGGATATCACCTGTCAGCCAATCAAGAATCAGGGTGTCCCCAGTTAGCCAATCACGAGAACCTTAGGAAAAAATGACGTCACAATGTTACCCAGATCTCATACACACACTTCCTAATTATATATGTACGATAATTCCCTACTTATTACTTATTGGCTTAACGTGCTATATAAGTTGGCAAATAAAAGTTAAAATTTATAATTTATCAATTAAAAAGTCTTTTTTATTCTTATTATACATTAATGGGAACGTAGAGTATTAAAATTTCCCACAAAAATGGCCGCTAACTTTCTTTTATTAGATTAAAAAATTAGCAAAGACACCGAGGATAACAACATGTTTCGGCAGATTATTGCCATGGTTCAATTTCATTGATATTTTAATCTGTATAATTAATTAAAATTCTTCCATACATGGTAAATCCTTCTTGTAATTCGTAATTCCTATAGTGTTATGGTAACTAATATAATCAAAATATTAATATGATACTGTCGCAAGTTTTTTGCCATGTGACACATTTCAAAACTAGTTAATATGTCACTAATTTGAAATCTTATTTATATTATTAAAATCATAGAGATATTTAAATAAACAAATTGCGAAACACTTTCAGTCATAGAAAAAGTTGAATAAAAATACTGTGATCAGATAAATGTAAATCTTGTCACAAGAACATGACAAAAAACTTAATCCGTTTGAAATGTTATCAGTGTACCATCAAATTAGTATGTAATGCATAGTCCTACGGTCCCCATTCACAGATATATTCTTAACACTCGAGCACCATGGGCGGAGAAATGTATTTTTTTGTTAACGGGTAAGTCTTTAAACCGGGAGCTTATGACAGTTTATGGCCTCCGATTTCATACAGCATGCTTTTTGCAGGAGAGAATATGTACCGTATGACAGCAAAGAAAGGAGAGTACGTAACCCCTGCACGCCTTCCGATTATATGGAAAATTGCATTTCCACTTGCACAAAATTTTGTGTTTTTGTCTGATTTAATAATGCTTGCCCTTTTACCAAAAGAAAGTTAAAACAAATTTAAAGTCTTATAATTATAGGCATGCGATTCGCTGGGTCCCAAAGGGCTCAAACAGTCACGTGATCTTGTAATAAGAAAATATGATTTTCCGCGTTTTTATGCAGCATACCGATGAAAAGAATTAAAGTTTGAGTTATTGAACCCCTATAAAAAAATTGACATGCGGCCCTCTTTGGCCCAAGGATGGAAAATTTCGGAAAAGTTTTGTGAAAATTTTAATCACCCAAATTTTTACCGATATTTTGGGCCGCATGCCAATTTTTTATAGGGGTTTTATTATTATTTTTATTATTATTATTCTTTATTATTAGCCTTCGGCTATTAATGTACATAAATATTACATTATACATACATGGTCTATATATATAAATACAATATATATACATATATATAATTTAGTTTTTTTTTTATGTATATATATATAAGTTTTATGACACAAACTTTAATTATTTTCATCGGCATGCTGCATGAAAACGCGGAATATATAATATCTAAGCATCTATAATATAAATATATAAGCATCTACTGTAAGTCCATTCCAATTTTACATCTACTCAATTTCATTGTTTATTAATATATATATATATTGTAACATATAAATTCTATGTTAATTAAAGTTATCGCAACTTGTTTTTTTTTGTTCGCACTCGCTGGTCTCTTAATTACGTGTGCTGATTTATTTTGAATTTAAATTTAGGATAATGTAATTTTTGTATTTAATAGTAATTTTGTTATAAATTATCAGTTTGTTATTTAATATTGTATTTTGTGGTACTGTATTTAATATATGTGATACACCCATCATGTTGAGCAACGTTTTCCGCATTGTTTGTCGCTTGGCTAGGGTTTTCAGAGACATCGTGGGATTTTCTAGGTTTTGTTCCTCCATAGCCATTACTTGTGGGCCTAGTATTTTACCCGTCTACACCCCAGCTAGGGCTACCATTTCTGGCCACTCTACCTTACTTAGGCTGGGAGCGGGCGCCACAGTAATGTACATTGATTTAAACCGGAAATTAACGAAGAGAATTTTTGATCAGACTACATTTTTGGGAAATATTGCAGGTTTTGTGTTTTTGTCAAAATTAATTATTTTTTTATTCATGGATAAATTATGGCTGATAATGTTTTGGTTTATAAATATATTTCTTATTAATTTAATGGTAGACTTCATTAAATTCTTAGATTTAAAACAAATGCGGAAATAATTGCAAGGAATTTTTGACTAAAATTTTATTGTTTAAATTTTCGCAAATCATTTAAATGTAATTTTAAAAAATTAAATGAAAGGTCTTAGTACTTAAGTAACGAATAAATATGTTTATCAAAAAACGGTATAACTAGGGGATAGGTTCCTACACAACTGCGCATGCGTCACACCGTTTCAAATCGCACATGTTTTGTTTTACGTACGATGATTCTAAATAGGCGGCATTGTTATATTAGGGCGAGTTTTAAGATAGTGTTTTGTCATAACTAGAAGTTGGATAGCTCGCTTCGCTCGGCTGCTGCTAACCAAACACTTACTAACCTAACCTAACCTAAGATAGTTTTTTGTCATTAAACTAGAAGATGGTAGCTCGCTTCCAGAAACCATTGTTTTAGAGCCACTGATAATCCTTGAATTATTTAGTGAAATTGTTATGTTCTGCATTCTACAAAGAAATTTGGTAACGTTAATCCCTAGTTTAGCCCAAAAAACTGTTCATTTTGACGAGCTTATAGAAAAAATATTGTCTGGCATTCCGTTGACTTCATACACTTATTAAATAACTATTAAACCCTGAAATGTGTGAAAATGCACACTAAACATCATTTTCTTTTTTTTTTTTGTCTGCAGCCTATCCCGCAAAATTACGCATGCGGTACGACGTCTTCGTTGAAAATAAAGTTAATAAAACCTAAATTATATGTAAAAATTACATATTTGTAAGATTAGTTTGATAAAAACACATTGGCGCTAGTGTTCCTGACGTCACTTTAAAAATCGTATATTGATTAGCGACATATTTTTGCGTTGCTCCCCAGTTGTTCTAAAATCTAAAATCTTTACCGGGCGCCCCTGCCTCATCCCGTAAACATGATTTTGTTCAACCTCAATATATACTTAAATAAAGTTGTAACGAAATCGATATCCGAAGTATTTGAGCATGCGGAGAATAACAATAGATTTGTAAGTAAAATCACCAGGACCATTTGTGGCATTAAATGTTGAATTTATTGGGCGGTGATAGATAAGGACACGGTGTCCGCTGTTGCCGACACCCACATAACATGCCCGTGCCATCCATACCCACCATGTATTATGCATATTGTGTTCACTTCACCCATATCACTTTTACAATTTAATTAAACTATGCTATTAGGTTTCGAATCTTCCTCAATAATTTAGATTAAAATGTTTCCTTCAGGTTTTTTGTATAGATATCCGTGTATTTTGTTTCTAGCTTTTCGATTTCTAAATCTTTATTAGATAGAAACGAAAATTAACTAAAAAGAATTTCTCTTTACGAAGATCGTATGTTTTGCCACAAAAAAACAAACAAATTTTTGTAACGCAGTTCGTAATTACTTTATTTATCTACGCAGCTAATCATTTTTGTTTTATGTTTTGCTTGCTCTTAATTCTTTATTTAATAATGAATTGTATTTTTTATTTTTAATGTTGAATTAAATTTTTTTATTTTTTCTGATTTCCTTATTAATGATAAACTATAAGTTAGGTCAGACATGGTCAAACTACGGCCTGCATAATCACTTGCTTCTTTTTTCTTTGTCACTTCAATCTGCTTTTTCATCAGTTCGATTTGTTTTTACATTTTTACCGACCGCCAACATATATAAGGGAGGTATTGTGATCACACCGATTTTGACATTTCGAGATTTCGATGGATCTCCACGAATTGAGGTCCCTACATAACAGTAAGGTATATTACGTCTTCAACGTTATTTGAAATAATCCAGGTCATCTGCATACCCTAAATTTTTCCGTGGGCTGTAGACCACGGTGGTTGGTATCTTGGGCTTTTCGTAACACTATCTCCAGCATGAGATTAAACAGCAAAGGTGAGGTGGCGTCTCCTTGTTTGACTCCAGTATGAATTTAATATGAATCAAAAGCGCACACCTTTATTTTGGACGTTAGCCATTGCTGATAGTACTAGGCTAGAATAGTACAATATAATGAGTATTAGTATCAAAAAGATATAATACTTCAAGAGTAATATAAAAAATAAATTCGGACGTTTCGGAATCTGCTCAACAATCTGCTTCCGTCTTCAGCGATCACGAGAAGTGATAAACATTTCAGTTTTCTTCGAGTTTTTATATCGAGTATTGTAAGAGTGGGAGCAGGTTATAGGTGCGTTGCTATTGGTTGGGTAGGGACGGGACTACCTGCTGAGGATTAACGTCCGGACTAAGGTTGTTTGTCACATTATTGTGTGGTAATGAGTTGTTTGTTACCGGATTAGTGACTTGAGGATTAAAAGGATTGTTTTGAATAATGGAAATCCAGAGTTGAGGAAATTCTATGCTGGCTTGGCTGACAGCATCTCCAGAGTTTTCGATCAAAGCAGACTCTTTCAATTGAAACAGTCTTTATATTACTCTTAAAGTATTATATCTTTTTGATACTAATACTCATTATATTGTACTATTCTAGCCTAGTACTATCAGCAATGGCAAACGTCCAAAATAAAGGTGTGCGCATTAATATTGGACCATTGCAAAATAATTTCAAAGATATTATGAATCAAAAGGCTGAGACAAAGGGTTTCCTACTTTCACCCTGCTTATGGATCCCGACACACACACCATAGTCATCTTGATAAGTTTACTAGGGATGCCAAATTCGTCCAAAATAAAAAAATAATAATTCTTATTAATAAAATATTAATAAAATATTTCGAGACAATAATTATATTTAAATAGAAATCCTGGATACGCTCCTGACTCGAAGAATATATGCAAAAATGTAATTTTATTAAAATAATAGTAGCAAATAAGTAATATTTTTACATTTTAAATGCTTTAATGTTAAATAAATAGATTATTTATAATTTTTATTTACCTCATGCTTATTAGTGATTATTATAAGCTAGTGATTAATTATTTTGAAGTTCTTTTTGTTATTCCCAAAATGCATCAAAAATTGTTCGTCTCTCACCCTATGACCCAGAGGGCTTGGTTTAAAAATTTGAAAAAGTACAAATTTCTGTTAATCGGTTCAGTATAAACGGAATTTATATCTGTTTTGTTATATAGAATATTTTACAGCAAGGAAGAGTCAAATAAAGAGAATAAGAGATAAAGAGAATCGTATAAAAAATTAGAAACACAAATATAATTTTATGCTAAGAAATATGTATGCAAAATAAAGCTAAAACATAAATTATAAGCCATAGAAAAATGTTAATGTTATTAAGAGTTAATTATATGAAAAAGTCCATTCTTTTGGGACGTCGAACAATATCTTTTGGGAACGAGCGGACCTCCAGCTAAGGAAACAACACAAGAGTCTTATGTTACTGTATACATTTTCGTGTTGATGATTTGTAAATTGATATTGTAAATATAAAATTTGAATAAAATAATAAACATATTTCTTGAGTTTAGTTAACATATGCATATATTCATTAGGCAGTCATTTTAAACAATAAACTTATACTCTTGTTGATTTGCATAGTTTAATCTTTAACAATGCAAATATCTTGAATTATAATATCTAAATGTTAATAAGACAGAAAGTATGTAGATAGCAAATAAATTTTATTATCATAATACGGTAATCATTGTCAATAAAGACACATTAATTTAAATAACACATTATTCGTTTACTTTTTATTTTTAGGATATTGTAGATAAGAACAAAAAACCCTTATAATAAAACCTTCATGTGTCTGTCTTTCTGTCTATCTGTTTGTCTGTACGGTAGAAATTTTCGCCAAACTGCTGGACCTAGAGAGTTTAAATTTAGCTTGCTTGTTCAACTCTTTGGCCCATATATAGCAAAACTATTGAGTGTTGATTGCGTAGATAAAACAGAAAAAAAAATATTTTTGAAATATAATTTTTTCACTTTACTTTTTATGTTATTTGTGTTATTTCTCGCCAAAAAATGTATCAAAATATGTTTGTCCTCCACTCTGATTACCAGAAGAGTGGATAAAAAAAATAATGTACATTGATGGGAACCGGAATAATACAAAAGGAATTTTTGATCAGATTAGTTTTTTAAAAAATATGAGCCTTAGTGTCATTGAAAAAAAATATATATATATTTTTTAATTTATTGTATTGTAGTAAAAGAAGGCTCTTGAAACCTAGGGTAATGAAGAGTAGTTTTTTAAATTAATATATTTCATTTACACTATTTTTGCAAAAAGTTTTGTAAAAAGATTTTTTTTTCACACCCTATAGTTTTTGATCAGATTATATTTTCAAAAGAGATCGCATTTTTGGTATTTTTGACACTAATTTTTTAATTTATGGTTATTATATTTTTAAATTATTTATTTTACATCGGTGGTGGCAGGGGGAGAGCTTCTACACCTGGATGAGAGGTAAATGATTGTGAAAATGGGAGTAATGTTAACAAATTCATTTCACCCAAATAATGTCACCACCGGGGAATTGAACTAGCAGCCTCACAATTCAGGCTGTTTTAACCAGTCAAAACTACGCGATTAAACGAGCTCGGCCAATCCGTTGGCTAAATTCATGGTTAAATTATGGCTAATAATATTATGGCTTTTTTAAATTTATGTATTATCTGCGATTTGCTTTGTCTAACTAATTGCTACTAATTCGTCTTCATTAAATTAATAAAAAATATATTGATAAATTGCTTCATGTTTTTCAATATCAGAAACGTATTTTTCATTATTAGATTAGATTAGATTAGATTAGATTAAACTAGACTTTATTTAGCATTATTTTACTACATAAATAAATATTAATACTAGGTAATATATATTAACAATGAACAATTAAACTTTCACACATGAAACGCAGCTTGCATTACATAACGTAATGTAGCTCGCGGAAAAATTGTTTCTCGATTCGCAACTGTTAATTTTTTTTTTTTTTATATATATTTTTAATTTCTAAAGAAAACGGATATCTAATCTAAACACAAATTCAAAAATACTATAATTTAACCACAAATAAAATATAATCGGTTTTTTCACAACAGAAAAAAGCAATTTTCCAAAAATACTATCTGGCTAAGGATTCCCGTTATACTATTTTAGTTCACATCTATGTACAGTACTTAGTTTTTTCAGGTTTCTAGATTAACCCCTATGAGTTATAAGATTTAAGAAAAAAAGCACATTTTTTATGGAAATCGCGTTTCTTTTTTTTTTTGAAAAATTAAACTTGAGCCATAACTCACGTAAAATTTAATTGATACCCTAATCAAAATTTAAAAACATATATGTAAATATATGTTTGTTCTTATTTTTAAGGCGATATGTTATTAACGCCTTTGAATTTTTTCTATTTCTGGATCATAATTGGTAATAATAATATTTAAAATTTTCCAAATTTCAGCTTTCTGTCCAGCTGTTTTGCCATAATTTCTGTAGTAGAGAAAAGTAGAGGAAAAAACAAACAAATGTGTGACAGTGTAAACAATTTTATGTCATGCCTACGAAATCCTTAAAACACACACCTAATTTTTCAATTTTATTTGATAAAACTCGTGATTTTAAAAATCCCATCAATATATTATTTGTTTCCTAAAATGGAATTTCAGACTAACAGATAGACATAATATGAGATGGTAGATAGGATTCTTGGTTTGCCTACAATATCCTTAAAATTAAGCTTTTTTTCTTGTTTTTTTTTTTTATTTCTTGTTAACGGCTTTTTCTACTAAGGTAATTAGCTAGGGTAATTCTAATTTTTCATAATGAAAATGCTATGCCTTAAGAGGATTCGAACCTGACACCTTAGCAACAAAGCGCACTACGCTACACCGGTTGTATTTTTCTTATAATGAATTCTCTTATGTATTCTAAGACCTACTGTGTTATTGTAGCTATTTTTATGCATTCTACTAAAACAAAAGTAAAGTCAACAATTTTCCGTTAACTCTCAAGATTTTTCTAATCAGATATTTGTCTAACCATATTTTGCCATCAAAAACTTCTTCATCAAACATTTGAAATGCAGTAGACAAATTCTTAGACCAAGTTATTCTTATTTTGTCACGTACGAAGTGATCTTCACGTTCGCAAGATACTCAATATGGTCGGATGTGTATGTTCAAAATAATTCCACAAGCGAAGGTGTAAAAAAAGTGTTAAGAATGCCACTGTACGTGCTTCTTAAATAACTACCATTCCAAGTGTGATGTTCCTAAATTGCTTATCATTAACTCACTGATATATACATAAACATTATACATAATGTTACGTTTACGTACAACTTTGTATTATGGTTATCAAAATACAAGTATATAAAAAATTTCAAGAGAACTTTTAAAAAAAGCTTTGGAGAAATTTTCATTATGCATTTTTATAACTGATATCTATACCATTAATGGCAAACCTATGACCTGCGGGTCACACAGCGACCCATATGACGATTTCAAAGGACACGTTCAAAAGAATATCTTTGTAGTTCTGAAGATTCTAAAGAGAGATTCTAAGATAACTAAGGATAGGGCCTAAGCACGAAACATGGTAGGGAAATTGACTAATGTGATAATAATAGCGAGATGGAAATCAACTATTGCATACATATCTGTATTATACACGTCAAATACAAGGCCGCTAGCTCAGGTAGAGATAAAGAAATTAACAGGAAGTTCCACTCATATACTTACACCCAAATGCGGCAGATTTTTATTTACGTATTTATGTAATATATTTGTCCAGCGATTTGAATCTACAAAATTTCAAATTTAATTTTGAACCATCTGAGAAAAAGGTTTGCCATTGCTGACCTAGACTATTGAGAAGTGACAAAATCTAATACGCTAACTGGTGGCCAAATTCTTTGACTAAATACTGCAGTACTACAGTATGAACTTGTTACGTATATTTTGTGTTGAATTTTTGTTACAATATCGACAAAAGTTGTGAAAAACTATAAAACTAGAACAAATTGCAGTATTTTTGGCTATTATTTAAGAAAGGACAAAGATAAGACATAGTTTTATTAAATTATAAAGTTAATATTAAATCCATATTTTCGTGACATGTCCTGTTGTTCAAGGATTAGATATAGAAATCTGCAGTTTGAAATTTTGTAAACGTCATACTGTTTTCAACCTGCATAAAAAATAGGGCTATCCTTAATTAATGCCTTTTAGATCTGTGTAGTTTTGAAAATTTGTAAATATTTCATTTTCGAAAGACCGTATCTAAAAATCTACATGAGTTAGAAACCTGAAGATAAAATTTTTGAAATCCTGAGGTTCTAAAGAGCTTTAGGTAGGATGACCAGATATTTTTTGCGAAAAATCGGGACACATTTTAATTTTAATACTTTATTTCAAATACTTCTCTGATGACCTAACTTTTTCCGAAAATTCGCTATTTTGCTTGACATTATTATAAAATTGCATGCATGTCTTATCTGAATTATATTGGATGGTAAGCAAAGCATTAATTGTTTCAATATCCAAGCGCCTTTTTTGATTATCCCATGCTTGATTCATTAATGAGAAAATTCTTTCGACTTCTGATGATGTTCCAGGCAAGCAAACTGCAAATTCTACAAGCTTCTCCATATTTACCAAACGTGTCGATTGTTCACGATAGTGCATAAAAATACATTTCCAAATTTCTTCGATTGTCAGTTTATCAGCAGTCCAAGATGATGGTTTCTCCTTGGCGAATGACTTCATAAGCATGTATTCATCGAAGAGCATGTCGCGATCGATTATTGAATGAATTTTCCGAGTTTCAGGTATGACTAGTCGGACTATATTTTTATTATTCGTAAAATTTCAAAAATCGGGACAAATACTGGGACATTTTGTAAAAATCGGGACTGTCCCGGCGAAAACTGCGCAGATGTTCACCCTAGCCTTAGGACTAATTTTGAAGCAACTCCCAAACAAAAAATTGTTTTGCGAAATTTTTAATGTTAATTCTTTTTTTTTAATTCCAAAAATTTCGAATTTAAGAACTATAAAATATAAAGAACTGCGGTTTGAAATCATCGTATATGGTTTAGTCTAGAAAAAAACTGGGACCTTAATAACCCACCTTTTAAAATAAATACGAATCGTCAAACAAAATCTATGAAAATGGTCAAAAATTGAAAAAATCATACCCCTCGATTTTTTAAATTTTTGAAGTAGAAACCTTCACTGAATGTGAACAAATATGAAGAATATCCTCTGGTATAAAAGAGATGATTTAAATGAAAAAGAAATTTGTTAATCCATTTCTATTTAGGCCAGTAGTGGGACGCATCCAGGTCAGTAATAGATAAATCAAATTTTCAGTGTCGTAAAGATCAAAGACTATACAAACCGATATTTATTTTATTTATTTTACATCAGCCTATTTCTGCAACGAGGCTAATCGCCGATGCAAGGGCGCGAGCTCCTACACCTGGATGAGGGGTGAATGATTGTGAAAAATGGGAGTAATGTTAACATATTATTCTCGCCCGAATAATATCACCAACGAAGGAGGCTCGAACCATCGACCGGACAGTCGTACTGCGTTTCCGCCAGTACAAACCGCACGACTTAGTGCGCTCGGCCACTCCGTTGGCTTAACAAACCGATACAAAATCTAACAAATATTTGTGTAAGGATACTACAGATGCAGGCTTATGGGAGTGAAGCCAAAACAAAAGTAAACGCAATGGGCAATGCCTAAAGAAGAAGAAGATATGTCCTGCTGGCAATGCTGGCAAATTATAGCCTAGAAAACCCTGTAGTCGTAAATAGCGAGCTTTGCAGTACCATGAGCTGATACTTGCTGCTGCCAAAATCAATGTTACAATTATATTTGGTTTCAGGTGGATGCAACTACAGCAGACACAGCAAAAAAGACAAAAATAAAATTAGTAACAGGCCCTCGTCATCTCTTGATTTGACGACACACATAGAAAAGGCATTGATTTGGAAATGGCTTTTGTCCCAAAGGACACCTAGGCTTATTATGGTTTATATCTATACGTTGGCTATACATATTAAACGATCAACCGTCAAATTTTCGCAACGACTTAAACTGAAGAACATTAATTATCAGTCCACATAAATATTCTCCTCGAAGCTACTTATCCTTTATTTAAAGACACCTGATGTGTAGAGATTAATGCCTAAGGCCGCGGGTTATTGGTAAATGATGAACGTCAATCAAAAATATCTAGAAAGTAAAAATAGAAGCTTAAACAAGTCGCGTATGCAATATACATTAAGTGAAATGAGGTCCGTGACGAATAAGATCGTATTTTCTCACGTAACTTGACTTAGAAATATTTCCGAACTTAAGCGGTAACAGCTCCGATTTATAAATTAATTTATAATTGAATTTTGTTTTGGAATTTGAGATGATATGCGAGTAGATTTTTTGGATTGATGTTTTCGCTGTTGGTAATTATAAAGTAATTTTATAAAATTAGATAATTTACGGTTTATTAACAGTGAACCGTGAAAAATTTTAAACAAATTGACATGTACAGTTGCAAAATATGAACTTCAGAAAAGAGATATATGGAAAATAGTTTGTAGAAATTTTATTTCTTCTCGGTTTGTCAGATGAACATGACGTATAACATGATATATAATATAACATGATGTTTAAACTAAATATCTGTCTATCTCCAGCCTGTAAGGATTTGATATCTAAGTTGTATACGTCTATGTGTTCTTTGATTTTTATTACTTGAGGCTTCAAGGTCAATATCTCATCGCTCGAAGTAAGAGACATAAGCGGCGCAACAATATTTTAATGTGGGATAATTTTGTATTGCAATGTGTGTTGCGTAGATTCACATTATGAATTTTTATGGTTTTTGTACATAAAGGTTTAAGAATAATGATATAACCTGTTTATTTGTTTTAAGCGGAAGTAAATTTTTATATTCTAGTAATTTTTACCGTTTAAGTGAAGCTTTTGATCATTTTCTTTAGCAAAAGCCCTCTTCAATAGTTAAAAAATCAGCTCGTGATAACTTACAAAAATAAAAATTTCATTTGGTTCCGCTTAAATGTTTGGAGGCATACTTATTGGCAACGAGAAGCTTTGACATTTAAAATACTATGATAATCAATGACAATTACCATATTTATTAAAAATACGTAATCAACTTAACGATTAAAAAAAAATCAGCTGTGGCCACCACAGGACCGACCGCCATCATAAAGTACTTATATAAAATACATTCAAGCAGCAGAGTAGAAATAACTTGGCCTAATATTTTCTAACAGAGATATTATTTATCATGACCATGGAAACGTTACAATAAAAAAATTTACAAAAACTATTGGAAATTTTTCGTTTTATCAAAAAACGTCTCAAATCAAAGTTATTAATTATTGCTTTTATAGCAATTTTTGTTCAATAAATTTTTTCGAAATATTTTTTTGTTGTGAAATATTCACAAAAATCTTAAAATCGATACGAGTAAACTCCCATTTTTAGTCAACCGATTTTTACCAAAAGTTGATCAACTCGTGCCATTGATGGCAAAAGCTTAAATATGAAGTTTCATAAAAATCCTTTCAGTCGAATTTGCTCTGCATGTGTACACAGATAGACGGACAGACAGACGGACAGACGGACGACGGACAGACGGACAGACGGACAGACGGACAGACGGACAGACGGACAGACGGACAGACGGACAGACAGACGGACAGACAGACAGACGTACGGGCAGACAGACAGACGGACGGGCAGACAGACCGACAGACATCATGCTAAAAATAGTCGAAACGTTATGTAGGGAACTCAATTTGTGGAGATCCATCGAAATCTCGAAATTTCAAAATCGGTATGATCACAATACCTCCCTTATACATGTTGGCGGTCGGTAAAAAAGAAAATGTACGTATAATTGCGCTAATGTTGAAATATTTTTTCTAAATCACAGATATATGCATAACCAATAATATGCACATGGGAATGTAAAATATAATCAAAGGAGAACGTTGTTACACTGAAAGTTGTATTGGTATCATTAATTGAACTGTAATAAAATATGCGTTGCAAATGTTTTTTTAATTCGTACGGTCGACTGTCACAGTTAAAGTTGAAAAAATATATCTATTTTCTGCTTGTGAACGACTCTCAAATTTGAAATAGATCTTTTTAGGATTTAGTAGGTAAAGCTAAGAAACCCTTATACCAACACTCATGCGCCTATCTCTTTGTGTATGTATCTGCCTGTCTGTCTGTACGGTAAGTATTATGGCCAAACTGCTAGACCTAGAGAAATGATATTTGGTATGTATATTCAGCTGTTTGATCCCTATATAGAAAAATACATATACGTCAAAAAAACATACCACCTGTAATAGCCAGAATGTATCAAAATTTTCTCGAATATGTTCGACTGTATAGACTGTATCTTTGGTTTAAACGGAACTAATTGGGAGTTTCGTTATTTTAGGTTGTCACGAGAAGGGAACTTGCTTAGGTTATTTCATGTTTCATGCCACATGTGAAAATTCATAATTCCGTGAAACCGTGGACTATTGAAACCATGGAAACGAGTGACATTTATTATAAATATAATAAATAATACATTTTTACATTTTCTGAACACAATTTTCTGAAAAAAATAAAAAATAATAATAAACAGGAAATATAAATGGAATAAAAATGACATTTTATAATGACAGACAACTTTACCTAAAATTTGCAATGTGAGTATGATTTACAAAGGTTAAACAAAATGGCCAAAAGCCCGATTTATAGGATAAGAATTACTAAATTTTAAAATTTACGTTTGGAAATGCCTATACAAATAAATTTAAATGAAATATGTAACTATGTTTTTATTAATTCATTTACTATGTAGACCCCCAATTGTTTGAAAAAAAACTTTGAATGCTGCAAAAACGAATATTGCACGTGAGAAAAGCCATTTTCAACTATTAATATCGTTTTACTCACTGAAAATTCTTTTGGTGGCGAATAAAATTATTCACTTGTTGCCGCACACCGTGTGTAATTGTGCGCCTACTTAGATAAAATACGTTACAATCCATTCAAATAAACACGTTTTTCTTTAATTAAAAATAATCTCGACCCACCAAAATTATAATATTGTCCCGAAGCTGCAGGGTAGTCCCTTCCGGATCAGATGCCGTTAACCTTCTAGTCCCCATCTTGCCGGAAGAAAGCATTCAGCATTTATGAATGACATATACATCACATATGAATGACATCTTTTAATATACAGATTTTCACAAAAAATGTTATTCTTGCGCTTTACGGTGTTAAGTACACACACCGGAAAAGTCTAGGGATATTGAAAAAAATATGAAAATATATTGCTTATTGTACATTTAATGTTGTATTTCAATTAAAGTAGGCAATTATGATTAGTTCGATAAGGAAAACCAGTAAAACCAATAACCAAAAACACAAAAAAAGAAAACACAATTTAGACAAATTTTATACAGTACATGATCCGTAGGTTGATCACATGTTTCATTTTATTTCGATTTAAATTTACATCGTTTATATGAATAATTGCAGTGTTTTTAAGTAGTGGCATTCTTTTTTAATAATGGAGCGACGGCATTTAACTATCCACGAGATGAATCGTGCGATGGAACTTCTCTAAGCTGGCTTCAGGCAAGTTGATGTAGGCGAGCGAATAGGAGTTTCTCAAAGTGTCATCAGTCGGTAATGAAGGCGTTACAGGGAAACAGGGAGTCCGACTGAACAATATCCATTTAGGGTCTACCGACTTCAAAAATGATATCCGCGTTTCTCTGTCTTTTCTCGTTTTTTAGGGTTTTGTAGGTATGACCAAAAAACCCTTTTACCGTCATTCTGTCGTCTGTCTGTCTGTCTGTCTGTCTGTCTGTCTGTCGGTCTGTCTGTCTGTCTGTCTGTCTGTCTGTCTGTCTGTCTGTCTGTCTGTCTGTCTGTCTGTCTGTTCGGTAAAAATTGTAGCCAAACGGCTAAACCTAGAGAGTTGAAATTTGGCATGCTTATACAACTCTTTGACCCGCACATAGGAAAAATACTAAAACATCTAAAAAACATATCCCCCTAAAAATATAAACATATATGTGCTCATCGAAAAAAAAAAATATTTTTTTATAATTCTGAGTAGGGTATCAAATGAAAGCCCTTGGTACGTGGATTAACGATCAAATTTTTATTTTTGCAAAATAAATTATTTTGAAGCGATTTTTGCCAAAATTGTGCAAAATAATTTTTGTCCCACACCCTGTAGCCCAGATGGTTTAAACTAAAAATCTGAAAAAAATCTAAGTAATGTACATTGGTGTGAACCGGAATAGTACAACAGGAATTTTTGATCAGATTATGTTTTTGGAAAAAAAACGCATTTTTTGTGATTTTTGGCTAATAATGTATACAAGTTATAGCTTTGTAACACGCCACACTGGAACGAGTATGCTGGTGTAGTAGTATTTGTCGCTGATTTTTCAACCAAGTAACCCGATCCGAAAGGGATCGAACCCTGTGAGAAGATAATATATTATTTTTTGTTTTTTTTTTTTAATTTTTATATTGTTTAAATTATTTTTTTAAATTTCTAGTTATATTTTGGCAAATGTTGCATTTAATTTTTAAAAGCGTAAATTTAATAACCAGTGGAAATTGTTTAAATTATAATTTAATTCTGTTTCAATGTACACGAAATCAGAGGGGCGGAACTTATAACAACCAATGGAAGCCATAGGCGCAATTTTTAAAATTCTTAATGAACCTTGCTATATAAAAAAAAAAAAATACTGCACATATTTAGAAACCTAAATAATGGTATTAGGCGTTCGAATTAAAATTAACAAAAAAAATATTTTAATATAAAATTTGTTTCCGCATTCAAAATAATCATCATTCACCTACTAAATACCTGCAAAACCCTGAAATGTGTGAAAATTCACACTTCACATCAATTTTAATATATTTGTAATATTCGAAAATTGACCTAATTTGGTGCCATAACTACGATCAAAATATATCTTTTAAGAATCGTTTCTTCTTAAAATATTATCTGCCCAAGAATATTATTGAAACTGTAAAACTACAATTTCTTGTTCAATATATTCAATAAATATAATTTGATATTAAGTTACCATTACTTAGAATAAGTGGAATAATATTAATAATTGCATTCACCATCTCCGCAGGAGATTTAAATAAAAAATTGCTAACACAAAATCAACTGCAAGAATTAATTAAAATATATCACGAATTGTGTCCTTCCGGCCAATAAAGAATCACACGCGAGCTTCAAGTCTTCTAGTAGTTGCTTGACAGAATTAGTCTAAGTACAGTAGCCAGAGATCTTATTAAGTAATTACATGTTATCTAAAATGGAGGTGTGTTTCAATCATAAACACGTTAGTTTAGTGATAAAATATTAGTAAGCGGGTTAATAAGTAGCATGTTCTTATTTTTTTCAACACCTGTAACACAGAAGCGGTACCAAATTTTCACTTATCAACCGGTTTTAAAATATTTTTACATATATATTTTCATGTTTAGAAGTTAAGTAATGTTGCCCAGGTGCGAATAGTGTTCATATTGCGTGTCATGACAGAAAAATGTGTCTGATTCGATTAGAAAATTGCAAATTTAAATATTAGACCAATGCTGAGATTTAATTGAAAAAATATTTATTAATCCAGTTTCAAAGAAATTTATTGTTGCAAAATTTATGTATAGTTATACAATTCAGTGAAATGGAGAACTTACCGTTTTGCCAGATTTACATTACATAAAAGAGCAAGTAGCTAGCACAAATACTATGCGCTTTAATATTATTTTATTTTCGGGATAGTAGGTATTCACAGAAGCGGATTTAAAGGCGGGCGCACCGGGCGCGCGCCTGGGGCCCCGACCTCAAAAGGGCCCCGCTAAAACCTAATTTTACACTTTTTTTTAATTGAGGGGCCCAATATTCTTACTGCGCCCGGGGCCTTAACTGACCTAAATCCGCCACTGACTATAACTCTAAAACTAAGGCCTCTTGATTTTTAAAAAAAAATTTTATTACTCCTCACCCCAAAATTACCTAACGGCCATATTTTGGACTATATAAGCAAAACTTTTTTTTTCAAAGAAAAAAAAAAAAAAAATTGTATATATATTTCAAAAACTAAAAAAGATAGGGACCTGCGGTTGGAATTTTTGAAGTTCTAAGATCTGAAATATGGTAAAGACACATTTTAAAACATATTTTGAAATTTTTGTAATAAAATTTAATTTTTCAAAAAATTATATCTCAATAACGGTGAAAGATCCAGGGACCTCTGGTTTAAATTTTTGAGTTCCTCATGTCCATTTTAGTATAGAAAAAAATTGGTGCCTTAATAACCAAACTTATACAAAAAGCATGTATCATTAAACACAACACTTTGAAAATGGCAAAAACTCGAAAAAATCGTAAGGGGTACCTTTGAAAAAAAAAAAAAACGCGAATTTTTACAAATAAAAAAATATATTTCAGATTTTGCTCAAAATTGATACACTTTGGGCCGTAGATCACAAAAATAAGGTTCATTTTGGATTTTGGCCAACTGTTTTTGAGTAAATCGGAAAAAAATACCTAAAATTGACTATAACCAGAAGCGGATTTAACAAAGCGGATTACACGCGCGCTCGGGGCCCCGACCTCTAAAGGGCCCGGCAAAAACCTAATTTTACACTTTTTTTTAATTGAGGGGCCCAATATTCTTATTGCGCCCGGGGCCTTGACTGACCTAAATCCGCCACTGGGTATTCACACACATTAGACATCTTTACTGTGATTTTGTTGAGTAATTAGTCTTTTTGCAAATATTAGTTAAATGAATAGAAATACAATTCGCAGCCGACGTTATGCCATTAATAAAACAGAGGGGGGGGAAACGGTTTTCTAGAGAAAATAACTGATTATCTTACAAAAGAAATCGGTAGAGAATATAAGCTTAAACGAAAATGGGTTAGAAAATTGATTGAATTAAAGATCAAATTAGTACATACTGTGTATACATAAGAATAACAGCTAATGAAAGATGTGATTTCAGCAAGGATAAAATTAGAATTAACACTATGTTCCAGCAGCTGATTATTTCTAATTAAAATAAGACAAATCACAGGCCGATTACAGGTTACCGATTACCGCCATTTTAAAATGAGTCAGTTTTGCGTAGTGAGGAAAAGGTAGTGAGCTATTAGCTGTGATGACGAGCTAGTTACTCTCCTATCCCATCTAAAATTTGGAAATTCGCTGGAAATTCGATATATTTCCAGCATCGAACATTTCACCCTAGGAGTACTTACATTTGAAATCAAATAATAAAAATCAGCTGTGGCCACAGAACCGACCGCCATCATAAGGTACTTGTATAAAATACATCCTAGCACCAGAGTAGAAATAACTTGGCCTAATATTTTCTAACAGAGATATTATTTATCACGACCATGGAAACGTTACATGTAAGTATGAAAAAATTGAGACTTGAACTGAAAATTTCGATAAATTTTACAAACACTTTTCCAAATTTTTCGTTTTATCAAAAAACGTCTAAAATAAAAGTTATAAGTTATTGCATTTATAGCAACTTTTGTTAAATAAATTTTTTCGAAATATTTTTATGCTGCTAAATATTCGCAAAAATCTTAAAATCGACACGAGTAAACTTCCATTTTTAGTCAACCGATTTTTACCAAAAGTTGATCAACTCGTGCCATTGATGTCAAAAGCTTAAATATGCAGTTTCATAAAAATCCTTTTAGCCGAATTTGCTCTGCACGTGTACACAGACAGACAGACGGATGGACGGACGGACGGACGGACAGACGGACGGACAGACGGACGGACAGACGGACGGATAGACAGACGGACGGACGGACAGACGGACGGACAGACAGACCGACAGACATCATGCTAAAAATAATCAAAACGTTATGTAGGGACCTCAATTCGTGGAGATCCATCGAAATCTCGAAATGTCAAAATCGGTATGATCACAATACCTCCCTTGTACCCTTTTCACACTAGAACTTTAAGACGAGTGAACTTAAAGTTCACCGATGTTTAACATCGGTATGCTGTCACACTTGTTGTTTAAATCTCCGGTGATGTCATTAGCTACAGCAATTTTGTCCTTAAGTTACCGTCATGAAATTACCAGTTTTGAACTGTCTGCGCAGACGCACATTTTGAATTATTATAAACAAATATGGATATTTCATTTCATTCTACAATAAAGACTCTATAATAAAGAATATATTATACCTGTATTAACATGTAAGTCGATACATTTTATCTCAATTATTGTAGCTCTGTATTTTATTAAACACATTATTAAAATAAATAATTTTATTATAACAATAAGTATAAACTTCTTATAACGTCTATATAATAGTATTCTTGTTTATAATAATATAAAATGTTCACAGCACAAATTCAAAGAGTATTTTTTTATAATAGAAATTATGTTGGCAATGCGTACGTTGTTTAAGACGCGGATCTCTGTCTTAAACATCGCTTGTATTTAGACGAGGCCATAAGGTTTCACATTAGCATTAAGTTCTAGTGTGAAAAAGGTATTATATATGTTGGCGGTCGGTAAAAATTTACAAGAATAATATAAAGTAATTACTTATTAAATATACATAGGTACCTCCTGCATCTTTGACAAAGTATAATAATCATAATTCAAGTAACAGCAGGTATGTCACGAATTCTATACCTTTTCTTAATCGACTGACTCATATTCATTTATTCTCAGTTCATATGTCTCCTTCCAACCAACTCATCTAACGAAATCCAAGTGTGATAAATTATATAACGCGAACAGGTTTTAAATTATGATATATGACTTATATTTATTGCACATTCAGGACTAACGATCCATTTGCGATCTACTTTTTGCGCTATTCATTTAATGTTCTATCGAAACGATTCAGTTTTGTAATTCTATAAAAAACTTAATGAAGTTTTCAGTAACTAGATTAATATTTCATCAGCGCTAAAATTAATAACATTTGGAAAATTGATTCAAGGTTCAAATTGTGTTAGTGTCAAATTTAAGAGGCATAGTGATAGGTTATTCAAATTAATTTGAGTTTACGTGAGAGTAAATTACAGATTTATGATACAAAGATTTGTCACTAATTATAAAAAATCAGCTGTGGCCACCACAGGACCGACTGCCATCAAAAGTACTTGTATAAAATACATTCTAGCAGCAGAGTAGAAATAACTTGGCCTAATATTTTATAACAGAGATATTATTTATAATGACCATGGAAACGTTACATATAAGTATGAAAAAGATGAGAAAATATTAAAAAAATTTACAAAAATTTTTCAAAATTTTTCGTTTTATCAAAAAACGTCTCAAATAAAAGTTATTAGTTATTTATTAGGCATTTATAGCAACTTTTGTTAAATATTTTTTTTCGATATATTTTTCTGTTGCTAAATATTCGTAAAAATCTTAAAATCGACACGAGTAAACTCCCATTTCTAGTCAACCGAGTTTTACCAAAAGTTGATCAACTCGTGCCATTGATATCAATAGTTTAAATATGCAGTTTCATAAATTCCTTTTAGCCGAATTGGCTCTGCACGTGTACACAGACAGACAGACAGACGGACAGACGGAGAGACAGACAGACGGACGGACGGACAGACAGACCGACAGACATCATGCTAAAAATAGTCAAAACGTAGGGGCCTCAATTCGTGGAGATCCATCGAAATCTCGAAATGTCAAAATCGGTATGATCACAATTCCTCCCTTATGTTGGCGGTCGGTAAAAATTGATGTGAAATGTGAATTTTCACACATTGCAGGGTTTCGCAGGTATATAATAAGTGAAGGCGGCATGCTGAGTGTGTAGGACAAATTTTGCTTTCTAGTAATCACAGAAAAATGAACGATATTTTTAAAATAATTTATAGTCTGTTAATCTAAGAACTTTAAAAACAAATTTTATGTTAAAATATTTTTTTGTTAATTTTAATTCGAATACCTAATAACATTATTTAGGTTTCTAAATATGTGCAGTTTTTTTTTTATATAGCAAGGTTCATTAAGATTTTGAAAATTGCGCCTATGGCTTACATTGGTTGTTTTAAGTCATATGCCCCGCCCCTCTGGTTTCGTAAACATGACATATAGAATGAAAATATGATTCCAACAATTCCAACTGGTTATTAAATTTACGCTCTTAAAAATTAAAAGCAACATTTGCCAAAATATAACTAGAATTTTGACAAATTAATTTAAGCAAAATAAAAATGGAAAAAAAAACAAAAAATAAAATTTTCTCTTCTGCCCGGGCGTGAACCCTAGTATGCTGGGTAGCAAGCGAGCAAGCTTACCATTAGACCAGGATACGCTTTCAAATATAATGTTACATAACTATAACTTTTATGCATCGTTAACCAAAAAACAAAAAATTCGTTATTTTCCGAAAACATAATCTGATCAAAAATTCCTATTGTATTGTCCCGGTTCACACCAATGTACATTACTTAGAATTTTTTAGTAGAATAGTATTTAACGTCCAATGTTGTAAAATGGTAGAATTAGGAAATAATTTCATTCAGCTTTTTGGACAAGAAGCGTTTATTTTAAACAACACAACGTTTCACCAACAACATTTTTGACTTCTTCAGGTGCTATAACAATAACATAACAATAAAGTAACAATCTTACATAGTTATAAATTAATTTACTTTTGTTAGTTAAACGTAACTCTAACAAACTGTACATCAGTCATCTCCAAGGATGGTGAAATTGCAGAATAGCATTGACAAAATATATGAACTTGGAGTATACAGAAAATAGGAAAAACAGGAGTTAAATTTTAAATATAATATTATGATAATTATGATAGAATTTTTTCAGAATTTTAGTTTAAGCCATCTTGCTGCAGGGCGTGGGAAAATTTTTATTGCACGGTAAAAATCGCCTCAAAACAATTTATTTTGCAAAAATTAAATTTTGATCGTTAATCCACGTACTAAGAGCTTTCATTTGATACTCTACTCAGAATTTAAAAAAAAATCACGAGAAGTGATGAATTTCATCACTTCTCGTGATCGCTGAAGACGGAAACAGATTGTTGAGCAGTTTCCGAAACGACCGAATTTATTTTTTATATATTCTTGAAGTATTATATCTTTTTGATACTAATACTCATTATATTGTACTATTCTAGCCTAGTACTATCAGCAGTGGCAAACGTCCAAAATAAAGGTGTCCGCATTAACTTAAGAAGGATTTTTAATTTTTTTTTTTAACTCGTTTTGGTCTGTTTTAATTTCATAGAACTAAGTTTAAATCTGTGATACGTCAACCAACAACACAGATCCGTAGTTGATGCTGAAGACAGATATAACAAGGATGTATAATTCAGGGATATATTCAATGGACTGGAACGACCATTTGTAATGGTGAAAATAAAAAAACGCGCTCATTAACTCCGTCGAACCATTAATAAGTAAATTGAATTCCCATACAATCATCCAATTTAATATGTTGCCATTCGCAGTAAAACCACAGTGTTTAATAAGACGCGGTACATACCATCAATTACAATTGACATTTAAACCAATTGCATATAAAATTATTACTAATTAAATATCTAATTCCAGTGATTACTTGAACAATCAACTTGAAACATATTTTTGTGTGGGTAATGAAATGCAATTTATACGCCCAGCAAAGATAAGAACGTCATAAAATGGTACAATTCTACTAATAAAGCGTTCGTTTGTAGTTGAAATTATATTTTCACGCTATGTGATTATATGGAGGAATTCAGTCACGCTGATTGGCCAAGAAAATTACACGCGTGCTACTCATCAACCGTGTTATATCACCAGTGGCGCTGCACTAGATTTAACGCCCAAGGGGCAGGATTCAGAGCTTCTGTATTGAGACCGTGTTACGTTATGCCAAAAGAAAACACAGGACGGCCGGGTGTCTAGAGCTTCTTTTTCAACAAACTTAAGGAGATTTTCTGTTTTTATAATTTCGATACTGCTATCTAGGGCGTGACGAAAGCGGTGTCAACCACCGGCGCATTTGTGTGGTTTTTCTTTTTTTTTGTCATCATTTAGATCGATCTTTCTTTTAAGGGTTTTGTAGGTATGACCAAAAAACCCTTATACCGTCATTTTGTTGTCTGTCTGTCTGTCTGTCTGTCTGTCTGTTCGGTAAAAATTGTAGTCAAACGGCTAAACCTAGAGAGTTGAAATTTGGCATGCTTATACAACTCTTTGACCTGCACATAGTAAAAATATTAAAACATCTAAAAAATATATCCTTCTAAAAATATAAACAAATATGTGCTCATCAAAAAAAAAATATATATATATATATTTTTTTTAAATTCTGACTAGGATATCAAATGAAAGCCCTTAGTATGTGGATTAACGATCAAAATTTTATTTTTGCAAAATAAATTATTTTGATGCGATTTTTGCCAAAATTCTGCAAAAACAAAAAATTGTCCCACACCCTGTAGCCCAGATGGTTTAAACTAAAAATTTGAAAAATTTCTGAGTAATGTACGTTGGTGTGAACCGGAATAGTACAACAGGAACTTTTGATCAGATTATGTTTTCGGAAAATAACGCATGTTTTATGTTTTTAGCTAAAATATGTTAAATATTTAATTCGCTATGTAACACACCAGATCAGTAGCTCTAGTAGCGTAGTTGGTTTTGTCGTGCGTTTTGTAATTTGCAAACTAGTGTTCGAATCCTGTTAATTTTATTTTTTCTGTTTTTTTTGCGTTTTTATTTTGTTTAAATTATTTTGTCAAAATTCTAGTTATATTTTGGTAAATGTTGCATTTAATTTTTAAAAACGTAAATTTAATAACCAGTGGGAAGTGTTGAAATTATAATTTAATTCTATGTTTGACGAAATCAGAGGGCGGGGCTTATGATTTTAGCAACCAATGGAAGCCATAGGCGCAATTTTCAAAATCTTAATGAACCTTGCTATATAAAAAAAATACAATACAAAATTCAGCAGACAGCTCATCGAACCCTTGATAGGGATCACTGGAAGCAAACTATCCAACAAGCTTTATGTATATGATGATCACGACGCCACAGTAATTAAGCTAACCAACAGAACACACAGAGAGAGAGAGAGAGAGAGAGAGAGAGAGAGAGAGAGAGAGAGAGAGAGAGAGAGACGTTTGGTCAAGAAATCCTTATAACGTTACGCATAAATATGTCTGTACGTTCGGTACAAATTGTGACCAAACCTTGATCTACAGAATTGAAATTTGACTTGAGTAACTTTTTGACCCACATGTATGAAAATACTGAGGCTTCAGCAAAACAGATCGCACAGAAAACATAAACAAATATGTATTTATCGAAAAACATATTAGAGGGATCTATTTTTTTAATTTTTGGCCTTTCTTGCTTCGTCAGCCAATATTGGAGGGATATCAAAATTCTTCAAACGTGGATTATAAAACCCATTTTTTTAATCAATGAAAATGAACCAACCATCTCTTTTGTTTTTGATATTTATATCAATATCCAATGGTAGTGGTGTCCAACTCATTTGAAGTGCGAGTGATTTTTCATACAAAATAATAATAAGCAAGGACGAAACTTGAAGGAACAAAGCAAGATGAGAATATTTTTCTTCTTCTTCTTTGGGCTCTATCAGGTTGACTTTTGGCCTCACTCACATAAGTCCTCTATATTTATCTATTCATTGTCAGGTCTTGCCAAGTACCCTACATACCAATATTTGTTAGATCTTCGGTTAGCTGATATCTTCATCTCTTGCGAGGTCTACTGGTTAACGGGTATTCAATTATCCTTCCCATATCTTCCTAACCATTCTGTCCTCCCTTATCCTCATAACGTGTCTTATCCACTGTAATCGTCTGCCTCTCAGTTCTTGTGTAATACTCGGCTTTGAGTACAGTTCTCGGATATCTTTGTTCTTACGGATGCTCCATTCACCAAAAATTAATGGTGATAATATTTTACTTTTTGACATATTTTTATCCTAAAAAACATATATTTTTTTCATGGACAATTGACGGGCTATAATAAAATGCAGGCTTTTGGGCAATATGCCATCCGCAATCTGCCAGTTTGCCCCCCCCCCCTCCCGCCAACTTATAAATAAGTAATAGCTGTGCCCCTAAGCATGAGTCTTAAAGAGGCCATTGGCCTTATCTATGATGAGTTGAAGAAAAAAATATAATAAAAAATCAGCTGTGGCCACCACAGGACCGACCGCCATCATAAAGTACTTATATAAAATACATTCTAGCAGCAGAGTAGAAATAACTTGGCCTACTATTTTCTAACAGAGATATTATTTATCAAGACCATGGAAACGTTACATATAAGTATCGAAAAATTTTACAAAAAATATTCGAAAATTTTCGTTTTATCAAAAGACGTCTCAAATAAAAGTTATTAATTATTGCTTTTATAGCAACTTTTGTTCAATAAATTTTTTCGAAATATTTTTCTGTTGTGAAATATTCATAAAAATCTTAAAATCGACACGAGTAAACTCCCATTTTTAGTCAACCGATTTTTACCAAAAGTTGATCAACTCGTGCCATTGATGGCAGAATCTTAAATATAAAGTTTCATAAAAATCCTTTCAGCCGAATTTGCTCTGCACGTGTACATAGACGAACAGACGGACAGACAGACAGACAGACGGACAGACAGACGGACAGACGAACAGACGGACAGACGGACAGACGGACAGACGGACAAACAGACAGACAGACAGACAGACGGACGGACGGACAGACAGACCGACAGACATCATGCTAAAAATAGTCAAAACGTTATGTAGGGACCTCAATTCGTGGAGATCCATCGAAATCTCGAAATGTTAAAATCGGTATGATCACAATACCTCCCTTATATATGTTGGCGGTCGGTAAAAACATATGTATTTTCTTCTCAGTTATATTGTCGGTATTACATATTGTCTTCATTGTCGTTATTGTAGTTTGGGGTCTCTGTTCAATTATCTACTGTTTCTACACCACTGTCCATACGCCTTTGGTCATTAGACCGTGTAACACCTTTCAGCAAGTAAATAAATACAAATAAATGATGGTCAACAATATCTCAAGAAAACAATAGAAGCAGTGACAATATATTAATATTACAACTTCCACCGTGAGGTTTATTAGAGTGTTGTTTTGAAACGGTTAAAGTAATTTGCAATTATAAGTTTTGGAACATTATAATAATTTAATGTTTGTATTGTAATAACAAACAGTGATTCAGCAGCGTGAAATAACAAAGCGCTTGTATTAGATAATATCTGATATTTTTATCTGCAATCAATCAGTAAACAATGTTAATAAAAAAATTAAAGGGTACTTCAATTATGATTAGAAATCGACTTTGAATTCAATTGACATATTAAAAAACTGCGTCACCTTTTCACCAAATGTTCCAAGTCGAAAGAGGTTATTCAGAAAATTAATAAGATAATTTCAGTTTCACTAGTTGCAGTTTACACCAGTATTTTTACTTGCCCGACCTTAACATATAAGGGGCAAGTATGGGAATCGCAAAAATTTTCGTTGTCGAGATTTTGACTGATGATCACGTTTCATGGTCCGAGGGAATCAAAAAAAAACTATTTTCGAAGTGCCGTCCGTATGTGTGTGTATACACGATAACTCAAAAACGGTTCAACTTAGAGAGTTCATTCGAGTACTAAAAAATTCTCATAGTAATTGGGAAGAACACTATTGTTTTTTATGAAGATCCGAAACCGGAAACGGAAGTTATTACACTTTAAAATTCAAAAAATTTGTAACTATAGTCCGTTCAAAGGTGAGAATGCAGTATTGCTCTTATGGCAAACGGGAGCTGTGTTGCCAAATGTTGTAAAAGTATCAAATGTGTCAATTCTAAAAATATGAAAAACTCGTACGGTTTACAAAAATCAACTCTTATAAAACTCAAAATAACACTCAACAAAAACAAATGACCATTTGTAGAATACTGCGTCTTCACATATCAGCGCGTTTTGCAGTTGACAACGTTGACAAGCAAGAAAAGGATAGCGTCATTGTATAAACCCTTTAGAGAGTATGAAAAAGAACAACTCCATTTGTCCTGTACTGCATACTCATCTTTGAACGGACTATAGTAAACCAGCCTAGAACACACCGAAACCGGAAACGGAGGTTATTACACTTTAAAATTTAAAAAATTCGTAACTATTAAACCAGCCTAGAACACAAATTTGTATGGAAAATAATTTGATGTGTTTTTGAAGATTTACCTAAAACATTTTTCTTTTTTTGCTTCATCTCTTGTTTTCAATATTTATGTTCGGGCAAGTCTAGCGGAGGTCTCCCTTCGTCACTGGTTTAACCTTTTTATGCTAGAAATACGCTGTTGAACTAATTAGATTTTTACGGCCCAAAATATTTATTAGAAGGATTTTTTTTGTTAAAATTATGGCTCATTTTGATATTTATCAGAAATTAAAATTTATTTTAAAAATAAAACAAAACTAGTAACAAATAATGTCGGCCTTGGTAGCGTAGAGGTCTAGCGCTCCTGCTTCACGAGCCAAAGGTCCTTAATTTGAATCCCAATGAGGGCATGTATGTTTGTGAGCCGCGGTGTAACTGGAATTAGGTTCTGTTCTGTGGTTAAAAAATAATAATAAATAAATAAATAAAAGCATATATTATACAAATAAAAGTAAAACAAAACGTTTTAATAACCATCTAAAGTAAAATTTCAGACACACCTGATATATTCTCGTGATACACCATTGCGTTACGACACATCGGTTGGGAAACACTGGTTTAGACCAATAAAAGACACATTTTTAACTTTTGTCACAATTTTTTAACTTTTGTCACAAAAATAACAATAATAGATTTTTTACTTTAACTGCATCAAATATGTTTTTTTAATCATTGTGTCTCTTAATTTAAGAATAAACAGCTTTTATTTAATATGTTAATTTTTTTAATTCATAAAATCTTAAAATCATTAAAATTAAAATGATCAAAATTAAAATATTTCGATTCATATATATTCCATATACCATGAGTTCAAAAATAAATTACATAAGGGTTGGATGTGGAAAAATAAAATAATGTCTATTGCAAGCTTTATATAACAATTGACTAATTATAAATGTAGCTTAATTGAATTTTCAATAGAAACTTATGACAACAATAGTGATGATAGTTAATTAATTGACAGTTAAAGCTTGCAGTACACATTATTTTATTTTTCCACAGCCAACTCTTATGTAATTTGTTTTTGAACACATGGTATAAAGAGCTAAAAGATCTTAAGGGACAATAAGTAGTAATTAGTAATCAGTACTCCTCTCATCTTGTGACTATTACCAATTGTTCATTGACCAATAATGGGCCTACAAAGCCGTGCTGCAAATACAATTTAAAATTATATTTTTGTATTTGCTGCAAATGTGTCTCACAACTTTAATGGAATTTATTCCATTTCAGTAAAACTCTTACGATCTGAAATTAATTAATTAACTTAATTAATGAGTCACTATGTTGAACCTAGTCCCTACTTAGAGCCCTTATTATAAGTTACAATTATAAGTCCAATGATAGAGATTAACTTAGAATTTAACTATTATGCTATTAATTATTCATTTATAGTTTGTCGATATACAGAGCGATAATTTCAGTAACTTCATTGTTGTACTACGATAGATTACCGACTTGGGTATCGACTTATATTGTGTTCAAAATGTTATAAAATTTAGGCATACTTAGCCTGGCTTTGACAATTCTTTTAGTAATTAGGAATTATATTCTTTTATTCATACCAAATAAATTAGTATTTAGAAATTATATTTTTTTATTACCAACCCCCCAAAATCAACTTAGCTGTGTCAATAGCAGTATCAATATATGGTTTTAAATCCATCCCATTCTGTAATAAAGTGAGTGACTTCTTTGATAAATTTCACTAAAATCGTATCAAAATGAAAAGTTTCTTTTTTATTAATTACTTGATTTATTTATGTGCTTATAAATGTGCAACACTGGTCTAAAGTGTTTCTCAACAGGCGGTCCGCGGACCACCAGTGGTCCCCAGAAAAATTTTAGTGGTCCGCGAAAGTTTTTATATGCGTTATTTTCAGTTTTTTTTTTTAAATGTATGCCCATATTTTTATGTAAATAATTTATATTTTGTTTAGCCGACCGGCGTAGCGTAGTGGTAACACATGTGCTCTGCGTTGTGAAGGTCTCGGGTTCGAATCCCGTTCAGGCATGGAAATTTTCTCAAATAATAATTGTCCTGGCTAATTGCCACAGCAGCAAAGACCATTAAATTAAATATATATATATATATATATATAGTTTATTTTCTGTAAGCTTTCTGTGATTTTCTACAAATAAAAATTAAATAAAAATTAAATATATTTAGTAGCACATAAATATATTTAATTTCTTGCAAAAAATTAACCAACAATTATTATTAGTGGTCCGCGTTAGAAAATTACATATTATACTGGTCCACGGTGCGTTTTTGGTTGAGAAACATTGCTTTAGACTGTGTTTTGCAGATTTTTAAACTAACCTTTCAGGAAAATAAGCCAAGGAACAGAAATATTTGGGGAAAATTGTGTCTAAATAAAGAAGTAACATTCAAAACGTGATATTTGTTTGCAATTGCAACGGCTAAATTGGTTGAATTGCGCTACGAACTGCTCCTTCATCCACCATATTCTCTGGATTGCCCCCCCCTTATTTCTCTTTCCAAACATAAAGCAACTGCTCGCTGAAAAATGATTCGCATCTTCGATTCTAATATTTTAGTACAAACGAGGAGATCCGAAACACACGGCTATTTTGCAGAGTTCGAGGAATCATACTTTTTGGAAGGCTTAAAGAATGTATCGAGTTAAAAGGTGACTAGTTTGAAAAATATGTCGCATTTTAGTAGTTGCTGACTTATTAGATACCCCTTGTAGCAGCTACATGACATAACCAACGCCTTTTCTACTTCCGGAAGTATTATTGTCGTCTTTAGATAATCCATTATGATAAATCTCGTACTGTTAAATGCAAAAACTGAAATGCCCTGATGATTCTAGTGATGGAAAGCTATCCATGTACTCCTATTAACCTGAATGATCCGAAGTCATTAGCAGTAATTTTTTCATAGTTCGCAACTCCCTTGTATCATTACCTCCGTCTGATTTATAGTTGCGAACCATTACATTGCATGAATTAAAATAATGATGCGTGATATAATATAATATTAAACTGAATCGTTCGTAGACTCAATAAATATTTCCAAGAAATAGAAAACTTGAGTATATAAAATAAAGAAACCAGTGCCTCGTTATATTCTTTCTTAATAATGATCGAACGTAGGCATAATCATAGAAACAGTTGGTCAAACTGATTGATTCCAACGGAGGAAATCACAAGAGATACAATTATAGAAATGAGTTGAATTTTATAACATCAACTATAACATTCATCGTAAATTCTTTATAAATAAAAACCAGTTACTGCTTGAACTCTTTAATGTTGCAAGATGGATATTTAGATAATTATTTGACCTGCTTTCTGGAATTAATAAGTATCAATATTAGCTAGAAAGTATTTAGATACAATAGCTCTTCTTCAGTCACGAAAATGATATTCATAAATTCGAAGGTGTCTTTTTTAAATAAATGAATACTTTAGTATTACGCATGTTAAAGATCACAACATTATTAACACCTCATTATAGAAATTGATATTATTGAGGATGTTGATGGTAGATAATAAAATGTGAGATGTCTTATACTGAAGTTGCTAAACATTTGCGTAAGAAAGCTCTAATAGATGTTTACGTTTTGTGTGTTATATGGGACGCGAACAAAAGAAGTATGTATTGAATATGTTTGTTAATCATAGGTATATATTCATATGTTGATTCTCTTTCAGGAAGCTATTAGAAAGATAAGTTATATTAGATATCATTTCTTATAAATAGTCTGAATGCCAATTGCGTAAACATCTCTTAAGTTTCTTCTATTACGAGCTATAAAATATAAGATTTTTATTTTTTAAGGATACATGTTTTTTTTTTTTTTTCTTTTCATACTACAATGTTTATCAGCAAATTGATGAACTTCAGAAGTTTCGTATTTTGGACCTCTCCATCTTGGATCTATCCAAGAGATCTGAGAAATTTGATATTTGATCTGTAAGAACTTAGATCACCAATAACTCAGATTATTTATGAGAGATATGAGATCTGGGAAATCTGAGATATTGGTGATCTGATTTTTGAAGTACTGAGCTCTAGGAATTCTAAGATCTGACGATTTTGCTTTCTAACGTCCCATCATATGACAAATCCACCTGAGAGATATTTGATTTGAGAGATCAATCTGACAGATCCATCTGACAAATATTTACACTGACAAATCTAACATTTGATATTAAAAATATATTTTTAATATCAAAAAATCTAAGTCTAAGTCTAAGTCAAAATCTGTGAAATCTGAGATCAGATGGTTTTGCATTTTGGCATATCTTTGACAGATCAATTTGTCACATATAACTTTTAAAATATATAAAGTCTGAGATATAAAAGATGTGATAATTGACGAATCTGAGATCTGGAAAATGTGAGATTTGACGGTTCTGCGTTTTGATATCTCATACATAGATATAATAGATCTATATTATTTTTATATAGAAATTTGAGATCTGATATTTGGGGAACTGAGAATTGTTACATCTGAAATTTTACGGTTTTGCGATCTGGCATCTCTCTGGCAGATGTGTGATTTGACAGAGCAATGTGACAAATATTTGTTCTGCTAGATCCATCTGAGGGATCTATCCCAACAAAAATATTGACAAAATAAAAAAATAAAACAGATTAAAATTTTAAAAGTGTTCAACTCTCGAGATTTCGAAAATTTGACCTTAATTTCTACCATACAAACAAACAGAGAGACAGAGACGTCGATAACAGTGGTGTCACCCGATGCGGTATTTTTAATATCACTCCTCCCTTCAAAAAATGTTATATCATAGTTTCATATTAATTTCTATTAATATAACAAAAACATATATTTTAATCAAGATATTATATCGTATTTTACTTATATGTATTTGTCTTTGTTTTATAATTTTTGTAATATATTTTTTTTTTTTTTTTTGCAATATAAATGTATAGGACTTGAAAATGAAACTGATGAATTTGATTTCAATAATAATAATAATAATAATAATTATAAAAAAGAAACAAGAAAACAATATATTATAATATGCCAGATGGAAACAAATTCATGCAAACGAAAATTGTAGCACCATTTCTATCTTTTACAGATGTTATTTATTTTTTAATAACAATACTACTGAGTTCCAAATGAGCTTAAAGTAAACCGCCAACTATTTTGAAAAGTATGGGAATGCTATGTTATAAATAACACAGTTTTTTTACTAAGCTATCATAGCTCTTGAAAAATGAATTTACTATTTTTTTAACAAGTATATTTTAATACGAGGATTCCCTCTTATATTTCGGGACTGCACTAAACTAGTGCTGCCATCTGGTAACTGACGCTTTTATCGTAAAATTTGATATTTTTAACGGTATACGTACTCAGAACGTTTTGACGTTCGAGCGCTCTTTGTGTTGTTTACTTTTTTAGTAACTTGAAAAAAAAATCGCGAACTTTTTTGAGTGATTATTTTTTACAAATTTCGACGTGGATTAACCCAATAACAGTGCATCGATGAACTTAATTCGACTTTTAGTGATGAAGCACCATCAAGGACTACTGTTTATCAATTATTTGCCGACTTCAATCGTGGCTGTAGTTCACTTTAGAACAAATTTCGTGAAGGTCGTCCAAAATCAGTTGTTGTTCCGGAAAACATTGATGTTGTGCGTGAACCGATACTGCAAGATCGTCATCTGACTTGTCGTGAGATTGAGGTATTCTCAGTCATTAGTGGGACCAGCACACATTCACTATTGCATGAACATTTGGCCGTCAAAAAGATTTGTTCGTGTTGTATCCCACATAATTTGACAATCGCTCAAAAACAGGCTCGTGTCGATTAGTCGAAAGAACTTATCAAAAAATACGATCGCAGTGCTTCCAAACACGTCTATGACATCGCCGTGATAGGTGACGAATCATGGATATACGCGTATGAACCCGAAATTAAACAGCAGTCTACTGTATGGATCTTTCAAGATGAGCTCAATCCAACAAAAGTTGCTCGTGCACGAAGCACTTCGAAGCATATAGTCGCCTGTTTTTTTCGGAAAAACTGGATATGTCGTAACCGTTCTTTTAGAGAAACGTAGAATGGTCAATTTTGAATAGTACACAATCATTTGTTTGCCAGAAGACTTCGAAGAAATAAGGAAAACCAACCGCCGAAGACGGATCATTCTCCACCACGACAATGCGAGCTCTCACAAGTGACTTTTGAGCACTCGAAACGTCTGACACCCAATGAGTTCTTTTTATTCCCGTATATCAAAAATAAATTGCGAGGGCAACGTTTTTTGACACCTGAAGAAGTGGTTGATGTGTTCAAAATGCATGTTTTGGAGGTGACTCAATCGAAGTGGAAAAAGTGTTTCGAAAATTGGTTCAAAAGCATGCAAAAGTGTATTGATCTAAATCCCGAAAGAGTCCGACAAAACAAAGATACAAAAATAGTTCATTTTGACAAATTAACAATTACTCTTATTATTTATTCACAACCAATACATCTTTTTAGGGTTTTGTAGGTATGACCAAAAAACCCTTATACCGTCATTTTGTCGTCTGTCTGTCTGTCTGTCTGTCTGTCCGGTAAAAGTTGTAACCAAACGGCTAAACCTAGAGAGTTGAAATTTGGCATGCTTATACAACTCGTTGACCCGCACACAGGAAAAATACTAAAACATCTAAAAAACATATCCCTCTAAAAATATAAACAATATGTGCTTATCAAAATAAAAAAAATAAATAAATAAATAAATTCTGTGTAGAGTATCAAATGAAAGCCCTTAGTATGTGGACTAACGATCAAAATTTTATTTTTGCAAAATAAATTATTTTGACGCGATTTTTGCCAAAATTGTGCAAAAAATATATTGTCCCACACTCTGTAGCCCAGATGGTTTAAACTAAAATTCTGAAAAAATTATAAGTAATGTACCTTGGTGCGGTGCTGCACGGTACAACAGAAATTTTTAATCAGATTTCGGAAAATAATGCATTTTTTTATTTTTTGCTTGACCATGTAAAATATTTAATAACTTATGTAAGACAATAAACCAGCATGCTTTTATAGTGTAATGGTTATCGAACTCGCGTTCTAATTTGCAAACTAGGGTTCGCTACCCACAAAATTTAATTTTTTGTTTTTTTTTTGTATTTTTAATGTGTAAAATAATTTTTTCAAAATTCTAGCATATATTTGGGCAAATGTTGCATTTAATTTTTAAAAGCGTAAATTTAATAACCAATGGAAATTGTTGAAATTGAATACACGAAATCAGAAGGGCGGAGCTTATGACTTAAACAACCAATGGAAGCCATAGGCGCAAGTTTCAAAATCTTAATGAACCTTGCTATATAAAAAATACTGCACATATTTAGAAACCTTAATAATGGTATTAATTCGAATTAAAATTAAAGAAAAAAATATTTTAACATAAAATTTGTTTTGGCATCCCAAATAATCATCATTCACTTACTAAATACCTGCGAAACCCTGAAATGTGTGAGAATTCACACTTCACATAATTTTTTTTTTATGAAATGTTATATTAATGGTTGTCTTTTCTTTTGATGGTGACACCTAGCAGGGACGTAGCCAGGGGGGGCATAGGGGGCATTTGCCCCCCCCCCCAGGATAGTTTACCTTATATAAAATATAATTTAGGTTGTTAGAAAATTTATAAATTTACCGGACTTTTATTATTTAATATAATACAAAAGACCTAGAAGAGGGGTCGGCAACCTGCGGATTTTTTAGAAAATTTTGTGGCTCTTTGAAAATTGGCTGGTTTTTATTTTAATATAATCTATTTTTTAATTTTCAACTTTCTGCCTGTACTATACAGGTTTTGTATTTTTCAGAGTGTTTTACGGTGCAATTTACACCCGGTAATTCCCCGAGTTACTGCATATTCCCGTTTAGAAGAAGTTATTTGTTTCGAAAAAAAGTTATCTGTATTTGTGAATGATTTACGTGCAAAAACATTTATACATTTTATTAATTTACAAAAACATGTTATTAATGCAATTTTTTTTGCACAAACTATTGTTAACATGCAAGAAGCTTTCGAGATAGATTTAAAGAGTTTAGAAAATATAAAGCTACACTAGCTTTTTTGACAAAGCCAATTGAAGTAGATATGTAGCAATTACATTTATCACCTTCAATTAGTGGATTTGAAATCCAAAGGTTTATGGAATTATATATTCTTAAAACTTAACTCTGAACTGGAAAATTTAGAAAGAAAAAAGTGAATTTTATCTTCCCAGCATAAGCGGACCGAAATTCGCAATCTTCAAAATGTAGATAAAGTTCTTTTCGTAGCTTAGAACCGTCTTCCTTAGAACTTGTTAAATCTTTTAAAAAATTTTGCTTTTGGGCTACTGACAATTTTCGGATCCACATATTACTGTAAGCAAATCTTTTCACATATGAAATTAATAAAGAGTCAGTTAAGACGTAATCTTACTGACCTGAAACTAGAGTGCTGCCTTAAGTTAAAGATTACTGAATATTCACCAAATATTGAAGTCTTATAGAACACTATACAGGAGCAATCGACCCATTAAAAAAATTATTATATTGCAATATACTGGCAACTACAATAGGTATCACAAACTAAATGTATAAGTAAATATTAATTTATTGTAATACTTGATTATTTTAAAACAAATAAACAATTTTTACGTTTTTTTTCTTAAATATAGCATATATTTTTTAGCGGCTCTTCCATGTTATTGTGTTTTTTTTTTTCAATATAGATTTGGCTCTTTGTCACTGAAAGGTTGCAGACCCTTGACCTAGAAAGCTGTTATTTTCTACCCAAGCCAGGTAATTAAGGTCGTACCGACCAATTTAAAATATTTTCTTATTTTTGCCCCCCCCCAAGCTGAAATCCTGGCTACGTCCCTGACACCTAGTGCAGGCTAGGGTTGTACATCGAAGGCAAAACATCGATGTTTAACATCAATGTTAACATCGGCACCTTACTATCGATGTTGAAAACACATCGATGTTTCCGATACATCGATGTTTTATTAATATTAAAAAATGCTATTTATTTATATTATATAGGCTTTATTTAATAATGTGAAGATAAAATACGAAAAAAAGTAACTTATAATACACAAAAAGCATTTATTAGATTTTTAAATAGAAATATCAATCTTTTTTAATAGTAATTCATTTCACATTAACATTACCCAATATAATAATCCTAATTTGTTCCTTCTATTTTTACATTTATAAAATGAAATATTGAATTTTATTATAATACTAATATAGTAATCTTAATGTTAATTTTATATTATTAACATAAAAATAACATACTGCCATACACATTTTTTTTTCACTTTTTTAAGTTGAAATACATATTACATTTTTTATAACACTAACATAGCAATCCTAATATTAATTTTACACTAACATTACAATATAATAATCCTAATAATAGTTTTAATAATAAATAAATTATAATTATATTTCCCAATACGGTAATTCCAGGTATTGGAGGAATAACAACTGGGAAAGTGTCAACAAGACTCAAAAACCAACAAATTTGTTGGCGTCGTTGGTCGTTGCATTGTTTGCAAAAATTAGAAGTTTCTTCTTATTTTTTTCTTATTCTGCTAACTGCTAAAAAAAAAAATAAGAACTAACTCTATTAGTATTTTTATATCACAATAGATAGCGCTTATATTTTGTGTACTAATATTAATAAAAATTAAAATTTTAAGATTCGAGCGCTCTAGCACTAGTTTCTGAATTTCAAAATTTAAACATCGACATCGGTAGTAGAGATCGATGTTTTATCGATACTATCGCCATCTCACCATCGATGGTAAAAACATCGATGTTTTTAAAACAAACATCGATGTTTTCGATACATCGATGCTTTTTTCCCATCCCTAGTTCAGGCCGCTACAGACATACACATAAATGACTTTGTTAAGAATTTCTTGGTTGTACCAAAAATCCTTAGAAATGTAGTACAATATTTATCTGATACCTCGAAGCCGATCTTAAATCAAAATCAAAAGTACTTTACATGCAATGTTCAAATAGATCTAGAACGTAAACATGTTTTGTTGCAATATTTCGATTATTTTACACATTTACTATTTCATGTAAAGTTGTCCTAGTTATGTTGCTTACTTTGCCCAGTTATTTTATAATAATTATTAAAATTAATTAAATATGAAACAGAGAGTGCCGATTCGACACCTTGTGACCCACATTGTATTCATTACTTTAAACTTAAAATAACTTTACTTTCATTACTTGTAAATATCACGTCACTGCTTCAATATGAATTAGAAAAGGTGATGGACCAAACAAAGTTCACAGTTAAAAAATTAAATGATAATATCTTTGTCACGTATTCTAAAAAACTTTTAATGATCACGCCGTCATTTAGTAAATGGTTTTTGGTAGAGTAGCGCCAATACTGACTCAGATGTATAGAGATATCAATGTTAATTTATGATGTAATTAATTAGTTTGTAATTAAAAATATTTCTTTAATTTCTTAATTTTTGCAATGTAATTGTAACGGTCGTGCGAAAATTTATGTTGAAATCGAATTTGCGAAGTTTTGCCAAGCACGAATTTGTCATTAATTTTACAAGGTAGCGAAATACTTCTGGACGAAATAAAATAAATATTTTTTCTGTCAAATTTATTATCGCAGAGTTGTAATTAACAATTGTTTATTACTTTATTTTATTACGTAAGGGTTTTTGAGAAACTTTTTTTTGCGGTAAATATCAAGAACAAAAATTTAATTATTGTTGAAATAACGAACGTTGTAAATTTTTACAATTTTTATTTAATAACTTTGATTAAATAAAGAATAAAAATCATGTTTGCATCCAACTTGAAAGTGAATAATAGTTGTAGTAGTATAAATCTTTATTCATGCCTTTCGGCTTCGAATTAAGTACATTTCATACAATAAAATTTTTTATAAACCCATCAATTTTTAAATAATCAAAAAATCTCAAAAATTCATAAAAAAGAAGATATATATATGTATGTATATATAACAAAATATAAAAACAAAAAAAAATATCACGCTTAATTTACATTATTATTGCCTAAATTATAGTTTTTTTCTGAACATCATCAGTCTTTTGGCTGCTGGGCGAGAGTTTCTCTCCTTTTCTACACCTTCCTCATCCATTTTATTCCACTTCCAGATTCCCAAAGTACCTTTTCCAGTCGCCCTGGATCTTCCCCTATTTCCGAGCAGCGTCGTAAGTGGAAGAGCGTTTCTGGCTGTTCCCCGCATGTTCTTCTTCTCTCTTCCACAACCTCGCTATGAGATTTTGGTGCTTATTATTTTTGTTCAGGTACTCCGGTAGGGTTGTAACTTGTATCTTGTGGTAGTCTTTGTTGTACCTCGTTGTGTCGATCTTGTTTTGACGCTCTTGGTCTTGAACTTCTCTGTCCCTTTCCGCCAGCATCTGCAGGAAATCCCCTCCTTCTTCTTGCATTCGCTTTATTTCTTCTTATCCGTATCCGTTCCTTTCGTAGTATTTCCTCCTGTCAGTCCCCCAATTTTTTTTGGTATTTTTTTCCTTACTTTTCGGCATTCTTCTAGGATTTTGTTACCGCTTATTCTTATTTTCTTTTCGTATTTTGCAGCTCCGACTCCGGTGTTTATTCTTATTTTTTCCCTCTTTGTTTCTGCCATCACTATGTAGCTAGGGGTCTGTCTGTCTAGTTGTAGCGTCCACTTAATGTATATCTCCTGTGTTCTTTCTATCTCTTCATGTTCTCTCCACCCCCATATCTCTGACCCATAAAGGAGAATTCCCTTTACTAGCTTGTCATATAGGAACATCTTCTTCTTGAAGTCCGTTCTAAATTTCTTTTCTCCTATACTGCAAACTTGTCCCATAGCATTCCCTGCTTTTTTTCTGTTTATCCTTAATATGTTTTGAGTCTCCATTGTTTTTTTGGAAAATGTAACCCAGATATTTAATTTCTTTTACTTGTTCCAATTCGTTTTCTCCCCATTTCCATTGTTCTTTCTTTTCCCTAGCTCCTACTTTTCTAAACTCTATTACTTTTGATTTTTCCGAGCTCAGTCTCATGTTCTTGCTCTCGAAGTACCTTTTGAACCTTTTTAGCATTTCTTTTAGTTCAGCTGCGCATCTTGCTAATAGCACCATGTCATCAGCGTACGCTAGAGACCACACCTTCGTGCTCCCTACCTTCATTCCTCCTGCTTGCCACTTTTTTAACACATCTTCCAGGTCTGAAATGTAAATCGAGAATAGTATAGGACTTAATGGGCATCCTTGCCTTAATCCCTTTTCTATCCAAAATACGGTGCTCATTTTACTTTCCGCCTTTATTTTGTTGCTGGTTTCTCTATAGATCTCTCTTATTGTGTTTATTATTCGCTGTTCAATTCCCTTCTTCTTCATCAAGCCCCATAACTGTTCCCTGTCTACTAAGTCGAACGCGGCTTTGTGATATGCAAAAAACGCGTATAGCTTCTCTTTTTCTTTACTTATCTCTTGGTCTATAATGCATTTCAAGATGTAAATATTGTCTAGGGTACTTCTTCCTTTTCTAAATCTGGCCTGATTGTCTGGTAGAATCTCTTTTTCGTCTACGGCTTTTTGGAGACGTTCTGCTAGGATTGCGGCGTAGATCTTATAGCTGCTATCTAGTAATGTGATTCCTCTGTAATTTTGCGGAACTTCTCTATCTCCCCTTTGCGGTATTTCTTTTCCTTGCCAAATTTCATTGTAAATATCTGTCAACCTCTTGTGAATAATACAATATGTTACATTAACAAGGCCTCACTTATGATATATTCAGAAGTTTGCTTAACACGAGACCTGTTTTCCAGCGTTCGCGTGAAACATGGTCTCCCGACTCGTGGCAAGTCGATCACAGATCCCTGTTTTTTAAAACGTTGAACCAGACGGATTATCGCCGATTTAGAAGGCAAGTTCCTCACTTGATAATGACGCATGTATGCTCTCTGTGTGAGGTGAGTACAATGGACCACCGATTTTCAAAATAAAATTCTACGATTTTGTTCTTTGGGGTGTGCTAAATTTCTCAATAACAAATCTCCAAGGGTTGGAAATGTATATCTAAAAGGAAAAAATAAATAAAATTGTTATAAAGGAAGATTATTATGAATTTATCCTATGGTAGCGCGACTTTTGGGCCGACTTTTGGCGCGACGTTTGTAAAGCAATATGTAGTTAAAAAATGTTTATTTAAACAAAGATTTTCTTTCCTGAAAGAAAATCTCAAATATACTTCTGGTTGCAGCCAACGCCGTAGTTAGTGCCACTCAGAATCTACTGGTTACCACAAGTTATAACAATTTATATTTGTTATTTTCTTGTTTGATATTTGTGTTCTGAATTTATACCACTGGTTGCAGCACCTCCATTTGAGGTTTCTACGAGCTGGCACTGCAACGTACCCTCGTTTAACTGTATTATATTTGTATTAATTTTACGAAGTTTGCGGCATCTCTTTCAAATACCTGCTGCACTCTGATTGGGAATTACGCAGTTAATCTAAGTAGAAAAAATCAGCTGTGGTCACCACAGGACCGACCGCCATCACAAAGTACTTATTTATTCATCTTGTCCTTTTAATTTCATGTCCTTTTCAATGTTCTTTTCAGAATTAATTCTACCCAAGTTAGGGAATATTACATATTTACATGCTTCAATGTTGGTTATGACAATTGTAGAATTGTCAATAGCAAAGAACCCTGGTTATTTATGTTAATATGCGCTATATTTATATTTTTATACTTTTTAAGGGCTCATGAGGAAAAACAGTCCTTGTGTTCTTACAAGGACTGATCATGGGCCTTTATCCATTGTACAAATTATAATTTTTATTATTTGTAAAAAATCTAATTATTTTTTCTTGTACCTTGGATATAAATAAAAAAAATAATAATAAATAAATATTTTAAAAAAAAATGTCTCAAATAAAAGTTGTTAGTTATTGCTTTTATAGCAACTTATGTTAAATCAATTTTTTCGAAATATTTCTCTGTTGTGAAATTTTCGCAAAAATCTTAAAATTGACACGAGTAAACTCCCATTTTTTGTTAGCCGATTTTTACCAAAAGTTGATCAACTCGTGCCATTGATGTCAAAAGCTTAGACAGACTAATTGCGGGTTGATAACGTAAGAGTTTTCTCTAACTCAAGTTAAAATCATTTGTTTTTGTATGCTACAACATACAAAAACAAATGATTTTTTTTTTTTTTTTTATTCCTGGACTTTGCTACTATGGCCATTATCCAGAAGATGGCTGTAGGTCAACGTTGCTTCATCTTTCATATTCCAAAAATACACAACAAATTTCAAATATATTTGCAAGAAAATAATATCTCAGTAAGTACGTACAATTATAATAAATGGGTGAAAATATTTTGTAAAACATTAAGGGAGAGTTGGGGAATGGTACGCAGCGGGTAATCGTGCACACCAAGTTATTTCAAATTTCGCGGTTTATCCATAGTGCTCGACCAGTGGTGCACCAGAAGATGCATTTTATTTTTGAAAAATCCATGGCATAACCGGGATTCGAACTCGAGCCCTCATGGTCTAGAAGTTAGTGCATCGCTACACTAACCACTACTTGAGTTAAGGATAATTCTTACTTTGGCAACCGGCCATTACAGACAGACAGACCGACAGACAACATGCTAAAAATAGTCAAAACGTTATGTAGGGACCTTAATTCGTGGAGATCCATCGAAATATCGAACTGTCAAAATAGGTATGATCACAATACCTCCCTTATATATGTTAGCGGTCGGTAAAAATACAAAAAAGGAATACCTTGCGAAATAATAATCTAATAAAAAATGTCTACTGAAATGTTTCTCAAGCTTTTTCAATTGACAAAATAGTGAGCTAAGATCGTGAAGGCACACCATCGTTTTTTCTTTGTAATGATAAAATTTATAATTATAAAATTTATTTCAAGACTGTATTTACTAAAAAGTTCAATGACATTCTAATCATTGTGTTATTTTGGAAAATAATGTTGATAATGATTTTTAAAAGATTTATTTTTTATTTTAATGCTACATTAATAACCTGCAGTACTTTTGACGTCAATGTGGTGTCCGAAATATGAACACGCGTATCTCTTCTTCATAGGAAATTTGAGGATCCTACCCAAAGTCTTGCAAGATATCAATTTGATGTTTATTTACATACTTCGCTGAATTCATACATATAGATTAGAAAATTCGATTTTTTTCCAACCCACTTAAGTATTTATCAGTCTTCAAAATCAGTGTCAATTATTTCATTTTTCAAATTAACCAATGTTTTGTGTGGGTGACTAAATAAACTTTTGGTGAATTTACATAATTTGTGCATTTATTTAATACATCCATATTTTGTTGCAATTTGTCTAGCTATTTATGTCAAATAAATAATATTACCATCAGTTTTGTTGAATCATAATGGGATATGAAATTATCTTTGCCTGTGGGTGTGTGCCCTATCACCCACTAAAGAAATATGTGGGTAAGAACATATATTTTCAATTTACCAAAGGTTGTGAAGGCGATTATTGGAGATTATTTTGTTTTTATAATGGATTAGTGTCACAATTCAATGCTGACCTACAGCACTTCGTTTCTATATGCGCTATTAAAATTCAAGGATTTCTAAATTGTGGCGATGCTCTTAAGAAGAACGAATTTCAAGATTTAGTGACAATATTTTTGTAAAAAAAATATAAAATAAACATGACTGGAAATGGTTGATTGATATAGAAATAGTTTGTATTTAATATTTTATAAATTAGATAAATTTATATTAAAATAATTTTCATTTAAAAATAACTAAAATAATCTACATTAACAAAATTTGAGGTTAATCTGTTTTTTTATTTTTCGACCTCATATTTGGTTTCTACATGTTTCAGGCGAATATAAGACAATGTCCGCAGAAAAATCAATTTTTGTCTGTCTATCTGTTGGACATATCTTTACGTAATTTAGTATTGTAACGGGACGCCGGTGCGAAGGGATGACGGTTGCTATGGTTACTAGGTTGTTGATTGTGCGTTGAGTGTTAAAACGTCAAAAATTACAAAACTAGTTTAACTTTTATATTGTATTATAACTATCTTAAGTTAACAAAATTGTTACTATATGACGTGAATAGTGTAGTGTTATTAATTATGTAGTTTGTTCTACCCCTAGAGAAATCTTAATAAATATATTTTTGCAATAAAATGCTACTGTATGAGGATATACTAAAATCAGGATTAGAACACAGGCTAGAAGGTATCTCAAAATTTTTACACAAGGGGGGTATTTCGGAATTATAACTGTTTATTATAAATAGACTTAACAGAAAAATATATATTTAAATAAAATGTTTATAATAAAAAAACATACCTTATTTGTTCAATGGATTTTTTCAATTAGATGAAAATTTGAGGAGATACGGGGAGGAAACCCTAAAACTATTGTGGAATGAGTTTTGTGTAAATTTGGGGATTTTGATCGTTTAACACGTTTTGAGTTTAGGACAATTTTTACTTGCCTGACCTTAATATATAAGGGGCAAGTATTGAAATCGTGAAATTTTTTATGTCGAGATTTTGACTGATGACCACGTTTCATGGTCCAGAGAATCCAAAAATCCTATTTTCGAAGTGCCGTCTGTATGTGAAATTTTCGCAAAAATCTTAAAATTGACACGAGTAAACTCCCATTTTTAGTTAACCGATTTTTACCAAAAGTTAATCAACTCGTGCCATTGATGTCAAAAGCTTAGACAGACTAATGGCGGGTTGCTAACGTAAGAGTTTTCTCTAACTCAAGTTAAAATCATTTGTTTTTGTATGCTACAACATACAAAAACAAATGATTTTTTTTTTTTTTTTTTTAATTCTTGGACTTAGCTACTAAGGCCATTATCCAGAAGTTGGCTGTAGGTCAACGTTGCTGCATCTTTCATATTCCAAAAATACACAACAAATTTCAAATATATTTGCAAGAAAATAATATCTCAGTAAGTACGTACAGTTATAATAAATGGGTGAAAATATTTTGTAAAACATTAAGGGAGAGTTGGGGAATGATACGCAGCGGGTAATCGTGCACACCAAGTTATTTCAAATTTCGCGGTTTATCCGTAGTGCTCGACCAGTGCTGCTCTCTGCTGCACCAGAAGATGCATTTTATTTTTGAAAAATCCATGCCATAACCGGGATTCGAACTCGAGCCCTCATGGTCTAGAAGTTAGTGCATCGCTACACTAACCACTACTTGAGTTAGGGATAATTCTTACTTTGGCAACCGGCCATTACAGACAGACAGACCGACAGACATGCTAAAAATAATCAAAACGTTATGTAGGGACCTTAATTCGTGGAGAGCCATCGAAATATCGAAATGTCAAAATAGGTATGATCACAATACCTCCCTTATATATGTTAGCGGTCGGTAAAAATACAAAAAAGGAATACCTTGCGAAATAATAATGTCTGTGTGTGTGTTTTGATAATCCTCACCCCAAAATTAGCTTACTATATTTTGGTTAATGAAGCCAGTAGTCAACCTGACTGACAGTGTCCAAGAATAGTGATAGATAATTTTGCTTAATTTTTCTATTTTATTGGCCGTTATTTTTCTACCGTATTAGCAAATTTTGCTTTTTTCGAAAAATGACCACTTTAATAGAAATTACTAACAGAATATTGAATGAAATTCTAAGATCAGTAAACATTGAAATGAAAATAATTATTTAACATATTATTTGCAAAATTAATATGAAAATGTAATTCAACATGCTCCGCTGAAAGACATTAGAGAATAATATCGTGTTTGGCAAGTAATAAAAACATGCAAATTAAAACACAACTAATCAAATATATAATTCAGTTAAATTTTTAAAGTACTTAAAGATGTCGCATGTATGTAACAGATAAACGTTGAGAAATCAGAAAATGCATATAGTAGACATAATATGCTTGGTCAGAGCCGACTTAAGGAATACTGCGTTAGAATCTGACGCTGCGGAAAATATATACACAATGCAGTAAATAACAAATAAGACGGCAAATGAGTATACACCAGGAGTTCCCAACCTTGTTTTACTCGCGAAACCTCTCTCAACACAATATTTGTTATCATGAACTACTACTACTAGGGTTCAAACCCTACTCTAATCAGTCTGGATTTAGAAGTAATCATTCGTGGGAGACCGCTTTAGAAGATATGATATCTGCATGGAATTACCAGTGAGGTAATGATTATTTCATTAATATCTTTGAAATTATTTTGCAATGGTCCAATATTAATGCAGACACCTTTATTTTGGACGTTTGCCATTGCTGATAGTACTAGGCTAGAATAGTACAATATAATGAGTATTAGTATCAAAAAGATATAATACTTCAAGAGTAATATAAAAAATTCAATTTTACAGTTCCAAACTGGCTGAACATGCTTGGGAAAATGAACACCATTTCCAATGGAAAGATGCTAAACCCTTAATGTATGAGGAAAACAAGTTCAAGAGAAAATTGAAAGAGTCTGCTTTGATCGAAAACTCTGGAGATGCTGTCAGCCAAGCCAGCATAGAATTTCCTCAACTCTGGCTTTCCATTATTCAAAACAATCCTCTTAATCCTCAAGTCACTAATCCAGTAACAAACAACTCATTACCACACAATAATGTGACAAACAACCTTAATCCGGTCGTTAATCTTCAGCAGGTAGTCGCGTCCCTACCCATACCTGATTCCAACCACCCAACCAATAGCAACGCACCTATAACCTGCTCCCACTCTTACAATACTAGGTAAAAAAACTCGAAGAAAACTGAAATGTTTATCACTTCTCGTGATCGCTGAAGACGGAAACAGCTTGTTGAGCAGTTTCCGAAACGTCCGAATTTTTTATATTACTCTTGAAGTATTATATCTTTTTGATACTAATACTCATTATATTGTACTATTCTAGCCTAGTACTATCAGCAATGGCAAACGTCCAAAATAAAGGTGTCTGGATTATTTCATTGTTGCAGTATTTCTAGACATACGTAGAGCCTTTGAAACTATTGGTAGATATTGGAATACGTGCCGCGTGGCACAGCGTCAGTGTGGTTCAGCAAAATTATTTATCAGACAGGAACAGATACCGTGTGATCATAATTTCTTGTCAGTTACATAACAGTAAACAATGAACTTAAAAATATCAAAACTGTTTTCTATCTCATATCTCAAAATTCCAATTTAACAAAGAACCAGTCAGATTTCTTTGTTTGTTGATAACTTCATGTTGTTCGTTAACTCATTGGCGTATAGAGAAAAAATAGTGTTCATTTCATAATTAATTGGTTCTTGTTAAGATATATTATTGTTTTTTTTTTTTTTCGTTATTATTGTTGTTGTTGATATTATTGTTATTAAGATTGTAATTGGAAGACGATTGTTGATCGAGGTTAGCTCTTAGAGGTAAGTGAAATATTGAACATACATAACCCAATATAAAAATCGAATCTACGTCTATGTGTGCATGGTCCTTGGAAATAAATTTGATAACAAAATGTTTCTGTCAACTATTGCATAACTGACAAGAAATTATGACCGCTCTGTAGTTAAAATAGATAATAATTATTCACCTAGATTACATAACAATTGGGCTATTCCACAAGGAAGTTGTTTAGGATATGTTAACGATAATTGCAAATAATGAAAATATTATTAACATAAATTTATTTACAGACGATACCTTGGTTGACTGCTATATGATTTAGATCTGAATTTGAAGTATTTAATGTAGGCTATAAAGACTTCAAAACAAATTGATTTTTAAACATGCCTATATTTATAATTCAAATATAGCCAGTCCTAAGCCTGATAAAAATGTGAAGGAATGTCATGTGAGTATATACAGTTCATTCTAAATAGCATATAAGAAAACACGTTTAATTTAAATAATTATTACGGTCCTGTATAATGGTTATACTGTCAGCCATTATTGGAACCAATAAGTTAGGGTGGCCATTTCATTTTGGAAATACTATAACTTAAAATTATTAAAACAGAATACATTAAAACCTCAAACAATTTGTTACACAGAACGCTTCTATAGATTTGCAAGGCACATATAAGTTAAATTATTTAAAACTATAAAAATTAAAAGCGATTAGAGCATAATTTGGAAACCTGAAGGGCCTTGATATTTCCAAAATAATTGAATAAAAATTATACCAACCCTTTATGCACTAGTGTTTCAAAGTTCTATTTTTGTTTAATGGTCTTTGTTGCTTCGGCAATTAGCCAGGATAATTTTTATTTTTGAGAAAATTCCATGACTGAACAGGATTCGAACCCGAGACCTTAGCAACGCAGAGTACATGTGTTACCACTACGCTACGCCAGTCGGCAAAAGTTCTATTTTAAATACTCTAATGCGTACGTAGTGCGCAAAGTAGGCTTACGCCCGATAGTAGAAAAATGTATATTATTCAAAATATCTTTATCGTTTTTGGTGAGCCGTATAAAATTAATTTTGTTAGATTTATTTGAGGTCGTCGGTTATTGTTTTTTGAATGAATGGCTTATCCGCAAATTAATGTTCTTTCATCTTATTTTTTTATTTTTATTTATTTATTTATTTTTTTGACACAGTAAATAACCCTGAAGATAAATCGTGGGAATAAGGTAAGTAAGAGCAGAACATTAGCCCAAATTTTCAGCACTGCGATTGAAATTTAGCATTACGATTGAAATTCAGCATGGAAAGAGAAAAATCACGCGACTTGAATTTTGCAGGACGAATACGCTGAATGCATTTGAAATGGCGATCCAGATTTTCTTTATAAATTCTTCTAAAACTCTCTTGTAAACTTGACATTACCAGCCATAATAATTGAAGACCACAAGTTGCAAAGGGTCTAAGTGACAAAAATATTATTTTAAGATAAAGACAAAAAAACCATGTAAAAAGTCCAATGATTGTTTAATCCAGGCATGTGCAACTTCCAAAAGATCGAGGGCCTGATAGCGATCTGAAATACATTCGCGGGCCAGAATTTTTTAAAGATCTTTTTTTCAGAATCATCAGTTTTTTTTTTTTAATTACTTCACTGAAATTTTCTTTATTATAAAAAAAAAAAAAAACATTCTAAATTTTCGAAACTATGCATAGTTCATAACAAGTTCATAACATCCATAAAAAACAAAAGAAAAATAATAAATCTTTTATAATGCATAAATATTGTTACAAGGAACAATATATTTGTTTAATTTGAATGGGACGGTTGAGACTTCATACTGCTCACAAGTTTGTTAATATTCGGGAAAACAACTGATGTAGAAACACGCAACGTGTTTTCTCGGTGCGAATCCGTTATTCGCGTCCTTGTTTTTGATTTAACGAACTTCATACTAGAAAAAAACTCCTCACATTAGTAAGTGCTTCTAAGAGCGTTATTCTCTTCTGAGCAAAAGCTGTGAGTTACGGAAATTTGTCAACTAGGAAATATTTCTTATTAAACTCAATTAGTGAAATCTACTTCATTTTTGATTTTAAATCTGAGTTCTCCTGTAGCTCAAGTAATTCCATTTGCAGAGAAAGTGGCGTTTGTTCCACATTAACATCAACCGTTTAACTGCATTTGATCTCTGAAAACAAAGATATACTCGCGGACCAGATTCAATGGGATTTTGGATAGTAACCGCGGGCCGGACAAAAGAAGGCGACGGGCTGGATCCGGCCCGCGGGCCGTATGTTGCAAATGCCTGGTTTAATCGATGTTTTATTTTTTATTATACAAATAGGCACAAACAATGAATAATACAGAATTAAATAACTTATTTATTTAAGTACACGTCATAAATAAAAATTATTTAAAGTCAATTCTTTTAGAAGGTAATTAGGCCATCGATTCGTAAGAAAAGGGTCCAAGTACGTTATTAGTCTAAAGAGTCCAAGCCAAATTATTAGTTTCTGAAGTATTTGAACATGCTGCCGTTGTGGTATGCTGCTTTCGAGCTTGCCTTGTGTTCTGTATAAAGTTGGTATAAAAAACAGAGCCTCCAACTATATATATAGGTTTATAGATTTAGTGTCACATGTCTTCCAACTTTCAGTAAATCCGGCCCAGTGTATGGTGAATACATGTTGCGATGCTGAGATTTCCGCTGTAGGAAGGCGCCGTCTATGTTAATTATGCAGAATTTACTCCGACAAGGTAATTTCTTCATTACCTACGACTCTGTCATTAGTTTGTGGGAGTCAAAATATGATTTTAGATATACCTACATGCATGAAATATAATTTGCATAGTAAAATCAATAATGAAAGATATTAAATGTAACAAAATTATAGGTAAATGAAACTTTGAATATAGGTTCTAATTAGACATACACAACTTAGTTTAAGTTGGTATTTTTCAAAATATATATGTTACAAAGGCAGGTAAACTTTAAGGCCCGGTTTCTGAGAGCTTAGCCGAGTTTAACCATTTGGTTACAATATAACAATCCCACAACTAATCATAGCAATATATTCTGACCATTTGGTTATAGTTAACTAAGCTTACCGTAACTATTCTTACAGAAACCGGCACTAAGAGTGGGGGGGGGAGCATTAATGGAAAATATTATATAGGAATATGCAGGTGAAATGGATGAAAGTCTTATTTAACAATAATTTGATCGGTCTTTAGAAACACTTGTCATTCTATTTTAAAGATTTGAACATTTCCAAATTGAATGGATAAGGCAGGCAGAATATTATTACATTTTCACTAAGAATAAAGAGAGAATATCCTAGTTTAACAAATGAAGCACTAGAAATTATTACCTTTCATAAAATTTTACTTATGCAAAATGGGCTTCTAAAAACTCTACCAGTTAAAAATTCAATATATTTTGGGTTTACTGCGAAAAATGGCTAAGCGCATATTGACAAAAATCGAATTATAAGTTCAAGTAATTCTATTACCAAAAATTTAAAAATGTTAAATTAACTTTCTAGGATTTAAACAGAGTTCTTTATTAGTGGCGCTAATGCAAGTAAAACAAAAAAGAAAAATATACTAGTGGATTTTTTTTTTTAACAAAAAACTATAGGTTATTCCTAACCTTTAGGCGGAACTAGATTTAGAAATCTCGTAATTTTTATCTATTAAATCAAAAATTTTGATCATTTTGTGTAAACTTTGTAAATCATACTCACATTGCAAATTCAAGGTTAAATTGACTATCATCATAAAATGTTTTTCAGACAGTCTTAGTAAAAATTTTCCATTTTTTTTTTTGTCTTTTAAAAATGTATTATATTTTATAATAAATGTCATTCGTTTCCATTGTATCACTAATGCTATTTAAAATTTTCACATACAAACATGCAACATGAAATAACCCTAGATATGGCCTAAGGGTTTTTCTAAAAATACTTATTAACTTTCACAGAGATGTCATGTTGTAGATTCACCCAATGTTAATATGTTAAAAGATAGATCATATTTTGACCTTGGAGGGTTTATAGTTAATTTACATATTTTGGTCAGAATAATTTTATTAATCTGAAACTGTTAAAATTTCGAAACTGTTAGATCAAGGTAATGTAGTATTAGTTTACGTGTTACATATTTGGTTGTTTTTATTTGTAAACACCCACATATTAGCAGAAATATTTGTTAAAAACATGAATCAAATATTCTGCGAAAACAATGTAAATGAATCACATTCTTGTGAAGGTCCTAATGAGTAGATAGTTTAGTGAATGAATTAAAATATTACGTGGAGGCCGAATAATATAATAAATATAAATATTCAATTTTTAGAAGAATCACTCAAGTGGGTATGAGTGATTCAATTTCTCAAGAAAAATTGTTATTAATAAATAGAAATAATTGCCATGAATGATGTATTGATTCTATGGAGTTAGTTCTCTCTCCACCACTTTTTTAAATAATCTTAAACAATTCTAAAATCTGCAAAAGAATTTTACTATTCATTTTCAGCTTTCCTGGCGAAACACTTTTAGCACAAAACTATGACTACGTAGAAGCATAAAGTAAAATAAATGAAGAATATCGAAACTGAGGGCTAGTCAAGTCAATATTAAAAATCAGCTGTGGCCACCACAGGACCGACCGCCATCGTAAAGTACTTATATAAAATACATTCTAGCAGCAGAGTAGAAATAACTTTGCCTAATATTTTCTAACAGAGATATTATTTATCATGACCATGGAAACATTACATATAAGTATGAAAAAATCAACTGTGACCACCACAGGACCGACCGCCATCATAAAGTACTTATATAAATTACATTCTAGCAGCAGAGTAGAAATAACTTGACCTAATGTTTTCTAACAGAGATATTATTTATCACGACCATGGAAACGTTACATATAAATATGAAAAAATTGAGACTTTCGAAAAATTTTACAGAAATTTTTCGTTTTATCAAAAAGCGTCTCAAATAAAAGTTGTTAATTATTGCTTTTATAGCAACTTTTGTTAAATAATTTTTTTCGAAATATTTTTCTGTTGTGAAATATTCACAAAAATCTTAAAATCGACACGAGTAAACTCCCATTTTTAGTCAACCGAATTTTACCAAAAATTGACCAACTCGTGCCATTGATGGCAGAAGCTTAAATATGAAGTTTCATAAAAATCCTTTCAGCCGAATTTGCTCTGCACGTGTACACAGACAGACGGACAGACAGACGGACAGACAGACAGACGGACGGACAGACAGACAGACCGACAGACATCATGCTAAAAATAGTCAAAACGTTATGTACGGACCTCAATTCGTGAAGCTCCATCGAAATCTCGAAATGTCAAAATCGGTATGATCACAATATCTCCCTTATATATGTTGACGGTCGGTAAAAATTAAATAAAACCTGTAATTCATTTATAAGTTTTTTTCAGTCTCAATTTTTTCATACTTATATGTAACGTTTCCATGGTCATGATAAATAATATCTCTGTTAGAAAATATTAGTCCAAGTTATTTCTACTCTGCTGCTAGAATGTAATTTATATAAGTACTTTATGATGGCGGTCGGTCCTGTGGTGGCCACAGCTGATTTTTATTTATATACAGCTATTTATTTGTTGTGTTTCAATATTGCTAATAATTTCTGTGTGCGCAAGAAAAGAACTTAATACTGACTTAATTACTCCTGAATGTACACAGATCGAAAATATATGGACAAAAATTCTGGAAACAGGAGGCCAATATTCACCTTCGGCTGTCGCGACAATGGTGATGATGAGGATGATACCTATTTCTTAACAATAACCGTTCAATGTAAAATACTGCGTAATATTTTTTATAACTCAATTAATGTGTTTGATTTCTATACTTGTAATATTATGTAATTTAATATTTAATAATTAGTGTACCAGCCAGCTATAAAAATTCATGAAAATTTAACCACCAGCTCGCGCAAGCTGGCCTCAACAAACCAACAACCAGTTCCCAAATTCATGAAAATTTAACACCAACTCGCTCAAGCCAGTGCAAGTCGGCTCCAATATACCACTGTATGCAACTGACTCAGTTAGAAGAACTTATAAACTGGGATAATAAAGAGACTGGTAAGAGCTGATAGACCAAAGACTAGACACCTGGACCAAGTGGAGGAAAACATCCGACAACTAAAAGTTAACAAGTGGAAAACAGTAGCATAGGACAGGGCGAGATGGAAACAAGTCATAAAAAGACCCAAGACCCATCCAAGATTGGTGTGCTAGTACTGATGATGAAATGTAAGTATCTTATTATTGTATTTGATACTTTGTAAATAAACACGTCTTTCGTTATTTTATGGACACATATTTCTATATTATTAGTTTTCTGAACCTGAACATATGACAAGTAATTCTATTCAACCATTAACAATAAGTTTTTCAGATCAATATCTTACAGTAATCAGAATATTTCTTCATACAAGATAATTAAAATCGGGTCGTATCTTGACTTAATTTGTTAACATAACCTAAAATAAATAACCTTACATAATGGGCGTTAAAATAAATAAATTCCCTAACATAATTAACATTACCAGGTTTCAGTTTAGCTACTAAAGTCCTTCTTTAAATAACCTGACAACACCTAAAGTCGTAACTTACAAGTTTATAACTATATAAGATTCTAACATAGTTATTTTTTATTGGAAGATTCGATTGTATTAATTTATCGGAACTAGCAGCTGTAAGCAAGAAATTTACACCCACATAATTCGTGAAATTTCGTAGAAGAAAACTAATAAATTTAAAAACTAACTAGGTAAAATTGCATAAATTTACCGTATTTAAATATGTTTGAAGCATACGTTAACCTGCCCAAAGGAAACTTAAATCACATAAAATGTCTAACTTACAAATTATTGTTTGTTTTTTACAATATAAAAATGCCAATTTGGCGGTTCTTCGGTAACCTTAATTTGTCTCAAGCAATTGGTATTTTGTTTCTGACTATATTTTTAAGGGCAAACGATAAATATAAGATTTTATTGACTAATATAATTGGACGCTGGATAAATTCTCTCCTCAAAATGTTTAATGAATACTCTAGCAATAATTTGGGTGCGAGAGTTGACGGGTTTTATTACTTGTCATACTTTTATGACAATGTTAAAATCTTAGCCCGGTTATGTCAAGTTTAATTGAAGATAACATTCAATAAAATGAAATGATGACAGTTTATAAATAAAAAAGTTATGCAAGAATTTTGGCACAATGATATCAGTGTCGAAATATTTTGGCTGATTCTACTATTCTTTACCCAGTGGGTCTCATAAGATTTTACGATCAAAACTACTGACAGACATTATAGCATAAAGTACAGGTCCTCCCCCTTACTTATGATTTTTTGCCCATAAAAAAATTTGTTTGGGTAATCTACATAACAATAATAATATATTAGGTCGCCAAGGATGAAATTTGTAGAAAAAAATGCAAAGTTGGTTGATAACAAATATAAGGAATTATTTTATTCATCAAAGTATGCACCGATATTGTCTATACACTTTTGCCATTTAAGCGGCAGATTGTTCAGGCCGGTGGTATAAAACTCAGCCGGACGATAGTCAATGAATTCCTGGAAGGCCAGTTTTACAGATTGTCAGAATTAAACTGTTTTCCTATTAAAAAGTTGTCCAAATTGCGGAGGAAGTGGTAGTCAGTGGGGGCTAGGTCTGGAGTATGGAGGATGATGAAGAAGTTCCAACTCCAATTCCTGTAATATTGCCACAGTCATTTGTGCAGTGTGTGGTCTAGCGTTATCATGCAATAAGATAGGAGTCGATCTGTTGACCAATCTCGGCTGTTTTTCTTTAAGTTTTTGCATCATTTCGTCCAGTTGGTCGCAGTATATTTCTGCTGGGATCGATTAGCCAGATTTTTTTTTTTGTTTTAAGTTACCTGTACGAGATTTAGCGAACAAATTTGGTACTGTCTGCTGCGCAGTAACACAAGAGCCAAATACACTATTAATGTGTCGCGCGGTCTGCGATGCTGTAGTTCCACGTAAGAACTTATACTTCATAATAGTGCGAATTTTCGACCGTTCCATTTTCAACATGATTAATTTTTTTTTTTAAAGTTTTTGATACTTTTGAAGATACAATGATTTCTTTATACAGGCGAGATGTGTAACTTTCCAACAAAAAAAATCAGCTGTGGCCACAACAGGACCGACCGCCATTATAAAGTACTTATATAAAATACATTCTAGCAGCAGAGTAGAAATAACTTGGCCTAATATTTTCTAACAGAGATATTATTTATCATAACCATGGAAACGTTACATATAAGTAGGAATAACTAGATACTTCGAATATTTGGAAAATTTTACAAAAATTATTCGAAATTTTTCGTTTTATAAAAAAACGTCTCAAATAAAAGTTAATAATTATTGCTTTTATATCAACTTTTGTTCAATAAATTTTTTCGCAATATTTTTCTGTTGTGAAATATTCACAAAAATCTTAAAATCGACACGAGTAAATTCCCATTTTTAGTTAACTGATTTTTACCAAAAGCTCGTGCCATTGATGGCAGAAGATTAAATATGAAGTTTCATAAAAATATTTTCAGCCGAATTTGCTCTGCACGTGTACACAGACAGACGGACAGACAGACGGATGGACAGACAGACCGACAGACATCATGCTAAAAATAGTCAAAATGTTATGTAGGGACATCAATTCGTGGAGATCCATCGAAATCTCGAAATGTCAAAATCGGTATGATCACAATACCTCCCTTATATATGTTGGCGGTCGGTAAAAAGAAATAATTTTTTTGCACACCTCACATTCTTAGGACTATGACTATAAACCATGATTATAACCAACTAAATAATTTCGATTGCAGTTGTTCAACCAGAAGGCAGAGTTTACTTAAGTGTCACATGACATACAGACCACGTGAGTTTACATTGTTTTATGTGATCGTATGCACACGGTCTGGTCTGTTCAGTTAAGATAATAGCGTTCATGTTAACAAGTAGCCAGGAATTGGAAATCTATCAGACCTATATCCATATACGTGCGCCATAATTCATTCACTTAGTTAATTGGAAGGCAATTCCGTATTTTTACTGAACTAATTGTAAATTATGATATCGAACATTGATTTATTTCGTGATGATATATTTTTCAGAGCAAAGTGTTTATTTAATTTGCATATTTGTATATTCAAATTTCGCATGTTTTTACTACATAGAACGGTAGTTAGCTAGTTAATATGTAAAGGTAATTTTCACAGATTATGCATTAAAATTTTTATATTGGAAGAAAACATGAGAGAGTGGATTATGGTGTATGCTAATAATGGAAGCACAGTAGCAAGAACTTAATGAAAACGTTAGATGAACCATATATTATAATATTGTCAGTGATTAATTCGCTATAAATATACAAGCAAATTCATCATTTTACAATACTCAGAAATTAATGAATACTAATTTATGCATTCATTACTAACACTAATAATTGACATACTCCGCGGAATAATTGTATAAGTGACATTATCATGCTTTTTCACCAAGTGCATTTATACCAGCTCCCCTAAAATTATCAACTTAGTTTCTATAAATGCTTAAGGTAATTGCTGTTAACATATCAAAACAAGCAACTTTAAACAAATACCTTAATTTCTAACTCTAGACATATCGTAATGACACAATTAAACACTTATCTCAATCTTACTTAATCTATTTTTCGCCGAGTCCTTCATTTACTACATTGTATCATTCAATAATACTTAAGGGTAAACTGATTTACTGTATTCATTTAAAGTATTATTAGTATTGTTATTTTGGCTACCTATCCACACAGAAGTACATAATTACATAATTACATAATGCCAAAAAGTCGCAAAATTCACATTACTCTTTTTGCAGATCTACAAACATATTTTTACAGAAAAATTTTAATAATATGTTAATAAACTTAAAGAATGCTTAATTTTTTGTGGGGTGAATAACAGCATCCATACGAACTAACTTACTCACTTAATCGTTGAGCCCTTTTACCATATCTGGTGTCGGGCTGATATGTGAACTAAACAAAATTAAATTTGTTAGAACGCCTGTATTTCCCATTGTTATGCACAATGTCGAAAAGTATACAATTATATGACAAGACATGTTTCCTTAAGTTGTGCCCCTTAAATATCGAGAGCCATAAGCACGTGCCTAGTGCGCCTATGCGGAAACGCATCTTTGATTAAGCACTTTAGGCATAGTGCCTAGAACGGAAACGTCTAATGGAGATGCTGCAGCCAATGGCGTAGATTCAAATTTAGCCCCCATCCCTTAAATTGTCACTCCGCAACTATACATACATTTTTATAACTTGGACCCCAAAACTTCTAGCCCCCCCCTAAATTTCGGGGTCTGCAGAGCATTAGCTACGCTGCTGGCTACAACCAGAAGTTTAATTGAAATTTTCTTTCGGGATAGAAAATCATTAATACGTTTTTTTTCTTTTTATTTCTTCAACCATGAGACTAATTATATATTAACACATATGTATTAATAACTTAAACTATAATAATTTTAAGTGTATAGAAAAATAAAATAATAATTATAACAGTAGTACAAAAAAAAAAAAAAAACGTTATGTTAACGTTTACAAATATATCATATAATTAACAGAGGAGTCCGTGTTTTCTCGGTGAAACATAGTTAATATAAAATTACTAAATAAATAAAACACTCGGTAAGTTTCACAAATATAAGTTTAATGTTACTCAAACATTAAACAGACTGTCATATAAGAACAGAACTCATATAAGATACAGAAATAATATATTTTATGATTTAATATGTACTAGTCAAGTATGTAGGAGAAAATTTACTTTATATATGCTGTACAGAAAATGCGATATCCTGCATTCTTATTTTTGCATTTGTTTTATCATATATACATCTTTTGTTCTTGAAATTCTTTAAAAATTTATTTATTTTTAAGAAAATTTAATTAACATCATTTTTTGCATGCCCATAACACCATAAAAATAATGAAATATTAAATACACAAAAATATCTGTAGTTAAACATCCACTTCGCATGCTTTGCAACTGCAAACGACTGCAGCTCTGAAAATGGGTTTTCTGGAGCTGCTCCTACTCAATGTCAATCACCGCAGTACAATAGCAAATGCATACAGCATATTGAGTCATTGTATATCATAACTTGTACACGAAATATTTGTTTCATGGACGACGCATGACAGTGACGATATTTATTTAAAAATTAAGTAAATTTAGAGAGAGAGAGAGAGAGAGAGAGAGAGAGAGAGAGAGAAAGGAAAAGAGCGGGAGAGAGAGAGAGAGAGAGGTCATAAACGTCAGTAATTTTAAAATTATTTAAATTTTGGGGGTGCAACAGACCTACAGCTCTTATGTATCAGCCGCCACAGGCCTAGTCTGCGAAAAGAGGGGTTAGTATAGAATCTGTTCTTATTGATACGTCGGGGCGTGGCGGGGTATCTAATATTACGAGGAGGGTACCTAGGAGATTGAATTGCTTGAACTTTGTGATTGGGTTAGTTTGATTTATTTTCTTTTTTTATAATCACAGTATAATAATTCAATTCAATATTAAGAGGATAATTCGGACTGGTTAGAAATTAAAACAATATTTTAATTTCGTTAACGTTTAGATTTATATTTAAATCTTCATCAGATCTATAATAATAATGTAGATATAATTTTGTTACATTGTTGAAAGTATAAAGAAAATTTTACATAATTATTAAATCGGACTGCAATAAATTGTAAAATTATAATAAAATCTACATATGAAAATATATAAATAAATAAATAAAATAAAATAAAATAATCCACAAATTTTTACATACCTTAGTTAAATAGTCTAAGAATAATGTGCACATTGAATTTTCTCTTGATTATTTAACTGACGCAAAAATTTTAATTTGTGATTTATTTTATTTTATTTATTTATTTATTTATTTTCATACGTAGATTTTATTGTAATTTTACTATTTAGTTGTAGTCCGATTTAATAATCATGCAAAATTTTCTTTTTACTTTCAACAATGTAACATAAAATCAAATCTACACTATTATTACAGCTCTGATGAAGATAAAATATTGTTTTTATTTCTGACCAGTCCGAATCCCATTAATTCCTCATAATATTATAATCTACGGACGTTACTCATCTAATTCAATAATTCAATATATTTGTATACTGTTTGTATACTAATTCTGTAATAAATTTTGTCATAAACAGTTTACTACCCAGGTAGGTCCCATCAGAGTGACTACAAATATTACGTCATGATATCACAATTTCAAAATTCTGGAAACAAAGATTTTATTTTTTAACTTTTATATGAGAATATTTTAAATATTTATAACATAACTTTCCATTTCGTGCATTTTATTATCCTATCAATCACTTGAACATTTATATTTGATCTGCACACAAGATAATAAACCAGATTTTCCACAAAACATAAAACTTTTGGAACCCAATACTTGAGAATGGTTAATCTATTAAAAACCTGTTCAGTAAACTTATGAATGAATGTCACAACACGATAACATGGTACGTTGCACGCGACAGTACAGCAAAGTGTATAATTGACATTTTCCTATTAATTATGACGTAAGACTATGGTTTGAGATGCTACCCACGCGTACAGGTGGGCGCCGCGGCTGCGTTCGACCGCACCCGATATCGTGGGACGCCAACTTCCGGAGCCTGACGTCATTTTGCAGTAAGGTACCTGCTTGCTGGAGAAGAACACCTCAGGCTTCCTAGTGAGATAAAACAGAAGCTCTTACTCACAGGAAATTAATAATACTTCTTCGTATTATTGTTTGAGGTATGATTTATCATGAACGGCAATAAAATTTTCATGTTATTACTACCTACCAATCTTACTACACATTTAAATTGAGTGAAACAACTCACAATATGACAGTAAAAGATTTTTAGGTAATGTTTATACCAGAGGTCCATAGCCTATGGCATTCGAGACTTATTTGTTAAGTTACACTAGTTTACAGAGTTTTTCCTCACTAGGTCAAAACAGTTTCATTCAACTACTGAAAATGACTACGTTGTAGTTGAAATGTACATTTAGTAACAACAAAATAATTTCTGAAATAAAAACTTTTTTAATTTTATTACAACCATCAGAGGTGCAGGTATGTAAACAGTGATATCTTTGCATGCTTTATTGACTACAATAAATATTTTGATCTGATATAACACCACAAGTTAATAGACGTATTAATTAAATTTAAAATATAGAAATATAAAAAATTCAAAACTTCACTGGGAATCGAACTCATATATTACGGATTTCGCGTCCAATAGTTCACACAAGTGAGCTATGAAGATTTGTGAAGGTATGAATATGACATTGATAGACTTAAAGTGACTACCACAAAACGCACAAGTATGTGATAACAACGTGGAGCAGGCTTCGACAGACGCCATTTAAATCTAGTTTAAATTGCAAACCGCACGTATTAATTGGAACAATCTTCAATTCAAATCAATTAAACTTATGCTGGATGAAAAGCATATCCGAATTATTACAAATTTATACTGGAATCAATCCGCTCCTATTGTTATTAACGAGTACAAATCCAAAGTCATTCCTAGCCAACGGAGTGTCCGAGTTCGTTAAAACACGCAGTTATGTCTGGTTAAAACAGTCTAAATTGTGATGTTGCTGGTTCAATTTCCCAATCACATTTCATTTCAACCCCATTTACACAATCATTCACCCGTCATCCAGGTGTAGGATCTCGCCCACTGGCATCGGTATCGGCGAGCTCGTTACAGAAATAGGGCGATGTCAAATAAATAATAATAAAAAAATACATTCCTATCCAGCGAGGTGTTCAACAAGGTTGTGTCTTATCACTGATTTTATATAACGTTTATTCGGAGGAAATCTTTAAGGCAGCTTTTCACGAATACAAGAAAGCTAACCTTGTTAACATGAAAATGATCAGCAATATATGATACTCATTTTAAGACATTTTAAACTGTGTAACCAATATAAGTGAATAACACGAACTTTCTTTAAAGCAAAAAAAAAAAAAAAAGATATTAAAATTGCAAATAATAATATTATAGTATTGTATATGTAATAATAAAGAGTACGGACTTACTTTTTATGCTACTTTGGTACTACTATCGCGATAAAAATAAATAGACGTTTTTAAAACAATTTTTAAAGTCAACGAAGAGAAAGACGATGTTTGTTTGAGATAATCAATCAAAAACAAAAACTGTTTATAACTGTAGTTTTTGACAATTAACAGCTTTTTACTTGCCCGACCTTAATATATAAAGGGCAAGTATTGTAATCGCGAAAATTTTCGATGTCGAGATTTTGACTGATGACCACGTTTCATGGTCCAGGGAATCCAAAAAGCCTATTTTCGAAGTGCCGTCCGTATGTGTGTGTGTCTGTGTGTGTGTGTGTGTGTGTCTGTGTGTCTGTGTGTGTGTCTGTGTGTATACACGATAACTCAAAAACGATTTAACTTAAAGAGTTCGTTTTGGTACTAAAAAATTCTCCTAATAATTGGGAAGAACCCTATTGTTTTTTATTAAAATCCGAAACCGGAAACGGAAGTTATTGAACTTTAAAATTTAAAAAAATGTGTAACTAGTAAGCCAAGCCTTGGACAAAAATTTGTATAGGTCATAATTTGATGTATTTTTGAAGATTTACCTAAATATTCTTTTAAATTAAAAAAAAAAAAGTATTTTTTTTATTATTATTTTTTTTATGTGAGGGCAAGTCTAGCGGAGCTCTCCCTTCGCCACTGGTTTTAAATTTTTGGTCTTATGACTGATGGCCTTTAACCAAATGATCTTTTATTTTTATTTTGGATAATTAAGTATTTTTATAACAAACATCCATGCATGACCGGGATCAAACCCGCGCCCCCATGTCAAACACGCTGACCACTATACCATAGTGACCGGAAATTAGCAAGTTTAAAGAATTTGTGTTTAGATCATTTAGATCAATTAACAGTAGAATTAGAGTCTGTATTGATGAAGGCGGTGGTAACTTACCCCATCTTGTTTAGTTTATAAGTATACTATTTTATTTATTTGAGGTTGTTTATTTAAGTGGTTGTGTTCATATTTACTTGCCATTTTATAAAATAAATAAATAAATTAATAACTAAAAATGATTATAAAGTATTTTTAAGGCAAAACTTATTGTTTAAAGCAAAATTTAAATTTATTCATTTGTTTGGTAGTGTCAAAAGTTATGTGAATAGTTTTAACGTACAAATTTATTCAAAGACTTACTTGATTTTTTTTTCTCAGCGTTTTCTACTTACGTATTTTTTTTTTTTTTTTAATCTCCTAATTAATGACCAGAGGGATTCATCCAGAGAAATCAGATCGTCTATAAAAATTGTTAGGGCAGCATTTACAAAATTAATCAAATATACCGAAATCACAACTTAAATTTGGAAACAAATTAGGCTTATAAGATACTATGTTTTTTTATTCTTTTATATTTTAGAAGAAAAAGATTTAAGAAGAAAAATATTGCCATCTTATATAGCAGTCTTATTCTTCGTTTACTTATTCAGAGCTTGTAGAAAAACAGCATTTTAAATTCAGTGTGGATGGAAAAATTTTGCCCAACTTTTTTTATTCTGTTAAGTATGACTTCTTTCCAGATTACTTCTGTACCAATCTACCTTGTGACTAAGGTGACCAACACGAGGCAACAAAATACAGGACTCGGATGCTGCTGGTTGAAGACACTGTAGATGTGGCGCCCGCTCCCGGCCCAGGTAGGGTAGGAGTACACGACGACACACAAGGGTTGACTTTGAAATGTCAAAAATTATAAATGCGCGGTGCGCGGACGAGAGAATTTATTATTATAAAAAAATAAGGTCAGGTTCTTGGTGCAAATGTGTTGCCAATAAAATTGAATAAAAGAGAGAAAAGGTTTTGGGGATCGCTAATATGTTAGGGAAATTTACAGTGTAAAAATTAATAACGATAGGTGGTGTAGCGTTGCCAGGAATAATAAATAATAAAAAAAATATATATATTATCAAAAAATAGTTGAATAAAAAAACTTTTAAAAATAATTGAACAAATAAAAATAATTTGTCCAAAAAAAATTTAAATAATTTATAATTGTTGCGGACTGCAACAATTAATAGCGGTAAGCGCAGCGGTGAAGAAGCTCGATTACACTGTAAATTAATCCCAGAACAAATTCATAAAAAAATGGATTCTAAATTTAAAGAAAAATTTACATTGAAAATCTACAAAAAAAAAGGATGAATTTAAATGATTTCTCAACGCAAAATGTTGATAAATGGGTACAGATCTACTAGTGAATTTAAAACAAATATATTTGACTAAAATAAACAAATAAAAAATTATTTTAAACAGAACGAACCGCAGGAAGAAACCGTATAATACGAGTTCGTACTGAGTGCAGCGAGATATGATGTCACTCAATAAATTGACAAATTTTGAATGAATTTAAAATAGACAGTTTTTAACTAAAATTTAAGAAATTAATAACAAACCTTTCTCTCGGGTCTTACAAAAATGCAGTAATTAATAAATTACTGCCACAATGACGGAATTTAAGCACAAAAGAAATATGGAGGGAAAACTCCAGAAAAAACAGTGTTAACAAAATATAAATTTAATAATTAATATACCCTTATATATATTAATTAACAATTAACACAATTCAGGGGATCCTGATTAATTTTAACTGATTTTAAACTATAACACGAATATAAAATCAAAACCACGTCTTCTCATCTTGATCGGAAAAATATTAATGTTAATTAAGATATGGTTGGATTTTGGTCGTTTGCGCTGATCAAAATGAAATTAGTAACTGTAATACCAGCGGCTCTAAATAAGTTATATTTAAATAAAATGTTTATTTAAATAAAATCAAAAAATAAGTTTAAATAAATACGATAATATTGTAATATAGTATTGTATAATATTATAGAAAATATTATTGTAAAAGAAATAGTATTCTGGTAATATATTGAAGGAATAAAATATATAGTGGTTCTAAATATGTTTTTCTCTATAAAATAAATTATTATTTAAATTCGATAAAAATGGTAAAAATTATAATTAAATGGAAATAAAATATAATTTGGAATAAAAAATGAAAAATACAAAGTGGTACGCCCTAAGCGGGCGCTTCAGTAAGTATGCGTCTTAATCAAAAAAGACAGTCAATTAAGACAGTCAAAATTTTCCTTATAAAATTCGGTGTTCACTGTTTTTTTTTTTTTTTTCAATTATAAATTTTTCAAGATGGGATATACACCCCTGTTCTAGGAAATGAGTTTTTGCAGGATCTATTATTATATTCAACATTTTATGGAAAATTCTAACAAATGTTGTCTCGAGTAACGTTTTAGTAGGTATGTAACACCAGACCATTCTTATATGAAGAATTTTCAATAAAACGTCACCGGTAATTATCTTTGTACGTGTGCAGTAACCGGCAGCAACAAGTGCTGAAAACAATCTTTCTGCGTGTTCGTACCACGAATAAGATTAGTAGATAATGGTGTAAGATCAAGAAATATTACAAGCCCAGAACTGGAGAAGAACAGTTGACCAGACAAGTTGGTAAACATCGTGAAGGAGGCAAAAATCAGATTGAAGGGTTGTACTAACAAATTGATTGATTGATATTATGTAGCTAAGCAGTAATAACAATGTATCAATTATCTCCTTAGAAGTATTTAGTTATTGTCAATGTATTGCATACATTAAGATAATAACAATTTAATTATAACATTGCAATTGTAATTAAACTGTTATTTCCATATCCTGAAGACATTGATAAATTAGGTATGTTCTTGAACTTTATACAACAAAAAGAAATAAACAAAAATTTGTAATTTCCTAAAATATAAAACAAAACAAAAGGTGTAGGCGTATTATCCAAGAAAATTTACTGAAATCACGACACGTAATGGCGCCAGACATTCGGTAAATTATGTATTTTTTATTCAAAAACTTTTATTCGAGAGATTTCTTTGGAATTGTGATTTGTTCGTCTTGTCAGATCTCTGAATCATGTAACGGGTTTTTTAAAGGTTATAAAAATTATCAGTAATGTTCTTTAGTGTACTGAAACGTGTAAAAAGTAAGAGTTATTACTTGTAAAAATTAATAACAATCAACACTACAACAGACGAATTAAATTGAAAGTGAAATTTAGAATTACAAGATGTTTTATGATTTGAGCTTCGAGTTGTTGATGAATTTTTACATCCTGATATGTATATTTCTTGGCCGTCTTCAATTGAGCAGAGGTCTTGAATTCGAACCGTGGTCAGAGCATGGGTGTTTGGGATTGAGATATCATATCACCTGCATTAAAATTAACACATTTGATAATTTGATATCACCTTATGGACGGGCTCGGGTTCCTCAATGCACCATGATATAGTCGCACAAAAAAGAGGCAGACGGGCTTTTTTTGAAATTTTCCCCCAAAAACCCAAAATGTTATCAACTATACAATAATTAATTTATAAATATAGAAAATTTGGGCGTGACAGTCTCTGGGAAATTATAGAAGAATTTTGCATTCCCAGTACACTTATCAAGATGACATTGGTGTGTGCGTGTTAGGACCCATAAGCAGAGTGGAAGTAATAAATATTTTGTCACAGTTTTTTGAGATGCATACCGGAATCACACAAAGATATGCCACTTCACTTTTACTGTTTTCCATCGTGCTGAATGATTCCAACCACCATGGTCTACAGCTCAATAGGTATCACAACATTCCAGACTATCCAGGTGACCTGACTATTGTTTCAAATAAAGTTGAATATGTTATATTATATATATGCCATATATATTATTATTATTTGGGGGTTGTCAGGTCTTGACAAGTGTCCACTAATCGCAACATTCCTTACTGCAGTCATTAGAAGACGATCAACTTCAAAATGAATGGTAACACCGTTGAGAGAGTTTATATTTTCAAATACCTGGGCACCATTATAAAGCAGGTGAATATGATCGGGAAGAAATCATAAACAGAATTCAAGCTGTTAATGCATTTTATTTTGCTCTTGGTCCTCTCTTCCAAATAAAATCCCTACTATAAAATCAAGAACATGCTTCATTAAATTATAGTATGTACCATACTTATGAATGGCTCTGAAACATGTGCCTTAACAGAGCAAAATCAACCTTACAGTTTTCGAAAATAAAATATTACACCGAATCTCTGTTCACAGTCATATTAACGGTTAATGGAGTATAACACAAGAGCTGATTACAGTGGATAGGACACGTGATGAAAATATCAGAGAACATAATATTGAGGAGGATCGAAGAAGAAAAATTGAACACCCATCGACTAGTAGGAGACCTCGTAAGTTATGGAGGGAACAACTAATCGAATATCTAACATGTATTGGGATATGGAATACAAGAAACGATTTGACAGTTAGCAAATCGAGATGGAGGACATATGAGTGAGCTCAAGAAAAACTGAAAAAAAAACTAGTGCCTAAAGAAGAAGGAGAGAATAAAATGAGAACAGTAAAAAAAAATCAGCTGTGGCCACCACAGAACCGACCACCATCGTAAAGTACTTATATAAAATACATTCTAGCAGCAGAGTAGAAATAACTTGGTCTAACATTTTCTAACAGATATATTATTTATCATAACCATGGAAACGTTACTTATAAGTATAAAAAAATTAAGACAAAAAATTTCGAAAAATTTTACAGAAATTATTCGAAATTTTTCGTTTTATCAAAAAACATTTCAAATAAAAGTTATTAGTTATTGCTTTTATAGCAACTTTCGTTCAATAATTTTTTTCTAAATATTTTTCTGTTGTGAAATATTCACAAAAATCTTAAAATCGACACGAGTAAACTCCCATTTTTAGTCAACCGATTTTTACCAAAAGTTGATCAACTCGTGCCATTGATGGCAGAAGCTTAAATATAAAGTTTCATAAAAATCCTTTCAGCCGAATTTGCTCTACACGTGTACACAGACGGACCGACAGACAGACAGACGGACAGACAGACGGACAGAAATACAGACGGACAGACAGACGGACAGACAGACCGACAGAAATCATGCTAAAAATAGTCAAAATGTTATGTAGGGACCTCAATTCGTGGAGATCCATCGAAATCTCGAAATGTCAAAATCGGTATGATCACAATACCTCCCTTATATATGTTGACGGTCGGTAAAAATTGACTGAAGGGGAAAATTTGCTGTCGTCAATTCGTTATAAAGGAAAAAGAAAACAAAATCTAAATGGCTTTTGGAAAATTGATGATCCTGTATAGTAAGGTATAGTGGGGTGGATTTGCCCGTTTTGTAAGGGTATCAACATATTTGATGATACAAACTTGATGATTCAAACTGATCTGTATTTTGATTACTGGGTCTATTGACTAAAAGATTTATAGCTTCTTCGTTATTTTAGACACTTTTTCCTTATACAGCTGTGCTGGTATTGGAATTTTACAAGTAAGAATCCTTTCAAAATGCGACGACGAATTTCGTCTGGGTATGTTTTTTATTTTTTTCAGTTTATTTCTTCTCTTACATCTTCATTAATAATATAGTCGAATTTACTAATTTTTTCACAGCTCTCAAATATTACATTTTCTTTGCCTGGAGCTTTCCTTTCTTACTGCCGGCTGCCTGCCTTTTTTGTTTTCGTCAGTTTTTTTTTTTTTTTTGTTTATTTTATATTATTACTATCCAAGTTCAGAAACTGCATGTGAACATAGGAATTGCTGTTGTTTTATAGTCTCATCCCTTTACTTGTTTTGTGCCTTAACTTAAAGTCTTTGTATGGTTCCACACTTTAGTTGGTAGTTTTGAAGCTCGTTCTTTTTACCGACCGTCAACATATATAAGGGAGGTATTGTGATGATACCGATTTTGACATTTCGAGATTTCGATGGATCTCCACGAATTGAGGTCCCTACATAACGTTTTGACTATTTTTAGCATGATGTCTGTCGGTCTGTCTGCCCGTCTGTCTGTCTGTCCGTCTGTCTGTCCGTCTGTCTGTCTGTCTGTCTGTCCGTCTGTCTGTCTGTCTGTCCGTCTGTGTACACGTGCAGAGCAAATTCGGCTGAAAGGATTTTTATGAAACTTCATATTTAAGCTTCTGCCATCAATGGCTGGCACAAGTTGATCAACTTTTGGTAAAAATCGGGCGACTAAAAATGGGAGTTTACTCGTGTCGATTTTAATATTTTTGTGAATATTTCACAACAGAAAAATATTTCGAAAAAAATTATTGAACATAAGTTGCTATAAAAGCAATAATTAATAACTTTTATTCGAGACGTTTTTTGATAAAACGAAAAATTTCGAATAATTTCTGTAAAATTTTTCGAAATTTTTTCAAGTCTCAATTTTTTCATATTTATATGTAACGTTTCCATGGTCATGATAAATAATATCTCTCTTAGAAAATATTAGGTCAAGTTATTTCTACTCTGCTGCTAGAATGTATTTTATGTTTTTATGATTTTTTAATTTTATTGTTTGTATATATACAGGTTATATTACAGGCTAAGTACTTTTTTTTAAATTTCACGTTTATGACCTTTGCTACTAATTAGGCAATTAGCAATTAGCCAGGACAATACTCATACCTGAACAGGATTTGAACCTGAGACCTTAGCAACGCAGGGCACGTGTGTTACCACTACGTCATGCCGGTCAGCGGGCTAAGTGTTTAAAATTGGAAATATTTTTAAGAATATAGTCGTTTATTAAAATATTATTCCTTACTGATATGTGGACGTTGCATTTTAATTTACAACTTTATTTTATTTTATTTATTGACCATTTGACTAAGCTCTGATGAAGATTTAAAATATAAATCGAAACGTTAGCGAAGTTAAAATATTGTTTTAATTTCTGACCCGTCCGAATTCCGTTACCTCCTCATAATATTACAACCTACGGACTTAACTCATCTAATTTAATATTAGTCCTTATTGGATTTAGTCCTTATCCGGCAATAACCATCTTCCGCCGAATTCAGTTCTTTTTGAATCCCTTAAAAAGTACTTGGAGATGCAAAAAAGTTGGATGACGAGATTATGGAAGAAGTGATATTGAATATTTGGTGACGTACGCAAAAATTTTCTCTCTTTGCAAATTACCCGAACATTGGGATAGTGTGTATGAAGCAAATGCATTATTTATGAAAAATAAAATCTGTTTTATCAACTTTTTGTTGCTGTTGCTGTTGCAGGTACAGGTCTAATCTTTACTTCCATCGAAATAAGAAATTAGGTCCGAGAAGCTACTAAATGAACCAAGTCTTACACAAAAATTTAAAATTTTCTAAAAATCTCAATTGATAATATATAATTCATTCATTTTACTTGCTTATCATTCTGCTCATAAATATTGTTAATTTATGACCCTACATGGCTATAACTATTGTGTCAATGTATCAGAACATGCATATATCAAATATCAATATGCTATCAATAGCGCAATATACACAATATAAATCACAAATATTCTCGCCATTAATTAAATTAATATTAATATAATTTAATCAGATATTTCTAATACGACATTTACATCCTACAAACAATACTTGTCTTTGTTAAGCAGGGTGAAGTTTACCAATGTATTAATATCTCTGATACATTTGCATATTCATAGGAATATGTAATATTGAAAATAGAAGAAGTGGGAGAGATTTAGGTGGGGTAGTAGACAAACCACTCACTACCTGCATCTATAGAGTGTGAAGAACAGTGGCTGCCGGCTGGTCCAGACCACAGCATCACTCAGTCTGCGTGTAGACAACGCGGAGACTACAACGATCGCGCAAGATACAAACCCGCGATCATAACCCAAAAATCCAATACGATTTCTTAATTTTCGAGTGGCACAATCTTTTAAAAATGTATATAAATATAAGTTAATACCAAAAGTGATGATTAAGTGACGTTTACCGGGAATATACAGACGCTAAGAAAACATACTTAGTCAAATATACTTGAGACATTAGTGAACGCGAGTGTTTCCCAACGCTTACCAGACTACACAAGATGCAATTTCCGTTTTCCTAGAGGTACTTAAGATGAATACCGTACTCCAGTACTCAGACCTCACCCAACGTTTGGCATTAGATACGGCAACGTATATAGACCCGAACAACAATGCTAATAAAACAGGCGGAGCTAGAGGAGATAAGTACTCTTTACGACCTCGATCATCAAGGAGAGATGAAGAAGATACACCTATACCAATAAAAAAATCCCGATCATCCAAACCGAAACAAAAACCCGCACCTTTAAGTAAATACAGACGGAAAACAGCGAATGCTCGGGAAAGAAGTAGGATGCGAGAGATCAATGCAGCTTTTGAAACACTGCGGCGTGCTGTCCCACATTTAGCACAACAACCAGGGGCATCGCCAGCAAATGAAAAACTCACCAAAATCACAACGTTGAGACTCGCGATGAAATATATCTCAGCTCTTAGCCAGGCTCTTAAAGACACAAGTGTTATGTGTGGTTCAAACCCTAGTTCCGACCTAGGGGATCTATTCTCGGACTGTAGTGATTTAGACTGCCTTTTCCTCGAATCAGACGGGGAATCTCTTCAACTTCATTCTGATTTATCAGACCATAGTTTAACACCAGCTGATCTGAATACTGATTTTGTAGAACAAAGTTTTACTCCTGATTTTGGTGATAGTTTATCTCCTACTTTTCCAGATCAGTCACTATCACCGTTTGATTCATTTTTTACAGAATTCAGTTAGCTGTATAATAAGGTAAAATATCTTACATATCTCATTCAGTCAGTGTGAATTTAATTTTAGGATTTCGTAGGTAATATCAATTAACTCTTATACTGTCACTCATGATTTTATTTGCCTGTCAGCCTATCTGCTGTTAATTTAACTGCCTGTTTGTCTACTTGCCTGTCAACGGTAGAAATATTAGCCAAACGGCTGAATCTAGAAAGTTTTAATTTAACATGCGTTTATAGTCTTTTGGCCCACATAACATAAATTACGTGAAAATTATTATATATGTTTTTACGTGAAAATTTTAAACATATATTTTTTTAATTATGATTGGGTTTAAAATAAAATTATTGATATATAAATTAAGGTAAACAGTAATTTTAAAAGTTCCTTATTTTAAAGCGATTTTGCCAAAAAAATGTTGTAAATTTTTGTCCCCCTCCCTGATTCCCAGAGGGAGTGGTCTAAAAACTGGAAAAAAATAAGTAATGCTCATTTTTGTGAACCGAAATAATTTAACACGAATTTTAATTCGATTATTTTTTTTGGAAAAATATGAATTTTTTGTGTCAAAATATTAATTAATTTTAAAATTTATTGTGGGGTTTAAATAATTTGAATACTTAAATTAACTGACGATTCACGATTTTCAAAATTTGTTTTTTATGACGCCATTAAATAAAAAATATGCCTAAAAGTATTATACCTCTTTTGCCGCCTTCACGTATTAGACAGAAGTGGTTTTATTATACATGGCGCTTCCATGTAAAAGTCAATACGGCACCCCCTTTCCCCTCTCAATTTACTAAAAATCCTGCAAGACGTCCTTATGCGGTGCTTGCATTACTTACTGTATTGAGCCATCCCTGGTAATACCTACGAAATTCTGAAACATTTGAAAATTCACACTTCACATCAAATTTTGAATATATTATGTAATTTTGCATACTAAATTTTACTATTTGTTTTAATTTGTATAAAAAAAATTGTACGATAAGAATGAAAAAAGTGTGCAAAAACTTTAAATATTCTATAAAAAAATTGTTCTTGTCAAGTTTTTCGAACTGGTTTCAAACCACTTTTTTTTCTAAAATTATTTAGTAAATTTATTGAATAAGTTCGCATTCACATTTATTCACAAGCAATGCCGGTAGATCAAGTGATAATGAAGGTAAAAATCCATCATCAGAGTAAATAAATATATAAATAAATACATATTATTAGAATTCAAAGCAAAACATAAGATTTAAGCAGTATATTGATCGATCTTGCATACTATACTAATTATGGATCGTATTTTTTGTTAGATTTGTAAAATCAAGTCGTGATTTTTGTTTTTTATTGTGAATAAAGTGTGAATGTTCTATTACGCTTGCAGAATTGTATAGTAATAAATTAGAATTAAGTTTATGTGTTGTAAACACAAAGTCTATGAAGGCATTTTTCGTCCATATTTGAGTACATACTTTATTTCATGCAAAAAATCAATATACTTTTTGATAAAATTATATACATATATACATACATATATAATTTCCTGTAGTTCCCAAGTAGAGCAAAAGGCTTCTACGAAGCATCGCGATGTAGTTCTATTTTTTACAAGGCCCTTAATTTCTGGCCAATATATTCCCATCCGTCCAATTTCTTGAGAAATAGATAAATTTGAAAGAAAATTTCAGTGTTCCCTTCCAACATCTTGTCAACAAACTAAGAACAAGTCCCGTTTTACCATTAGGCGAGTACAGGCGACCTCTTAGGGGCACCGAAAAGACTTGAAATGTCTTTTATGTATTTATGTGTAGCATGTAAAATTTAATCTCCCATAAATTATACAGGGCGCCTCAAGTATGTCTTAACTAGGGGCGCTGAATCAAGTATTGCCTAGGAGCGCCAAAGTCCCTCGCACTCTAAGAATATGTTGACAATTTCATACAAACATTTTTTGATGGCGAAACAAATGGTTTGAAAATAATAATTTTCAAAATTTTATTGCTCATAATTATAAAATATAAATTGTTTTAAATTTTACACACTAGGAATTGAAATATACTTTAAATCTCTGTCTGTTTCTCATTTCTGTTTTTTTGTAAAACACAAGTCTACTCCAAATAATCATTTCTGATTGTGCAATTCCACAGTCTTTACACCTTAGGGCAGTGGTTCTCAACCTTTTTCAGGTGACGGCACCCTTACATAAAATATTAAAATCAGGGCACCCTACCTTCATATATTAATATTATCATCATCATCATCACCACTGGGGCGACAGCCCGAGATGAGCTTTCGCTTCTTGTTTCTAGGTTTCGTGACCATATTTTCAAACATTTAGGAGTAATATGGTTAGTAGGTATTACCTTATTATTATTGTTCTTTTTTAGCCTACGCAAAAAAGTACCTAGAGTTTATAACCCGTTGCGGACAACTAAGCATATCCTGCAAATTGTATAAATATTTTGTAAACAAATTATTTGACATAGTCAGGATTTCAACCCACGTACATGCTCTTGTTAGTTGTCAACGACAAGCACAAACGCTTTAGCGTTTACGGCCACAGGCTTGCTTGATTTAATTTACTCGTAATATATCTGGATTAATTCGACCAAGTTCGCGGCACCCGGATTTGAACCCACGTACATACTCTTGCTCAACGACAAGAACAAACGCTTTAGCGCTTTCGGCCACAGGCTTGCTTGATTTAATTTATTCGTAATATATCTGTATTAATTCGACCACCCGGCACCCCTTTCATACACCTACGGTACCCGGAATGAGAATCACGGCCTTGGGTGGCCAACCCATTTGGGCTACTGTGAAACTGTATCTAGTTGCGCTGAATCGGCAGGATGACAACTAACTCATGCACTTCTCATAAAATTATAAAGCGTATTTAGGTGTAAGTGCTGATTAATTGCATTTTCTTATCAGTAATCGTTTTCATATTTTAAAATTCGTCTGTCTAAATAGGGATAAATTTACTTGACATCTTAAGATTTCGTAAGTAAACCAAGTTATCCTGAAATCGTAACTCTTGTTTCCGTTTGTTTGTTGTCTATCTATCTCCTTGAACTGTAGAAATGGTGACCAAACAGTTGAAGCTAGAAATTTGACAATCATATTCTTATTCTTAGACATATTCTTTGACACACAGGAAAAATACAGGACGTCGAAAACAATAACTTCTTCTCCTTAGGGCCCTCAGTTGACCTCACTAATATAAATTCTAAATCTTGATCTGTTAATTGTCAGGTCTTTTCACATGATTCTCCAACTCTTGCGAAGCCTTTGGATCTGTAAATTGTCAATACTTTCCATGAACCCTGTATCCCAATACATCTATACCTTACTCTCTATACCTTACGATATCTTCCCACTGGTCGACAGGTGTCAAATTTTCCTTTCCATATCTTCTTTATCATTCTATCCTCCTTCATCATCATCACGTGTCCTATCCATTGTTCTATCTTATCATCTACCTCACAGTTCTTATGTGGTACGCAGCCTTGACTACAGATCTCGAATATATTTGTTCTTGTCGATTCTTCATGTACCATTAGTTTTAGAAATCGGACCAAAGATTCAGTGTAGTAATTTATTTCCCAAAACTACGAAGAGGACGATCTTGCTTTGTTAAGGTCCATGTTCTGGAGCCATACACAAGTATGGGGCGTATCAAAGGTGGTATAATCTAATATTGGTGTTTCCAGGCAGAAGAAAATATATTCGTACATACATATTCAATTCCCGGTGCCTTTAAGTTTTTTTTTTTTAGTATAAACATGTTTAGTAGGTACATATTTGACAAAAATTATTATTGATGACTGACAAAGTATAACGGTAATGTATAAAACAAATTCCTGAAAATGTTCAAAACCAGTTGGGGACATATATAATATGTAACATCCTTAAAATGTTGCTATAGCTAAACATAGCTATAGAAGAGGTATTTAGTTAAGCTTAACTGCCAACTGTAGTTGGCAAATATGGTCTGAAGCCGGAATAAAATAATCTTACCATATTATATTAAAATTTGTATATGCACAGCACGTATTATTTTTATTTCTGTCGATGTAATATTGTCACCATTGTCTAATACATGGTGGCGTAATTTGCCGCACTTTTGAATTCATAATGTAACTCAAACAATGGACGAGAAAATGCCTTTAAAATTCCTAGTAAGGTTAATGATACAAATTAATATTTTGTATAAAGACCTCTTAGGGTAAGAGGACGTAGAAAGATTGTTTTCTGCGCTAGTTTACTGGCGTCTATAAGAGCTTGTACTCGGCGCTTGTTGATACCGGTTAGTGCATTCATAGAAAGATTGTTAACGACGTCGGTTTATTGAAATTTCTTTATTAAAATGGCCTGATTTAAAAATAATGTTCCTTTACTTGCCTGGGATTGTTATATACCGACTAAAACGTACCATTTATGTAGACTGGATGTTGTAAAACAGATTCATAATAAAGTAGTAACATTTATTCTGTCCATCAGAGCTGGGAATATTTAAATTAAAGTTTTTGAAAAAGTATTTCAATTACTTTCTGGTGTTTGAAATACTGTATTTCAAATACTTGAAAAAAAATGATCATGGTATTTAGATTTGCAAATACTTTCTCCGGGGTATTTGTAATTGATATTTGTTGTCTGAAAATGTCAGTATTTGAAATACTTAAGAAGTATTTCAAATATTTCCTAATATTTCAATTATTTGCCCAGTATTTCAAGTATTTCCAAATATTTCCTAGTATTTTAAATACATTTTATTTATTTGAAATACATTATTTCAAGTATTTCCCTAATATTTCAAATATTGACTAGGATTTCAAATAGTTCATGTATTTCAAATACATTTAAATTATTGCAAATAGGGGTACATTATTTCAAATATTTCTTAGTATTGCAAATATTTCCTAGTATTTCAAATAATTCTTGTGTTTCAACTACACTTAAATTATTTGAAAAACATTATTTCAAATATTCTTTTTTTTAGTTCAAATATTTCCTACTATTTCAAATAATTCTTGATTTTCAGCTACATTTAAATTATTTGAAATACGTTTGTATATAATAAAATGAAATTTGGTTTTCAAATACTTAGATCGGCATTTGGTATTTGGTATTTGAAATACTTTGAGTATTTGGCACAGCTTTGCTGCCGATAAATAATTGTAAACGTCGGTAATTCGCAACGACAAAGATATTTTATTAATATCTATGAAATATAAGTGGTTCTCTACAAATTAAATCAAACAAATTACAAGATATCACACACAGTGGTTTCCAGCTTCTTGGAAGCTAGTAAATAATGTTTTAAATATGACTGTTTACTTACTACTACACATCCTACAAGTACGGACAATATTTATACGTGTCCGGGTACACTTGAAAATAAAGATATTTATTTTCGTCAGTCAGTGCAGGCTAGCCAGCACTTATAGTCGTCGCCAACAATCTTTCCACGTGCTCATATCCTTATTGTAAAATAAAGTTTCTTATAAAATTGTCTTGATATTAGCTATAGAGAATACTGGTACGTGAATAAAATCTTGCCATTAAATAAATTGTATAATTGCCTGTAAACATTTGCATTGTAAATAGTCTTATTGAAATATCTATTTATTATTGTTAAATAAATTATTATAAGCCAATAAATCTACATTTATTAGTTTTACTGTACTAACATTTTGTAACTAATCAATCTTACTTTATTAGACGTTATATCAATAGTACTTATCTACAGGCTCGTTATGTAAAGTTTTGCAATATAGTCATTTTCACTTTCCTTATCAAATATGTTAATATTTCATGTCAATCAGATCGTTGATTTTATCGCACATACATTCGGTTTTTCTTATTTATAGTATTTTCCCACTTATTTCGAGTATATTCTTTTAGTTCTTAGATTCATACAAAATGTAAGGTTGAGGTAGATTAAGTTAGACATTAAATCATGGAGTTCATCTTGCAGGATTAACCACATGGAGGAAACCATCATCACATGCCTCCGGATAGGCCACTGTTGGTGGACCCATGGACACCTCCTTTGGGGTGACAAGCCTCCTATTTCTGAGACGCATAAAACAAATTTCGAGGAGGTTAAGGAGAGGTTAGGCCTATGCTACGTCCTGTCAGTTGCTTTAGGTGATGACAGCAGGGTCGTAGCCAGGATTTCACTTTGGGGGGGGGGGGTTAAATAACAAAACATTTTAAATTGGTCGCTACGACCTTAATTACATGGCTTGGGTAGAAAATAACAGCGTTCTAGGTCTTTTGTAGTATATTAAATAATAAAAGTTCTGTAAAGTTATACAATTTCTAACAACCTAAATTATATTTTATATAGGGTAAACTATCCTGGGGGGGGGGGGGCAAATGCCCCTTATGCCCCCCCCCTGGCTACGTCCCTGGATGACAGGGTACGTACGGATAGGCTGATACTCTTCTTGAGGAAATCAAATTTATTGTTTATATATGAAGTTTTGCTGTTTATTTTAATTTGTTATTTATCTTAATCTGTTATATCCGATGGTACCTGGCCCCTTTACAGCCTCTTAACATCACCCTGCGTCTGTTTAGTTTTACGAACATACTTTTATTCTTATTTATTTGTGTTTGTCCAAGCAAATTTTTTTTATTGAGTATGTGTCCAAGATTTTTTTAATATATTCTTTTAATTCTCGTCAATTAGATAGTTATTAGAGGCGTAAATAGCCATTGTTGCTGTACGCCTACAAACCTACAAAGTAAATACCTTTTAAAATAAGTAAAATTTAAAAATATACACGTATTAACAACAATGTATACATATTTAAAACTAATCCAAATAAAATAAAATATGTAATATGGACAGGTAATATTTGTTAGAACGTTCCAACATCACGAATGGCCAGGAAATTTTTGTTCAAAACAGTGGGTTTAGATAAAGTTTTGCGGGAGTATTGTAAATTAATAGGATGAATAGTTTTTTATATAATATTTTTATATATAATAATTTTGCGATTAAATTTTTTAGCCAAAATATCGTAAATAAAAATAGAACAAATGTTTATTTTGAGAAATTAGTAAAATAGTTATAATAATATTTTTTCGTTAATTTCACGGCGAAAAGTACATTTTTCATGAATTCGAAAAATTTACCAAATTAGCGGCGCTCTAGCGACGAAACCATTCATCCCACAAAAAACTTGCTGCAAACTAAATTATAGAAAAATTATCTCTCTTTAATTCAGTAAAGATACATATTTTTTTAAATGATCAAGTGAACGGAGATATTTGCAAAAGACATTTATTTGTACATTTATCGAAGTTTCTTTCGATGTTCCTGCAAAAAATTTTAATCACAAATTTTGACATCGAAAGGAGCACCTCAAGATTGATGATTAATTGCACCAATCGCCAAAACTCTCGTCAGTACATTTGGAAAAAACTCTCGCCAAACATTTCTTTTAAAAGCTACGTATTTCTGTAAACTATAATGTCAACAATTATTGTAATAGCGACCTGCTCTTTATTTCATGTTTTTGTCGTGGAAAACGGATGAAATGTTTTAAAACGTACATTTCGCGGAAATTTAGGCACCCGGTGATCCTAATTACCCTATCTTCCACTACTTCTTTTTATTTTGTGTAACTGTCATTTCCTCTTCTTCTCTTGCGTTATCCGTTTCAAAAGTTGTCTATCATCATGGCAATTCGCACTTTGCTCGCTGCCTGGAGTGTAACAATAATTTCCTGTTTGGTATTTTCTGATATGATCCAGACTTGCAAAAAAGAGATTTCCTTTCATTTCTCTTGCAAAGGAGCCATACTGAAGTTTCCGCATATACCACCCCTATTTCTTGGTTTCGTTTAGCATGGTTGTTCTAGAAAATTATATTTATATTTATTTATTTATTTATTTATTTATATCATTTTGGCATCATTTTGGCCACACAACAGGCACAAGCCCAATAAAAGTGTGGCACTAAAGTAATTTACATACAAAGTTATTAACGCAGTATCAAAAGAAAAAAAAAAACAAAATTAAATTATCAGTAGAATGATTATAACATATATAATACAGAAAAATATTTAAATTTTAGGTAAAATAGGTTTATAGATAACTTATGTAGTTTTTACTTTGTAAACTACAATCAAACTGTGGTCGGTTCTTTGTAAAAAAAAATATAATATTTTTGCTATCGACTGTGAACTATAAAACGTCCGTTGATCTTATAAAAATTCATTTATTACGAACATTACTGTTGTATAATGTACATTTATGAATGTCTGTCACTTGAATTATTCAGGAGTATGAGCATTATCATTTTATAAGTTTATACCTTATCATAAGTAGATAGCAAGTGGATATAGCATCATAAAAACCACTTTCCATTTTTAACAGATTTTTTTCATTTCGTCTGATATTTTTTCCAATATAAATTTGTATAATAATCTATTCAGAGCCGGATTGATACTTTTGGGGACCTGAATTGGTATTTAATAATGAATTATTAAACATGTTATAGATTATTTATATATAATATAGTTCTATAATATAGCAGGATTTAAGAAAAAGAAAATTAATAAAATATGTCATTTATATTTTCTTAAATTTATTGATGAAATCGGTTTTTTTCACAAAATATATACAAAATTAATTGACAATTTGTGGCAATTATGACATATCCAATATCATAACTTAATATTATTGATTTGTCTTAAAATTAATAAATATAATAGTAATAAATGAAAAATATCAATTAACTACATAATAAGTTAAATATTCGAATAAAACGCTTGTAGATAAAACAATAGAATAAATATATATTAATAAATTGGAGGCTATATCTGGTTTTTTTCCGGCCTCATATTTGGTTTCTACATGTTTCTGATAACCGCAAAAAATAATTTCTGTGTGTCTGTCCGCCAGTTTGACCGAGATTCATGCAAAAACAGCTGTATATATTTTGAAGAAATTTGGTAACATGATAGAGTAGAACCAGTATCGGGGTTAAAACTGTTAACAAAAAAAATTAAAATATCTCCGTTATTATTGACTTAACAAACACATACAACAAAACTATTTATTATAAGAAAACCAATCTTATTAACTACGCATTTTTTTAATTTGATCAATAGTTCGGTAGTTACGGGGGGACCCTTACACTAATCTTTTGAAATATCTCCCTCAATATGAACAGCAAAAATTTATATGACATGATTATTCATAATAGGAAAACAAATCTTTTCTGTTCTATGCAATTTTCTCAATTGGATAAATATTTGGGGAGATACAGGGGGACACCCAAAAACTAAAATCTTAAAATATTTCACTTATTATGCAAATTAAATCAAAAATGCACGTAGGAAAATTTGATTAGAACGAAGAAACTTTTCTTTTATGTTCAGTTAGATGAATGTTGAGTAGGGGCATGAAGAGCGCATTATATTCTTTGTATTATAAATAAAATAAATATCAAAGGAATGTTTAATGGAGTCTAAAATAATTTAAGTAGTTAAATACCGTAGTACAATAAGGGTACCACTGTCAATTTAAAAAAATAAGATCGTTTTTTAAACATATCTGGGGACCACAGTAAATGGGGGGTTGGACAATGGGGCGTGCCCATACCATGTAAAAATGTAGTAGCAGTTTACGGTGTTCGAAATGTTTTACAGGGAAAAATTGTAGAAGATTTTTACAGTCTTCGAGAACAAGTCGACAAGTATTCAGGAAAGTTTGAGCTGCTTACCACATCCTTGCATGTGGCAACCTTTTTTACTTTAACATTTACATATATTGGGTTATTAATTTCATAATTGACGTATATTTTGTATTATATGGTGTGAAACTTTAAAATTTACTCATCTTTTTTTAAATTAATGTCAAGCTGGACGTCATTTTCAGGTACCCACAACATTAATTTCCCCCGCCGCACTCGGCGAAATTTACCTCGCCAATAGACAGAGCTAATCTTCTCTCTCTATTAACTCAATAGGCATTTACGTTTAGATTAAGCCGAGCGATCCGAGTGCTCCCGATCCGTTCGTAAAGTTAGTCGGAGCGTAAAATTAGACATAAACTTATTTTTAGTCAATCCGATTGATCCGCCGGAGTAATGCGAGCGTTCCCAAGCAATCCGATGATCTGGCAGGATTGCTGGGATTAATGGATTGCTGGTGGTGGGGGTTAGCGCGGATAAATTGAACCTTACAGCTAATTGGAATGTGTTGAAAACATATCTTAATAAAATATACGAAATAAGTGCCATAGAATTCTATTATTAGTAATAAACTCATATTTATAAAACAAAATGTGGAAGCAGTTGTAATCAACGACAGAAAGTTGATAGTTGCAGTTAGCGCCACTGTCACCAGGCGTCACTACTTAACTTCGGACAAATATTGCTTACGAAAATGTTAACAAAATCCGAGTAATCCGACTAATCTTGTGACGTCTCCAGATCGATCTGAGAAATCTTGTGGGTTGAATAAACGTACACGCCTATTAATTCAATCTAATAAACTTTTACCCGGTAAAATTTCAAATTGGAATATTTTGCCAAACATTAAATATTTGTAGGTACCATATAGTGACATTGAAGGAACAGATAAGATTATACATTAAATATTCAAGAAAGCAATTATGCGGTAGCAAAAGTGCAGGTTGAACACAGTATCCAATTTCCTCTATAACATGACAGCAACAAGGGCAAAGGACATGTTCTGCTCAGGTAAGTACACATATGCAAATGAGGTAAAATAATAAATTCCACATTTCCCTTAAAGAGCTAATGTAACCGTGTCTGTGGTAGGCTTTAGTTGTGTCGTGTGCTACGAGATGTCAGCACTGGTTACAAGGCACGCGCGCACTGCTCTAGTCAACACAAGTGATTTATTCGCTATTCGGAAATGTGCTAATTTTTAAGCTGTGATATATTTCTGTTCACTACAAGATTAATTGCACAATGTTGAAAAAATCATAGCTTACATAATAGTAAATACTTGTGAAAAGAATTGTGAAATGTATTGCATTTTCAAGCAGATTAACATTTAATTATTAGGGCATTGAATAAAATCATAAGCTTAATGTTAGACATTAATTTATTATTTTTTCAAGTAAGTCATAAGTCAAGATGTCAAGTGCTAGTTTTCAAATGTTGACAGTACATTTGGAAAAGCACGTGTGTAAAGACATTAATTAATTATGATGAACTTAAATTTGATGCCTATCAAAATGTAATTAATTGACCAACTAGTTTTGTTTGTTGAGTAGGATAGTTTTTAGGGACTTCAAGAGACAGAGCTATCCACTACAAGTCTTTACTGTATCTGCATTTATCGAAAATTCTCCTCACTCCTATTTCTATTAAATCTATCTTGACCAACCCCTCCACAGCAGATTGGACATTTCCTCAAGGAAATCAATTTAAAATTATAAGTAAACAGTGGCGCAGCCAAGGGGGGGGCGACGGGCCTGCAGATTACACGGCGCTGCCCGGGGAGTTGAAGATAAAATTTAACCACAACAGTAGTTAATTTTTCAATTACTTCATTGTAAACAATATTGGCATTTTTTTTTTTTCGTACAGATAAACATTTTTTTAAGATTGCCTACTCTTGATAAAGTGACATAATTATTGTTCAAGTGAAAATACATCACTTTCCAAATATGCTCCAACGAATTATATGAAGGGGAGCGTTGATCCTTTTTCCCCCTGACACATCGACTAAAATATTCGCCCAGTCAAATGATAAAACTGTTTTAAACAACTAATTACTCGATTCATAAAAGATAAAGTGGAAATCTGACTTCGGTATAACCTTCAAAATGTAATTTTCAAATGACACCTCAAACGTCAAATAGAGTAAAAATAGTAGAAATAAAATAAAGAGAGTAGTTTTGGAGACAACAGCGCTCTTAAAATCGGTATTTGGTTTTATTTTGTAAATAAATGTGAATATCAATATCTTCTTAGGTATTTCTGAAATTATGATGTTTTACACACAAAAAGGACTGATATAAGTTGCACTGAACAACAGTGGCGTATTAAGATAGAGGGGGGGGGCACAAGCTCCCTCTAAAGGTCCAATGAAATGAAAATTTAACAAATTTATCATAATCGTACAGCAAAATAACTTATGTATTTTACAATAATAATAAGCTATATGTTATTATGATTAGTGTTGAAATTAACAGAAAATGCACATTTACATGTTATTTTTAGGTTTTCATAGGTATAATCAAGAAATCCTTATTTCGTCACATGAGTCTGTTCGTTCGGTACAAATTCTGGCCAAGCGGCTGATTTAGAGAACTGAACATAAGTAAGAGAAATATTGAGATTTCAAAAATATATCCCGCGAAAAATATAAATAAATATGTATTTATCGAAGAAAAAATCAAGTGAAAGTTTTTGATACAGGGATGAACAATTTCATTTTTTTATCAAAAAATAATGGAATTATTATTTGATATAAACATCAATATTCAACAGCAGGGGTGTCGAACTGATTTGGGTCGCAGTCTATTTTACATACAAAATGGTAAGCAGTGACGGAACTTTAAATATCCCGAAGGGTTTCTTGTCATTTTTTTATAAACAGAAAAGGGGAAGAGAGTATATTTTACCTTTTTAAATATATTTTGCCCCTAAATAGCTCAAGTGATTTTGATTACCGCTTCAGGGGCCACAAAAAATGAGGTTCAGGGCCGTATTCGGCCCGCGTGCCCTCGAAATTTGATTCAGCCCTCCCCAAGACAAAATCCTGGCTGCGCCACTGTAAGTAAATGAAAAGCTATGCACTGGCGGAATGGTGATTTCACCGAAACCAACGAATCAGAAAAATAAGAAGAGAGATGGAGGAAGCTGATACAAATTACCGTGTTTCTGGCAGACTGCAGCGACTGGGACTGGTACTTTTTTTTTACAAATCGCTATCCAACTTTATTATTTATAATTTTTCATTTATTTGTTGGTAAGTGTTATACGTAATAATAGAAATAGTAGTGTCTATAGGTCCCGGTCCCAGAACCGATATGACTGCACATTTTGTTTATGTATTTAGTTGTCATCAATTTTCAGTATTTTGGGACCCTTTTTTGTCGTTTCTGTCGGTTGCTTCCGCGTGTCCCATGAGCACGTCACGCAATTGTATTACTGGAAAAATAAAATAATAATAAAGAACTATTGTTATCTATGCATAGTTTTTTTATCTGCCGTCGGGCCAGTAATTATCGTTTTCCCTGGAGTGGGGCTGAATTAACCTTTTAACAGTGCCCGGGCCCGTATTAGATGCCCCTGATTGTTCTAATGCAACAAGTTGCCTTATCCTAATGTATTTGGTTTATAAAGTCAGGATTTTATGTTTCATATTATTGATTGGAAAATTGATTTGTTCATTAGTTTGTGATATTCCTTTAGCCTTTCAGTTTGGAGTCCATTAATTGGTCAATTAGGCAGAAATTTGATATTCGATTAAAGGGACGTATTAGAGCATTTAATTGTAATCTTGACATAAACCATTTAACATTTAGTTACCATCTTAAAGACTGTAAACATATTTCTAGTGGTCATTCTGTTAATATAAATTGTTTAAGACCATTAAACTAGGTAAGCAAGGGTTATAAACTAAATATGTTTGAATCTCTGAAAATTTTCAAAAATTTGAGGTAGGTTTTCAATGGGGTTCACAATGAATAAACAGATTTGGTTTATGCCCCAATTTTCCAGGTATTTGTTAATTGGGGTTTTCGGTACTGTTAATATACATTGAATGGTCTCCATTCATTACTATAACAACTGAGTCACTTGATAATGCCATTGTATGACGAAATATAGTCGTGTTATTATTAAATAATTAAGTGATATTTTGCTAAGAAATTTTTTGTTTTATTTAATGTTTTTAATGGTTAATCGGCAAGTGGTGCTTTTATGAACATAATTTTTCTACTCCTTTAAGCTTTCTCTTCTTTTTTCTTAAGCATTGACATTTAGGTTTATTTTTGGTCTCATAACATTTTTGGTATAAATGGGTCTAAAGCAGCGGTGGGCAAATTTTTTGGACCGTGGGCCGCATTGACCTTATAACAAGATGGCGCGGGCCGCACAAAATATTTTAGTGCCCTCTCCCTATGAAAGTTAAGAGCAAAATCAACGGTCTCACGTCTATTTTTAAAGTGCAGAGAAAAAAATACGATTTCGCCTCCATTTTCAAGTTTTTTTAATTTAAAAAGCAATTGTTTGGTGATATTGGCGGGCCGCATAAAATGCTTACAAGGGCCACATGCGACCCGTGGGCCGCGGTTTGCCCACCGCTGGTCTAAAGCAATTTTTTCACTAAGATGTGCGCCTGCGTCGCGTACACCTGGGACACATATGACTCAATCGGTTTAAGAACCAAAAAAAAAAAGATCTTTTTTTTTCCTTTAAAGTCTCATTAGAATAATTATATGTATGCTACTATGCGCTAGTTACTCTATGCTGTTGTTGGCTTACAATATTCGATAAGAAAATAAACTCAGAAATCAGAGAGATAATACGAATCGACACAGATATTATCAATTCAATCGTATGTAAACTACTGAAAGGGTATACCCAAAATTGTATGACAATAACAACAACGAGGGCATATTGAAAACTAATGCCTCCATGGCTATTACTTTATTAGTAATTGGTATATGGTTTACATATAAATGTGAAATAATAGTATAAACTGTCCTCTACGCACTGATATATTCACTTTTCCACATAATCTCCATTGACAGTAATACATTGACTTCAACATGGTACGAGTTTTTCAAGTCTGTCACGGAAAAAGTCTGAAGACTTCCCACGGCACCATTTCCGCACCTCCGCTATCACCTCTGCATCCGAAGAGAAACGCTTGCCCTTAAGATGTTCCTTAAGTTTTGGAAAGAGGAAAAAGTCATAAGGCGCAAGATCTGGGCTGGTGGATGAGGTAGACACTGGTCGGCCACTGCGTGATCGATCATGGATGTCGATCATGGACATCCGTTTCAGCAGGACTTACATCTTTCACAGTCCTTACCCACCTCCTAACAGTACTCACATCAACACACGCCTCACGGTAGAAGGCACTTAACCTTCGATGGATATCAATGGACGCTACACCATCCGCAGTACGAAATTCAATGACAGCTCGTTGTTTTAACCGCACATATATGCTGGCCGCCATGTTTAGAACTGTCATGCGCAAACGCGATGTTGCTGAGAATCTCCGCTAGGAGAACTTATGTACAGATACTTAAGATATATGGCAAACCACTTTTGACACGGTCTGGCCCGTCATTATAAAAGTTATAGCCATGGAGGCATTAGATTTCAATTTGCTCTCGTATTACTATTCCATAACAAACTAGGATGTGATACAACGGCATATGACGTATATATTGACTATGTGGTGAAGTGTCGATTAAAATCATGTTTTGGAGCCAATTTTTTAACAATTTAATTTAAGATATAAATAAAATAATATTAAAATAAATACTAACAAATTTATTTTTAAGGGAACTATTTACTTCATATATTCGATACGAAGAAGTCTGTCAACTTTTGTTGACCACTGGTTATTCAGACACATATACATGTTTTTAGTTGATCTTGATGCCATTATAGCAAAAAAACTGTTTATAACTATGATTCCGGACATTCAGTATTTTGTAGGCCTCTTTCACTTCTAGATACCTAGAAAACCCTGAAATGTGTGAAAATTTACACTCACATTAATTTTTTAAATATCAAACTTTATAATTTCACTTTCATTTTCAAATTGCAATATACAGCAAAATGGAAGAGAAAATCCAGTTTATTTTCATTATAAATAACATATTTGATGTAAATCATAATTTGCTTGATATCTACGCATATTATGCCTTTGCTATAATTTATGTGTGTCAATCGTGCAAATGCGTTGATATACGAACGTGTAATTATTACAAAAATATAAATAATATCACATATTAATTAATAGTTTTAATTAATATATAATATAGATATATAATTAAAATTTCTCCTGTTTTTATATAAATCTTGACCTAACATACGAGTTATACCAACATAATAATTTCTGTTTGCAAAAAAACAAAATGTGTCCTAAATAAATAAAACTATTTCCTGTGAGATATTGATCATGAAAAGTTAGTAACGTGTTGCTTCGTTCAATCTATTGTAAATTATTTCGCACACCACTATGACAGCAGATTTAGATTTATATCGGTTTTTAATTTGCATTTACAATCTATTTTAAGGATCTCTGATTATGGTGTACCAATTTGTTAATTCAATAACCAACGTTTCCTTCAGATTATACGTGTTCTTATTATTTTTATTTTTATTTATTTTACATCGGCCTATTTCTTCAACGAGGCTAATCACCGATGCCAGGGGTCGAGCTTCTACACCTGGATGAGGGGTGAATGATTGTGAAATGGGAGTAATGTAAACATATTATTCTCGCCCGAATAATATCACAAACGGAGAATCGAACCACCAGCCTCACAATCCAGACTTTTTTCACCAGTCCAAACTGCACGATTTAATGATACGCGTTCTTGATGATCAATGTTGCTTTGACAATGGCGTATTATAACCCAGTTTCTAAGGTACCGAATTCGAATCCTGGTACAGGCTTGTTGTATTTTTTGAATGGTATTTGTGTTTTAAATATGGTTGTCAGAGTTGATAGCAATTTTGGTTTACCAGAGTCAATAAAATTGTTTCGAGTCTGACATTGACTAAATGTAAAATAGCGTTTGTTCACATTTTTGAAATTATCCATTTGTCCATTTCAAAGTTCTAGGAGGACTTAAGAGATGTATAAACTCAAATAAATAAATAGGTACTTGCTATTTTCAGTGCTAATATTAAAAAAAAAGAAGTAACAACACAAATAGGCCATAAATTCAACACCCTAAATGTCAGCTGTTAGCAGATGCGGCGATTGGCATTGAGTGGGAGTAACGGCAGAATACCTGCTTTTGGAGCTGCAGACGTTTGCAGTTAAAAGTTTGCAAAGTGAACGTCACTACAAATATTTTTGTATTTTTAAAATTTATTATTTTTCTATGGTGTTGCGGCCATGCAAGAAATGGTGTAATTCAAAATCTTTTCAAACTAAATTATATTTTAAAGAATTTCATGAACAGAAGAAGGATATAACAAATGCAAAAATAAGAATGCAGGATATCGCATGTTCTGTACAGCATTCTAAAAGCTAATTTTCTTCTATTACTTGACTAATAAATTTTAAATCATAAAACATAATATTTCTATGTTTTATTTGTAAAGGTATATGTAGTTAAAAATTTTATGCCTGACTAAAAAATGATTTTTCTTTTTTCGAAATTAAATCTCATTAATACTGTTTGCTGTCAGCGTCGAAGCAGTGCCCCGCGGGGGGGGGGCAAGAATTTTGGGGCCCAAAATAATAATAATAATAAAACACTTGAACATGAAATATTTTTACTATTTCATTTATTCTTGGGGGATGCTGCACTTCCGCAACATGAGCGCCAATGATGGAAGAAACGTTAGTGATAGCTAACATATTTTTTAGTAGAACACAGTACCAAAAATATAGTTACATTATTTGTTTCTTATCTTAGTTACTGTCGGATTAAAACTCTAACACAAATTCTTCATCTAGCTCTGTTAATTGTTTTTACCCATTTAGCAATACTCGATAAATCTCTCTGTATGTTACTGACTCTTCCAGCGAACATAGAGATTCAATTTCCCACTTCTCGAGCTTCACAATTTTAACCGTTTGTCTATCATTTTTAGTTATGAAAGGAATTCCAAATATTTGGGCTTGCTTCTTAAGCAAAAAATCTTAAAGTAGCATGTAATTAGTACATAAATAAATAAAATAAATTGAAATAAATAAATTATTACATAACAAGCTAAAGGCAATAAATAATCAAATGTGTTTAAAATGCAGTTTTTATGAATAAAAAAGTTAACTATCTCAAATTACCGCCCCGAGAAATTACACTAGACGTGTAATAAAAACACTAATTGCGAATTAGAACGTAAATTGAAATAAAATATACAGTGCAGCATAAAAATTGTTATGCATATATTATTATAAATAATAAATTAGAGTGTTTACTAATGTTTTGGGAGTAACAAGTAATTATGGTTTTTATATTTTATGAGTTTTTACAATAAGAAACAAGAGGATAGAATAAATATTTCAAATAAGATAATGTTACTTAATTGAATCTAATCTAAATTAATTCAAACATCCCACTTTTGGGCAAAGATCTTTCTTACTGTCTTCCATTTTTCTGCTTTGGTTGAATGTTGATGTGATGATGTAATTCTTCTTATATTAACTGAGGTGAACCATTTTGAAAAACGAGTAATTCCAAAGAATAATTACCTATTCATTTTCAAAAAATATAGTCCAAAAACTGAAAACTGTGTGCTGGAAAATGTCTGCAAAATAATCATTATTTTGCACATCCCATTTAATATCAATCTTTACAAATTTGAGAAGCTTCATCATTTATGGAATGTCTCGAGGAAGTATCAGCATTAACTACATTAACGCTTTCTCTCCAATTTTCCAACTTACTATTCTTCAATTTGTTCATTGTCTAGAACTCATACCCGTACATCCCTGTTAATCTAATTATGGCATTGTAAACAGGCAGTTTTACCGATCTTGATACTTAGTTTGATTTATTTATTTTTTACATAGAGCACACGTATTTACTGCCTTTATCGAATCTTGTCACGACTTCGAAATCTTCGTTATTATTGTTTGTAATAGTTACACTCAAGTACATAAAACTATCCACTCTTTCAAGATCATATGATTTTCCACATCATAATTTTATCCCAAAATTGTCCTCTATCTCCCTTTTACTTCCTATGACTAACATATAATTGACCTTTGATTGATTTGTCATCAATCCTACTTTTGAAGATTTTTAAAAACCTTTTAAGCTTTTATTTTATTTTAATCGATACAAGCGTAGAATTACAATTTTTTCTATCAGGCGCTCCTATTGCTGTTTTACTATTAGGACTACATCTGGATGCTGCTCCAATTTAAACACTTTCATAGACACCAATGCACTGGATATCATTAGTCCGCTGGCATTGGCGCTTTTATCCTTCATCACCGCTTCAATATAAACGCACCCTTACAAACAACGCCGCCGCTCGTAAGTTGTTCCAACCAGGCTCCATTTTTGCAACGTTTACTAACCAAATTTGTTATTAATTGTAAGTAATACTTTGTAATGTAATTATTGGAAATATGGGGCTGTGCTACAGGTGCTAGGCACTCGGGCTCCTCGGGCGGGCCGGGCGAGTGGTCCCGTCGCGTCGTTCCACGCTCGGTCCGGCGACAGCTTCGCGGGGGCCGTCGCCATCGCGGATAGCGCCGTCTTGTAACCCGCCGGCGCCGAAAGCCGTACGTGCCCCGGCGTGATCCGATCCGAGGACACTTCCGGGTCGGAAGTTTGACTGGGGCGGTACATCTGTCAAAGAATAACGCAGGTGTCCTAAGGCATGCTCAGCGAGGACAGAAACCTCGCGTAGAGCAAAAGGGCAAAAGCTGGCTTGATCCCGGCGTTCAGTTCGATATACAGGGTCCCACGAAAAAGCAAACAAATCTTTTTATTCATCTTGAAGTGTCCGGGAGAGATTTTCTAGACCTGCTGCTCTTGTGATTGGATAGGAATTAGTCGACAGATCTGCTAGTGTTCGGGTACAAATATTTTTTCGTGAAAGCATGTTAGACTTTTTATTGCTCAGAAACTGTCTAGGGCCCCAGAAAATTATTTGCAGCCTGTGTCTTTTGTGAAGAACATCGGTCTTCGGTACAACTTTACTGATGAGCCGCATTAGTTGTTACTTTTAGTATTCTCGAATTTCACATGCGACAATGTGTCGGTAGTTTGAAGATTTGAGATTATCTGTCACATACGAAAACTTGACCTTTAATTAACCTAAAAAAATTAATAAACGCCAGCTCAATCGTAAATTTCGAAGATTTAGTATTTTCAACCTTATTTTAATGTTATTTATTATAAGGAACGATAATCATAATTTCAGCATTTAGATGCCATGAAAATAAATTATGATTTTTTTTTAAATTCCTTCCGTTTAAGTAAATAATGAGTAAGGGTTGTCATTAATTTATTTCACCTTACATACGCACACAGGCGTTGCTTCCAGCTGGGAAGTAATTGCTTTTTGTTAGACAATGTCCTATTCAAAAACAAGTCACATTTTATAATAAAACATTTTTCATTAAAAATTTGACGCCGTGGTAAAAAAGAAAATTTGATGCCGATGCATCCGCTAACCAAACAGATCTTCTGCTCTAAGAGTCTACACAAAATTAAGTTGTTATTCAAAATGTTCTTAATTCATCAAAGCAAAATAATATAATTTTCCAGGTTAATTAGTATTAAATATCTATGCGACAGATAGTTACCAACTGAGGGTAGGTTATAATTTATTTATGAGAACATCCCAGTCTTCTGTAAGTCAGTGTGTTTAAGAAATTACTACTTTCTTAAATATATAAGAAATATTAATCAAATGGGTTAAATTTTCCTGTAATACCCAAAAATTAGATATAAAAAGACAAGTTGAACATGCATTGAATTTAATTTTGAGCAATAACCAGGGACCGGTAATTTGGCAACTAGGGCAAATATCAAAAGGGCTGGTGCTAAAATGGGCATTCGATGACATTTCAACACCCCACAGTGGTTAGTTAAAGTAAGCCCGTAGTTCTAAAGGTGTCAGAGTCTTAATCTTACCCAAATCTGCCCTTTATAATAATGCTGACATTTTAAAAAAAGTTAGTTAATGTCTGTAGTGGAGGGATGTATGCACCCCTCACAGCAAATTGCACTCACGTTGCGATTTTCCCGTCCATATTAAAGGACCGTTTTTATTTTGGTCTGAAGTGTTGCCAGAATGTATGGCATTTAAAATTTATCGCATACGAAAAATAGTACATACCTATATATTGTCGGGTACTGTTCGAGAAGACTAATATACTACAATTACCGTTCGACATATCTCACATGTATCATTTTAAAACGAGCTTCGCAATCTGCATCCCTGGATGTGTGTACAATATCATTGTTTCATACGATCATCATTCATAAAGTTTTATATCTCTCAACTAATTTAATAATCTTGTTTGGTATATTAACTTGAAAAGTAATTAATAACGAAATAAAAAACTAAATAGCGTTTACGGAACTGAACAGACATATTTTTCCAACCACAAATGTTTGTTTATAGATTCAATAAATAAACAATTATAAAATCTATCATCTGCAACGAATCAATGATGATATTTAGAAACGCAATGTAATCAATGATATCATTAGAGATATTTAATTAACATAAAGATATGTCATAACAACATTTGGCGCCAATCACTACTTCACAGCAAGACTCCATAAAATAGCGTAGGAGTCTGTATCTTTCCAGTCATTGGTAGAATCAACACACTTATCTGCATTAAGTATATTTCAGTGAAAATGTAAGAGATGTAACAATTTATTGCTTGAGTTCAACATAACTTGACTGTGATTCATCAATAAAATTTTATAGGCATAATCAAGGTAGACAGATACTTTCACAACAAAATTTGGTAGAATAATACAACTCTAGATGTCGTAATAATGGTAGGATATTTTTTAGTTCAAAATTTCTGCTTACTTTGGTTATATTAGAAATTCAAAATAGAAGAAACTTGGTTGATTACTGCAAGGCAGGTTTTCGACCAAAAAGATCAAGTATACGTTTTAAGACAAATTCTAAAAAAATGTTGGCATCAAACTCAACACTGATGTTCATAATGTTTTTATTGATTTCAGGAAATCCAACAACAGCGCTGTACGTGACAAACTCTGGGCTATTATGGAAGAACTTGTTATTCCCAATACATATATCAATAAATATTATTGTACGAGTAAAGATCTATAAGCAAAGTTTGAATAAAAAATCTTTTGTCTCCGCCTTTCAAAATTCAATACGAAGTCACATATAACATGCTCACCATAGTTATTTAATTTGCTCGTGCTGGAAATGATTATTAGAAAAGTCCTAGCTACTAACTACTGCGGTCTGCAGCTAAAAGGAATTACAGGATTTTAAATTATGTAAATCGGGCTTTCCCAACCGGGAGTCCACACTTTGTGTCAAGGGGTCTGTGAACCGTAAGTGCAATAATGATATTTGTTTTTTCTCACAGACCAAACTCAAATTTAAGTTAGTCTGTATAAGGTAAATAAATAGACACAGTTAACTAAAGAATAATACATTTATTGTGTAAATGAATATTTATTTATTTAATATAATCTCTTCGCCTTCATCAAAATACGTATAATTAGAAATTAATATTTCTTCGCACTACATTTGCGAAAAATGTGAAAGCGTAATCAAAAATACACAAAAAATGGTTTAACTTTAAAGTAATTTCTAAAAATTTTCTTCCAGGAAGGGCTCCAGATCATCTTTCTTCTGGGATGAAATGAAAATTTGGATAGGAATATGTATATTTTATATAGATATATGCATGGGTTTTATTTCTAAGAAGATGTTAGGTAATACGCTTAAGGACTGGCAGACGAAAAGTAACTATTAAGCTTTAAAATTAATCAGTTCTGGTGGAAAAGGATCACTAAATAAAGCATGTAAATTGCCGGCTCACGAAAACTTAATCAAAAAGATAAGTAATGGTATTCGAAATCATTAACGAAAATACAAGTTTATTAGTTAAAAGGTATGCATACACACAGAAAAAAAAAAAAAACACTGAATATTAATATATAGACGTTCGGTTTAAAGTCTACCGACTTCAACATACATTACAGGCGTCTTTGTTGCCAAAAATTTAAGAAACGCTGGTGTCATACAAGATTTAAGGCGTAGTATTACCCACCTGTGTGTGCGGAACTAAATAGTAATTTCTCTTTTTAATGTTACATGCTTGCATATCAACTATTAATTAATTATCAGTAGAATCGCTCAGCTGAAATGGAACTGGGCCGGGCGAAGCGAGGCTTCAGGATAGTATGTGGACTAAGACAGTTTTAGAATGAAACTCAAGAGACACTGGCAAAAACAGAAGCAGACCACATACTAGGTGGACAGATGATTAGAGAAAAGTGCCGGAAAATGGCTGCTTAAGGCACTAGATAGAATAAAATCGAAACAAACAGGAGGGAGGGTTATGCTCAGGAGTGAGAGAAGCTGGATGGTGTTGATGATGATGAATAAGATAATGAGAGAGAGAGAGAGAGAGAGAGAGAGAGAGCGAGAGAGAGAGATAAAGAGAGAAGAAAATATTTCAATTTTACTACAACCTTTTCTTAGTATTATTTTTCTCCAGTATTAGAATAAAAAGTTTCCAGAATATTCTGTTTAAATTGTTTCTATAAAAAAGTATAATAGACATTTTATACAATTGCATAATTATAATTTCTATAACATTAGTTGTAATGTAAGTATATTTTAATTTTTTATATATTAAGCATAATGATTGTATGTACAATTATTTGAACTAAATGAGCCAATTAAACAGAAAATAGCGCAATAATTTTTTCTGGGTCAGTCATAAAGCCATTATTTATTTAATTTAAGTCAACAACGTAATGAAAAAAAAATGGTATACGGGGCGAGTATATATTCCAAAGTTCACTTGAGGACTGACGGGCAAAACTAAAAAAAGGACTTATAGACATTTATGTAAAAAAAAACTATCGATATAAAATTAAAGTGATGTGCAAGAAGAAGAAAAAAATACTATTCAAAATTCAAGTGATGAGCAAAAAAAGGAAACCATTCAAAATTCAAATGATGAGCAAAAAAATTGCTCCCTTTTTTTATCAGTTGAGGTGAGGTAAGTGCCTTAAGTGCCTTGCTTAAGTCGCCTCATTCTCAGCACAGCCCTCCCTCTATGCGCCTTTATTATGCGCAAAAATTATATTTTTAATAGATAAATCAAAGGCGACAATATTTTTTCAGTATTTAATAATAACCATTACATGGCATGACATTTATTTATTTTAGATACTACTATTAATATGCATAAATTTTTAATAATAAAGAGTAAAATAAATATCCCTACATCTATGATCATGTCATTGTTTCAAAACATTAGGTGTATAAATTAAATGATTTTCAATTATAACTTTAAAAAAGAAATTCCGGAAAACCTTTCGTCTTTACAAAAAAAAAAAGTACTCTTAATTAGCATATATTTTTAATAATAAAGGGTAAAATAAATATTCCTACATCTATGATTATGTCATTGTTTCAAAACATTAGGTGTATAAATTAAATGATTTTCAATTATAACTTTAAAAAAAAAGTTCCGGAACACCTTTCGTCTCTACAAAAAAAGTACTGACTCTCTACAAGAAAAGTATCGTTTCGTTGCATTCCGGCTGGAATACAATGGCTATAATAATGCTCTATTAAGCTAAAATTGAAGAAATGATGGCCGCGAAAGTTATGTTAATATGCAAATTGTTAGAAATAGTTGGCACATATTGACACTAACTGGGATGAATAGAAAAGAAAGGAGTAGCTATGTGCAATTCTAGAATACAAACGTCTGAAAGAAGTATTCTGCACCTCCAGTGCAATAACTTGAAGGAATCGAGTTTTCGTTCGTCTGCCGCTGGCAGTGTTAAAGACTAAATAAACAATATAAACAGCACCTGAAAAGACAAGAAATTGAACAAATTACAATTTTGTACGAAGTTCTAGTTCTATATTCTAATTAATTTGTTCACAGCTGCTCTGGCAAAAACTATGTAGCCAGTGGTAAGACTACGCCAAAAATTTGAAGTATTGTTATAAATGATATGTGATAAGATGTGATAAAACATACTAAGATGTGTGGATTTGTATAAGTGAGGCCAAAATACAACCCGACACTTAGTTGACACAAGAAGAAAGAGAGAGTAAGGTTATTTTAAAATACCCAACTAATAAATGAAAAGCGAAATGTCTACAAAAAATGGTTATAATATTTATTTAATAGTTGTGACATGAGCAATCTACTCGATTATTACAATTAATTGTTGAACAATTTACTCTCTGTAAATAACTCTATGTTTTGCGATTTCACGTTTGACGCAAGAAATATGCACCAATTATACAAAAAAAAAAACATTAAAAGAAAATAAAACGATTATAACCACTTACTTAGACACTCCATATATATCTATATTTAAACATAACTACCAGTATTTTCTTCGCAAGTTCATGAATTAAAAATTTCTTGATTTGTCGGCATTTTCAAAACGGACAATCCACCTGACACCACTTGTATTCGTGTGTGTTACAAGCAGCAATTTATTAAAAAGTGATAAGTAGATGCCAGGGACTTATATGGTATGGATAATTTATTAAATATACATATATAACATTGGCCTAAGACTTTCACTAAGCTACTGTTTGCTCACAATTATACATACTATAATCATTAAATGTGTTAGGAATAATTTGCTACAATGATTTCTCTAATTACTTATATTATTTAGGAATTTCATCCTCTCGAATCCCATTTTTGAAAGCCAAATCCCAATTAATTTTACAGTAACGAAATCCACGAATTAGTAGATTACCGGGGTATTACCAAGAAACCCTCGTGTATATTTCTTATATATATATGTTAATGAAGTGTTAATGAAGTGAGTTATTTCATTTGCAACATAGCAAATTATGAAAGCAAGCTCATATCCATGGCAACAGATATGTGATGTTGATTAGATATAAAAGTTATTTGACATGATAAAGTTCCTAGACGGCTAAAAAATAGTAAATTAGAAACAATAAATGAATTTTTATTAGTTTGTTTATATTTACATACAAACAAAAATAATAATGTCCTTAAGGCCTTATCACACTAGAACGCTATCCAAGTCTTATTTTTGTAGGTTTTTTTCAGGATCCAAGTCTTCAGGTCTTGACATATCACACGGTATTTGAATATTAGTTAAGACTTGGAAATTGTTTGTTTACCCATGCGCACATCGTGAAATTATGACAGTTGACAGTTATATTTTGACATAAACAAAAGACAAAGACGCGTCAGCTGTAAGACCTGGGTAAAAAGACCGAGAAATTGTATCCTGTTTCATTTGCCTGGTCTTCAAAACCTAGGTTTTTTCTTCATACTATCACACGCACAAGACTTCGATTCGAATGCAAAGACTTTAATTTTCCAAGTTTAGACTTGAATAATAACTCTAGTGTGATAAGGATTTTAGTAGCTAAGTCCAAAAAATATTTTAAAAAATAATATTTTGTCTTTTCTATGGATACGATAAGCATCTGTTTTATGGCTATGTTGCTTTTGAAATAACTCACTTCATTAACATTATATGTGAAATATGTATGTTGCTCCTTAAATAATTCACCCGGTATATTTAAAAGGCAACGTCTCTCCTTTGGTCCGTATGTGCTCTTTTCACTTGGGAACTGCTGATCCGATTTTCCTGCAATTTTTTTCTATTTGTAACTACATCATCTGGTTAGGTTTTCAGCTGTTTTATTAAATTCGCTTCAGTAGTTTCAACGTTATAATGATATTTGTACGATCGTGTAAAACTAAAGCCATGTTTTCCATTCATATTTAACGCATTTTCTTGAAATTATCGATGGCAACATATATTTCGTCAGCAGCAAAGTTGATACATGATTTACCAGGTATACAAGCATGAAATGCGGATTTTTTTCAAACTAGCCGCGCAAACAGAGTGTATAGTTCAAAGTTTCAACACATATGGAGTTTTATTAAGTTATCATTAAGTGTCAAATGCGTATAGGTTATAATTTGAAAAGTGATCATATAGTTTTGTTTTACTGTGTTAAAAATGTCAAATTTTGAGCCAAATAAGAGCATTCACGGACAGTACTACTGTTTTGTTTTCATTTGAAAAAAACTGCTGCTGAATCATACCGACTGCTTCGAGAAGCTTATGGTGAATATGCTCCATCCCAAAATACGTGTGAACGATGGTTTCGGCGTTTCAAAAGTGGTGATTTTGATCTTACAGACAAAGAACATGGAAAACCTCCAAAAAAATATGAAGATACAAAATTGGAAACATTGCTACAGGAAGACGATAGTCCATCACAAAAACAACTAGCAGAGCAGTTAGGCGTTAGTCAACAAGCTGTTTCCAATCGCCTACGAGAGATGGGTAAGATCCAGAAAGTCGGCAGATGGGTTCCATATGCATTGAATGAGAGGCAGATGGAAAAACGCAAAAACACTTGTGAAATTTTGCTTGCACGATACAAAAGAAAGTCTTTTTTGCATCTTATCATTACTGGCGATGAAAAATTGATTTATTTTGAAAATCGCAAACGCAAAAAATCATGGGTGAGTCCAGGCTCACCATCCACATCAACTGCAAGACCGAATCGCTTTGGCAAAAAGACAATACTCTGTACTTGGTGGGACCAAAAGGGTGTGGTCTATTATGAATTGTTAAAACCTGGTGAAACAGTTAATACCCAACGCTACCAACAACAACTGATCGAATTGAACCATTCGCGGCTCATAAAACGACCAGAATACGACAGAAGACAGCACAAGGTAATCTTTCTTTACGATAACGCTCCATCACATAAGGCAAAAACAGTTTGCAACACATTGGAGGCACTCAAGTGGGAAGTGCTACCCCATGCCGCTTACTCACCAGACTTGGCCCCTTCAGATTACCACTTGTTCGCATCGATGGGTCACGCACTTTGCGAGCAGCACTTTTGTTCATATGAAAATGTGAAAGAATGGCTAGATGAATGGCAAATATATAAAGGTATTTGTGGACACGGGTAAATTAAAATCCATATTTACGATTTATATTTGACGCATTACTCTAGAACTACTGCTGCCGACTTACATCCGTTTTATTTTTCTGTCTGTAGGTACATCATTTGGTTAGGATTTAGTGTTTGATTAAAGACGGGTTCATAGTTTTAAAGTTATAATGAAATATGTGCGAGCAGGTAAAACGAAATCCATGTTTTCTGTTCATATTTAACGCATTTTTTTGAAATTATCATAGGCTGACATTAACATAGGTGACAACATAGGTTGTTAGCTGCAAAGTTAATACAAGAGTTATACCTGCACTTCAGAATTGAAAGACTTTTTCAAATCGGTTCAATACTTTCTTGGTCGTAAATAAAATTGCTACTGGGAAATTTATATACTTATAAAGATACATAATTTTCTTAAAATTTTTGGTGAGAGAAATATTTTGTAAGTTCTAAAGTGACCAAATGAGTAGAGCCTAAAATTTCGAGTTAGCGTAATAATAATATATTTTATACACAATATGGTAGTGTTTTCTAAATACCTAATCTTAAATTTAGGAAATATAGAGATCTTAGTTTTCGAGAAAAATTGAAAATTTATTTGAACATGTCATATTTTGCTCACAAGAAATATAAAAATAATTTTGAAATTAACTTTATTAGCTTGTAAATATGAAAATAATCTGAAATAATAAATAAATCTATCGTAAAAATATAAACTTTTATAAGATATTTGTAATTTTGAACTGAAACTGAAAAAAAATATCATTTAATTTAAAATCTTAAACTAATGTCTGCTTCTTTGAATATGCTTGATTTTCTTCAACTTCAGCTGGTTTTGAAGAGCAATTTTTGCCATTATCTGCAAAATAGAGAAATAGCTCAATGATTCATTTTAATCCATTTCAGAACCATAATGTGATGTCATCAAATTTGATATACTTTTTATTTTGTCTGGTTTTAAAGGAACAAGATTCAATTCTGGAGATTTCATTAGTCCATTTTTTTTTTTTTTACAAACTGATTTATCTTCACAAATTTCGTTGCAATAAAAGGGTTCTTCTCTCAATAAAATTCCACTGGAAGTACCTTTTGTAAAAATAAACCTTTTTGTAGGTTGAAACTTCAAATTCCAGGATCTATCATTGTTTAATTGTTTAAAAAATTCCCTGTCCACTGAAATAACTTCCATTATTACAGAGCACTTACTCGCCGAATTTTCTTAAACAACTCTAGACACCACCTTGCACTTTCAAAGATTCAGAATTCTATTTCTGTTAGTCCATATTTGCAAGAATTGCGAAACATCATGTGATTCGATCTTTGATTGCTCATTGGCTCTGGTGGACGTGTCGCACTCTGCACTAAATTTCTCTGTGGACATTTCACACTTTGAATTTAAAGCCACTTTTTTTACCGTGAAACACCACTATATTATATTTCTGAAAATATGTATATCACCGCAGTTTGCAGCTGATATATATTTAGAAAGATGCAGAGTTAAATGAAGAATCCGTTGGTATAAATAATTCATTTTCCAGAAAAAAAAAAAAAAAAAATATGTGAAGTGTGAATTTTCACACATTTCAGGGTTTCGCAGGTATTTAATAACTGTGTGATGATTATTTGGGATGTCAAAACAAATTTTTTGTCAAAATATTTTTTTATGAATTTTAATTCGAATGCCTAATACCATTATTTAAGTTTCTAAATATGTGCAGTATTTTTTTTATTTATAGCAAGATTCCATTGGTTGCTTAAATCATAAGCCTCGCCCTCTGATACCTTCAAATATAGAATTAAATTATAATTTCAACACTTCCCACTGGTTATTAAATTTACGCTTTTAAAAATTAAATGCAACATTTACCAAAATATAACTAGAATTTTGACAAAATAATTTAAACAAAATAAAAATGCAAAAAAAAAAACTGAAAAAATAAAAATTGACGGGATTCGAACACAGTTTCTGACAGTAGTTTCAACTCACTAAGCGAGAAAGCTACCACTGTGCTTTATAGGATCACTCGTTTACTACGTTAAATAGCGGATTAAATATATTACATATTTTACTTGAAAACACAAAAAATGCGTTATTTTCCGAAAACATAATCTGATCAAAAATTCCTGTTGTACTATTCCGGTTCACGCTAATGTTCATTACTGAGAATTTTTTCAGATTTTTAGTTTAAACCATCTACAGGATGTGGGACAAATTTTTTTTTGTACAATTTTGGCAAAAATCGCCTCAAAATAATTTATTTTGCAAAAATAATTTTTTTTATCGTTAATCCACGTACCAAGGGCTTTCATTTTAAAATGTAACATATCGTATTTTGCATCTATACGCCTTATTTATAATAGATTTAGTCATCAACAAAGCGGACGAAGTCCCCGGACTTCCCCGGACTATACAATTTGCTGGAATAATGCTCAGCTGCTAACCAATTTAAAGTTTATTAGATCAGGAACTTGATTTTGAAAGGCATGAATCTTACACCGACTAAGGATATAAATGAAAAAAATAATTCTAACGTAACTCTAAGAAAATTATGTATTCCTTGAATAAATTGCCTGACGAAAATTTAGTTTAAAATCCTATATGATTTTAAACAAAGAAGTTATAGCGGAAAATTAAATATGACGAATTTTAGTTTTTTCTTATACCTAGTATACTCCTGATTTTATCAAAACAAATGAAGAACCATTTAAATGTACTATAGGCTATTCCAAACGTTTAAGCGGAACCAAATGTAATTTTAATTTTCTTAAGTTGTCACGAGCAATCTTTTTAATTTTTTGAAGTTGGCTTTTGCTAAAAAAAATGTTCAGTTTCAGTTACTAAAATTCAAAATCTAGTTCCGCTTAAACCAAAGAAACATGCTATAGTTATAATGACAATTTAGTTTAATTTAACTTAAGTCGTATCCCTTGTAATTTTCGAGAATCACATATATTCCAGGTTAAATGGGAGTTACTTTTTTTTTTCTTGTTACGATTGGAAGACGGCAATTTATTTTGAAAAAGTACTATTGACGTACTTTTAGTACTAAAAGTACTAAAATTATATGCATTATTAACTTATTGTAATCAATATTATTGTATTTAATTCTGATATCTTCAAAGTTACATTATAATTAATTATTTGAGTAATTGTTAAGAAACAATAAGTAATTTGTTATTCAGAAACAATTGCATTTACTGTCATATTACTTGTCTAATTGTTTTTTAAATACAGTTTACATGTTGAATAATTATAATGTAGAAATAGATATACTCCTCCTACAATAGGTTTATTGCAAAATCAGAAAGTTTCAAGATAATCATCCTGGCGCCATTTTATCTTTTATAAATAATTAATCGAATATATTAACATAGTTAATTAATTTTAAAATTAATTTCTATTCATACAGATAGTGATAATTATCGAAACATTTTAGCGAAATGATAAATATACGAATTAATAAAAATTATACTAAACAAACATTGTGACATAATGAATTTTAAATTAATAGAGATATTTTATCTATTATTATAAAAATTAGGACAATGTCACTCAAGAAAAAACATATTCCCTATATGGCAAGATTTTATCATTATTTATCTCTATGGTTATTAATGTTTTTGAGTATGAAACGTTTAGCATTATGTTGAAAATAAACAAAAAAATTTGTGAAATCAGTATTTTAATTTCACTTTCAAGTGGTATTAATTGGTGGCGCCACAGTACATTACGCCACCTCATATACTAACAAATTGGCCGCCGATGTTCTTAATGGTCACGGATGTTAGGTTCGCGGTATCTATATCTATCCACACTTGATATATAGACCAATTGTGTAACTCAGTTACTATGATCATAGTAACTAAATTTGTCACTATGAGCAAGGTCAGTTACTATCATAGTAACTTTGGGGTATTTCGTATTCCGTAAGACAAAAGTTACTACAATATTTAGTAATATGTTACTATAAAAGTTCCTATCATAGTAACTACTGCGACGCTCCTACCTCGATACCCTTTTACTATCAGGCAGGTAGTGGAGTTCGGTCGCAAATGACGCTTACCTGTACTCGTTCACTTATGGTTATTCGGGCGCCAACCGATTGCTCGGATTTCTCAGTGGAGCGAGGTCCGGGTTCCAAAATAACACACACACTCTCTCTCGCATAGGCACACACCAAAAAAAACAGCCAGAAACTTTTAACCCGGATTAATTTTCCAAACGTATTACAAAAAAAACCAAAATATATACAATAGTCCAATTGTGGGATTCTCCGTCCCAGGTCCTCTCTGTTGGGGGCGTCCTTCGTGGGCGACGTCGGCTCTACAAAGGAAACAAACACCCCCCCCCCCTCTCACGACACTCTACCCCTCTATCCGCGTGAGAAGCGATACGTCTGGCGAAGCTGGAACAGACGCAGACTCTGCCAGCGCGCAACGCTTTCCAATGCCAGTCAAACCCCCACCCTTGGGCTAGAACAAGATCTCCCCGCCCTGCTCTATCCGTGGTATGAAGTAGTGCACCCGGTCTTAGCTGGAACGGACGCAAATCTTAACAAGGCGCAACACTTCAAAACCAACACAAATGCTCCTCTTTCCCCGCAAAAGAAAGAAAACAACAATCCCTCGCGGCACTCTTCGCGACACTCTAGCACCGTGGGAAGTGATACGTCTGGCGAAGCTGGAACAGACGCAAACTTTGCCAGCGCACAACACTTCCAAATGCTAGTCAAACTACAGTCAAACTACCCCCCTCAAGTAGGACACTTATTGTCCGTGATGAGAAGCGTGGCGTCTGTCGATGCTGGAGCATACGCAGCAGGGCCAGAACGCAACACTTCAAAATCACAAAACAATACACAAAAAATAACACTATCGAAAAAATTCAGAGTGCTAGAACTACCACCCTCGGTAGGCCAACTATTGTCCGTGATGAGAAGCGAGGCGTCTGTCGATGCTGGAGCATACGCAGTCGAGCCAGAACGCAACACTTCAAAATCACAAAACAATATACAAAAACACAATCTAGAAAATCAGAATTAAATAGCCACAAATTTACTTACTCTTATTCACAAGTTGCAGAGGTTCACTACCTCTGCTGGAAGATAATCTATTTGAAATTTTCTTGTGAGGTCTATGCCTTCAAATACCCCTGTGCTAACGAGATGCAAGAACGTTCGTCAGCGCCATCTGTTAGGTGTGAAGGCAACTGCATCCTCACAGAAATACTCAAATAAAAAATTTAAAGAATTTAATTAAAAAAAAATAATTAAGGCCGATTAAAATTTTAATTTTATTAAAATCATTTGGGATAGGCCCCAACCTATCCCAAAAACAAACAAAAAATACATCCGGGCCCAAGGGTGTCGAACCCGGGTCTCCCGAATGTTAAGCTAATATGCTAAGTATTAAGTCCTCTCGACCATACCCAAGAACGTTCGTCAGCGCCATCTGTTAGGTGTGAAAGCAACTGCATCCTCACAGAAAATTTCAAATAAAAAATTTAAAGAATTTAATTTAAAAAAAAAAGGAAACGAGTTATATGTAACTTGTTACAAATTTCATTTTTGGGACGGTCATTTGTGCATCGTCACACTACCAAATGCTGGTGTTTATAAGTAATAACTTAGTTCTTATGAAGATAAAAATGTCGGACATTTGATTTTAAGTGTAATTTTTAGATATAATAGAAAATGAAGAAGATTAGTAAAGAAAATTATATAAATTAAATATATATAAAATATGTATGTATGAGTGTAGGTAAATGTTTATATTGCAGGAGATGAAATATATTAAAGATCAAAAAGTCTTCCATTCCTCATTTTTAATGAGTCTTTTTTTAAATTATTTAAAAAAATAGTTTTTGTTTTTAAAAAAATTAACAAACGTTCTATTCAGTGACGCAAAAATAGTTTCATGAGGGGGGGAGGGTTATAAAATGAGACGTATAGAAGTAATGACAAAACAAGGAATATGCATCGAAGTCAGGGCCGGGCCGATCATTTTTGGCGCCTGAGGCAAGATAGAAAAATTGCGCCTTTTGATTTTATCCCCCCCCCTTTTTTCCACACCCATTTGTCTCGTAAAAACGTTTTTTTCGTGACAGTTTCCATAACTTCTTTTTTTTATTGTACATTTTAACTTCTTTTAAATTATTATAATATTTTAGTTTTTGTTATTTTTTGTATAAAATTATATTAATTTCTTTTGATATTATATAATATTTTTTTATCTGCGGGACATTTCAATTTTGCGCGGGACTGTCCCGCGAAATCCGGGACATCTGGTATCCCTGCGTGCACGGGATCTTGTGCAAAAATATTATTATTCCTATTTAATCTCGAGGACTAACATTCCCTAATATTAAACGGTTCTTGATGCGTACCGTTGATTAAGTGATTTTTTTTAACCCCTGCAATATTTTTTAAAATGTTGCATTTTGTCACCATCTGTACAAATAATTATCCTGCCATAAAAATAGAAAGTTCAAATGATTAGATTTTTTGAAAATTTGGCGGGTAAATGTTTAGGATGAGTAAATAGGGATCTTCACGAATTCCTCTGGTTCAGGTCACTTAAATCCATAACAGATGTTGGCCATAAATAACATTGAAACCTTTCTAACATTTGATTTTGGTTGAAACAAGTGCCGTTCAAATACAGCACTACCAGAAATAATAAAATATTTTTTGGCAAATTTGATAATCACTATTTTGGCTCACTAAAAAATATTCTATTTGGCGCCTTGATAAATCCGGCGCCTGAGGCGATCGCCTCGCTGCCTCACCCATCAGGGCCGGCCCTGATCGAAGTAATAAAAAATTCAGCTTCATGGGAGGTTCTAACCCCCAAATCCCACCCGCCTGCGCCACTGGTTCTATTTTCGAGAATTTGTCTTTGCATTCCGTTTTTTTTTTTTATTCTTCACTCATGTTGTTTTTTTTTTATATTTTATAAATGTATATACCATAATGTATATTATATAACAACAAAAAATTTAAGCAATACAATATTTTGTCATTTTTAACCTCAACTGTCATCTTATACCACAAATGCGCATGCGTGTTGCGCTTCTGTAACTAACTTTATTCTTTTCTCAGTAACTGTCACTAAGGGTACATTCGATTTGCCGTTCCGAGCGTTCCGAGCACGTTCTGTTCTCTCAAACGTGTTCGATTTGACGCTCGGAGTACACTCAATTGCATTCGCTTTGCGACCGTGCGAGTATTTAGAGTGCGCACTATGTATTCGGGGCTTTAAGACCGAGCATATGGGTTATGACGGAAAAAAGTGAGGGAAGGGTGGGAAAGAAATCAACCGGATGAATGAAACGGACATCAATTTCAGAACCTGGGTAAAAAATTCATGGGAAGCTGTGAAAGAAAAGACGATTATAAGGTCTTTTAAAAAATGCGGTATAAGCAACGCATTGGATAGTATCGAAGATGACTTGGTTTTTGAAGAGATTGACAACAATAGTACAGACGAAAGTAATACGAATAGTGATATTAACGACATGCGTGATAGCACAGAAAGTAAAGATGAACATTCTGTTGTTGGTACAACCTAATAATAAATATTTTTTCTAAAAATTGTCTCATAAATTTAGGGTACGTGTTATGGTTCGAAAAATACGGTAAAAAAATGTACCTTTTAACATGTTTCAAACTTTTGAAACTAAATCAAGAATTTCAGATGACGTTTCCAAACGCCGAGTGCTAATCCATATGGTAAATCTATAAATAAAATATATAGCGTACTACAAAAAAAAAAAGAAAATAAAAGTTGTTACTCTCACGTTGTACAGCAGCTTTTCATCATGTTTTATTTTACTGTAACGAAATATTCGCAAGAACTTGAAAATGACGAGAAGGTCAACTTCCACTTTCGGTTGACTAAGTTTTACCAAAAGTTTATCAGAAGCCACCATCTGATAAACTGATGTATCTTAAAAATCTCTTTAGCTTAATTCGCTTTGTACGTGTCCATGGACCAACAGACCGACTGACAGATAGGCAGACAGACAGATAGACATACATATGTACATACATCCAGAGAGACATACAAACATACAAACAGAGAGACAGACCGACGACGGACACATGAGTGAAGTTATAAAGGTTTCATTCTCTAAAAATGAATATTTTTCAAAAAACTGATACGATAAAAATTCTGGTTGTACTGTTACTTTGGATAAGGGTGTACGACAATCAGACAGACAGACATTGAAATATCGAAACGTCAAAATCGGTATGATGACAATACCTCCCTTATACGAGATGTGGCGGTCAGCAAAATTGAGAACGCTTTTTTTACATTTGTTCACAACCTATTTGCTAATTCTTTACTTCTTCTGGTATGCAACATCACAATAAAATTATTTCATGATTTAGTTTAATTCAAGTTTCGATGACTATATTTCAAAATGCCGCAAGGAGAATGGCGGCTAATTCAGAAAAGCTACAAACATTTGCATATTATTTAATATTATTTATAAGCATTTATAAATTCAATTTAATTAAAACAAAGTATGATTATGTACAGATGTAAAAATTAAACAAGCATGTAAACCGATACTTTAAGAAGTTATAAGATAAAGATAACTACTTATTTTATGATTATTTCATAAAAGCATTTGGTATTTAACAAGCATATGCGTCATCGTAACATTACAATAAACAATGTAAAAAAATAATTACATTTATCATTATATGCGCCTAACGAGCTAACAGTAGAAATTTAACAACAAAATGATTTGTTATTATTTTAAATATCTACTATTATTCATTGTTCAAGTCTTATGGACTTTCTAAGAAAGGATAAAACAGAGATGGACTGGTGCTAAATTAGTAAACAATTCGAAGTGATCTAAATGGCTTAAATGAAAAAAAAAACGATCTTCACTTTTTGCAATTGCAGTTACACAAAATTGGCTGTTATCATTACGAAAACTACCGCTTAGTAAAGTTAGCAATAGTTGTCGATGACAAATAAATCGGCAACTAAAGCCTGGATTTTAATAAGTCCATATAGCATAGGCATGGCACAAGCATAAAGAGAATTAAAGGTGTATCACTATTCTGTTTACAGTACGAATATCTGTTTGTAATAAACAGACTATTGATAAATCCACTATTGATAAATCTTTAGGCTTGTGCCATGCACATGCGGTATGGATGCGGTTTATTTAGCTATTTTATCTTGACCTCTTTAGAAAACAAGATTAGAGAACATTTCTTTTTTATATTTAAAATTTATTAATTTTTGTTCATTAATCTAGGTGTGGAACCCATACCCAAAAAATGTGAGATAAAGTAGGGACGGTTGAGGTGTCACTGCCCCACACAGATCTTCGAGTCGTAAAATCGAATGACCACCCATAATAAATAAGAGAAATTGAATTAGAATTAATAACGCGTGATGTCAAACTTGAAAATTAGTGTTAAGTAAGGCATCCAGTGTTAAGTAAAGGCATCCAACGAGTGATTGTTAGAGTACCTGCGGAAAGTGTTACTGAGTGGAGTTGAATATACGATGATGATAACGAAAATAGGAGTAATTAAGTTAATGACACTATTCACCTTGAAGGGCTCAAGGACAACACAAGGGGTGGTTGACCCTGGGAAGATCTAAGTATCGAATAGGCTCACAATAATGGTCTTGGAGGATGTCTAAACCCAAATATTCTCCTCTTAAGGCTCTAACGGCGAGTATCATCTCAGAATAACAGACAAAGATTGTATATGTATGCCAAATTTCAACTATATAGGCCCAGCTCTTTGACCACAATATCTACCGTACAGGAAAACAGACTAATATATGACGATACACATAAGAATTTGCTAGTTATACCTAAAAAACAAGCTGGTATTTTGTTATTGACGTCTTACGATACAGAAAACTGGAAATTGAAAGGTAAGACATAGACCAGGGGTTGGCACGCGCCGGATAGAGTGACGAATACGGCGCGAAGAACGATTCAAAAGATAATATAATTATTATATTTCTTATCCAGCGTAGCCAACATATTATTGCCGCGCTGCTTTAAACTTCTTAAACACTGGGCGTATTTATGCTGGCGTAAATACACTTAAACCGGTGCATACACGTGTAAAGCGGTGTAAACATGAAATTAATATCGTAAAAAATTGAAATTACAAAAGGAATTAAGGGCCGACAAAAAAAGATGTTATGGAATATGGCACGCGACGTAAAAAAGGTTGCCGACCCTTGACATAGACCATAGCAAATGGTCATTGAATGATGATAATACTGATTGAGCATTTCTTATTTAAATTGCTCTGGAAAAGATTTTGGAAAAATTAACACGATGGAGTTAAAATGATTATGAAATATGATAATAATACAGTGGAGACAGACATGATGCGCTGATGATGGTTAGTTCCACTAACAACAACATCACAGCTCTCTCCATCCATAATTCCCGATACTTTGAGAATATTTTCCAAAAAGTTATAGTTTTTACAATTTCGGATTTTTATTTTTTACTTAGCTGCTAAGCCTGTTATCCACTCGATGCATTTCATTTTTGGAATTTTTTTTGTACAATTTTTAGAATACACAAATATCCATGCCATAACTAGGATTCGAACCCAAGCCTCCATGGTCTAGAGAAGACAGTGTATCTCTACACTAACCACTACGACACGGTGACCGGCAATTTCGGATTGAAGACTATATTTTGACTTTTTGTGAATTAGATTTAGAAATTGATAGTGGAGCATAACAGACAAATTTAATTACTTATGTAGTTCTAATTATTTCCTACTTACGAATATTGCTAGTAAAGCCGTCTCTGATAGGATAGATTTTACAGAAAATCATATAAAAACAATATAAATCTATGTTATGACTAAAATAACTCTTTCTGTGTTTCCAGGAAAGAAGATATCTTAATAATTATAGCCAGTGATGAAATGCCTATTAGTTTTAAAGACCTCAGGTGTAAAAATCAAGATATAAATACAAGTGATGTATTAATATAAAATTTTTAATTCATGGCTAATAATTTACGGTAAATTAGAAATTGTTTTTAAATTATATGTTTGATAAAAGATAGGACTGGTATTATTTATTAAATGTCAAGTATTTATTAAGTAAATATAAATGGGTTTTATCATGATTGTTATAATCTAAATATTATTATTGTAGCAATTTATTCTCGTTTTATTACTTTAAATACTACATTAAAGATGGATTGTAGTGCTAAATTGTCTGTGTAATATAATATTCTAGAGTGTATTTGTTTAAAATGTGGTCCACGGATACATGATCTATTGATATAATTAGTTTATTTCTAGGTACCTGAAGACTTTTGGATAATTTCAGATGAAAGAGAGATAAATTGAGTCACTTCTCTCAGGTTTTCTAAAGTCAAACTTTGCACTGTAAAGTACTAGGTTTCGCCAGGTATTTTGGATATTAGAAATGCTGTTAACAGTCTATTTATTACGGTTTCTTAAGTTCTGCAGAGTTCTATGTGACGATAATAAATGAAGACTATGAAAACAGTAATGAACAAACAGTGAAAGAAATTCGTTCGTTGAATGCTGTAGAAGCATTTAATAAGGTAGTTCTCTAGAGCAAAATTGCTAATTATAGATTAAGGGCGAAATTATGGAGTTTATGGCACGAGGTGTAAAGTTTAAGCCCGACGCGAATTGTAGGGCTTTAAATACACGGAGGGCCATAATTATTTCGTTCGTAATGCATATAATGTTTTTTGCACAATGATTTTGAAAAAACGGGCAGAAATAAGTTGTAAATATTTGCACAACCAAGTAGTTATTTGTGTATATTTATTTTTAATTGTTTTATATATAAACTTAAATAGAAGGTGTTTTTGTGTAAATAAATATTTGTTTTTAGTAAACAAACATTTGAATTTTAGAAAATAAAAAATAAATGTGTGGTAATATGTTATAAACCGCGTAACAAATGATCGTAATAAATAAAACGGGGATGATTTTCGTGTCCCGGAACAAATACAATATGCAGCTCATAGTATTGCGCAAGATCTTTCGCCGAAAATTCAGGGAAAATAATTTAATTACAAAGTTTACCCAAAAAAATCGAATGGCAGTCACTATAATTTTTCAGAACAAACCGAAAGTATAGGATATCATGGACAACTTTGATTTTTTAAATAGTAACTTATGTCGAGTTGGATATCTTTGGATAGACCTTTTGAAAAAAAAAACAACTTTTATTTAAACGTGTTATATTTTTTCAGTTTACAAAAAAATGTATGATATTATTTTTAGGAGGCTCGAGACGTCTCGCTCGCGGGAGTTGCCCATTCCGTTCCTGATCAAGCTGTAGCTCAGAGCATAATAATAATTAAAAATATTTCTCTTTCAAGTCGTACATTCAAGTTGTAGTTTCAAGGATAATTCAAAAAAGTAAAATATTTTTAATTATTATTTTTTTTTTGCTCCGAATTTAAGAGTAAGGTAGCCCAAATTTAAAAATGAAAATGGAAGGTATTTTCAACACTTGTAAATAAAAAAAAAAAAAATTTTACTTTAAAGGCCTTTAAAAAATATAAATTGTCCTTGATATTTTGTACTTCTAGTTAGTTTTTAACAGCCATTCGATTCTTTTGGTAGACTTGGTCATCCAAATTCATTCCCACACCGCATTTTTGAGAAAAAATGATGGACTGGTGGTGTGATACACCCTGTACAATATGTGCTTGTAGTGTTGACTGGTTGTGAAAAGCTCACGGGTTATAAAGTAAACTTTATAGCCCTAGCGCGGTTATAAAAGTAAAATCAAGTTGACAATTCTATATATATGAAAAAGGGCATTAGTGGAAAGATTGGCTAACAAGAAAGTATAAAAATAAATAAAACAAAATTTTAATAAATTATAAACATGAAATAACATAAATTAAACACTTCAAAATAAACTTTCGATAATTTTGTTAAATATTAAACGATTTAATTATATGAACACCTTGGTATATATTTATATTAACCGAGTGCCTCCTGTAGTTTCATTATACGTCACAAATGTAAAACAGTTAAAGGGGTGGCCTCTAATGATTCTTAAATCACTACATGCGCTTTAAGATTTGAAAATTTGTATCTAATAGACATATTATTCAGACATCACTTTGATTATAACAAACATGATCCACTGTTAGTACTTACCTACCGATGAAACATTAAACAGAGGCGCCCAAGTTTAAATTAATGACTTTCTATTAAACATAAAGCTTAAAATTACTTTGCACCGCCCATGTTCACCTATCTTTACTCTAAAGCGCACATGAGTACGTAAATGAGAGCAGAACGATGAGGACATAATGAGCATTAGAATATAAAAAAGGATGTCAACTACAGAATAAATGATTAGTCGCATTAAAGAGACCGGTTATTTGGATAATAAGTCATGTATTAGCGGGAATTGTAACATGCTTTTTATCGACCACCTAAGAGGTATTTTTTTTATCGAATATATGAATAAGATGGAATATAACCCCTATATTCCATTCTATATATGATTACAAGAATTAAATTACAATACAAAAATTATAATTTATATATATTTTAAAAATTTTCACTTGCCTAAAAGTATGACTAGGCTGGATGCAAATAGTACTATTCTGACTATTCGCAAATTCGTGCTCTTTCGAGTGAAATTTCGATAACACGGCACAAACTTTCTTTTGTAATTCCCTTTCCAATTTTCATTCGGATGGTTTTTTTTTTTTCAGCCCTTGACAGAGTTGGCTAGTTTGTGTGTACTCGCGTCTGTTAGTTTGACCAAATGAGAAGATGACCATATAGTTATTATACATAAAAGTACTCATTTTTATTATTTTGTGTGGCATCATTATACAGTTGTTGTTATCATGATTTGTGAACTAAAAACATTTTTTGATCTACTACCTGTTGAAATTTCGTATTCAGAAACTGAACAGAGTAAAGGCCATTGTGGGGCCCACACCCAAAAAATTTAGGTAAAATAGGAGCGGTCAAGGTGGCATTATCCCACACAGGTCTTCGTGCCGTAAAGTCGAAAGAGCACCCGTAATAGATACGGGAAATAGAATTGGAATTAATAGAATTACTAGTGCGGGGTGTCAAACTTAGTGTTAAGTGAGGCATCCAGCGTTAAGTAAAGGCAACCAACGAATAAATGTTGGAGTACCTGCGGAAAAGTGAAGTAAGTGGTGTTACTTGCGAAATGAGGTGACGACGACAATGGGAGTAGTTAGGTTAGAGACACTCTTCACCTTGAGGGGCTGTTCTCAAAGACAACACAAGTGGTGGTTGGCCCTGGGTAGAACTAGGTAACGAATAGGCCCACAGTCATGATCTTGGAGAATGTATAAACCCAAATATTCTCCTCTTGAGGCCCTAACAGCGGCGTAAAAGGCGAATATCACTTCAAAATTAAGACACACATAGAGTAAATTGACATGCAAAGTAGCAAATGTTGAACAGTTCAGTAGGGAGCAATAAAATTTATACACATAGGTGATTAATTAATCAGATGCCGCAAAAGGTGGAAAAAACAGTTTACAAACAAAAATGTTTTATAAGTTTTCTAGAGTCTCTTAAACAATTGAGGATATAAATCTCTCGTACCACATATAAGTAAAATAAAATAGTTTCTACTTACAATGTTGTCTTATTTGAATAATAAGACATAAAATGATACTTAGCGATCGAGTGCGATTATCCCTCAGGACGCTTGTTGATCCGGGGAACTGGCGGGAACGGCTATCTATGGTGCAGCGTTAACTCCCTTGGTTGCGGGGAGAAGAGCGATATGTCTTCTACTCTGGAATGTTCCGTGGAGTGTACTACGTCGGTTTTTCTGTGCACTGTAACGCAGTAGTGAAGATCACGACTTTGGGTAATCCATGTACAGCACTAATAGCCCATAATGTTGAGCGGATGTCAGCGTATTGCACTTTTAACACGTGGTTTTGGAAAAGCTATTTAAGCGGCTATCTCTATCGAACGTTCTTTTTAGGGTTTTGTAGGTATGACCAAAAAACCCTTATACCGTCATTTTGTCGTCTGTCTGTCTGTCTGTTCGGTAAAAACTGTAGCCAAACGGCTAAACCTAGAGAGTTGAAATTTGGCATGCTTATACAACTCTTTGACCCGCACATAGGAAAAATACTAAAACATCTAAAAAACATACCCCTCTAAAAATATAAACAAATATGTGCTCATCGAAAACAAAAAATTTTTTATAAATTCTGAGTAGGGTATCAAATGAAAGCCCTTAGTACGTGGATTAACGATCAAATTTTTATTTTTGCAAAATAAATTATTTTGATGCGATTTTTGCCAAAAATGTGCAAAAAAAATTTTGTCCCACCCCCTGTAGCCCAGATGGTTTAAACTAAAAATCTAAAAAAATTCTAAGTAATGTATATTGGTGTGAACCGAAATAGTACAACAGGAATTTTTGATCAGATTATGTTTTTGGAAAATAACGCATTTTTTGTGGTTTTTGGTACAAACAAGTACAAAAGTTATACCAATGTAAGACACTCACATGCATAGCGTGCGATGGCTACATGCGTTAGAGCACTCTTAAACTGGCTGGAAAACGAAGGGTTTCGAGTTCGAGTACGGAGTGAATTTTATTTTTTCTGTTTTTTTTTGCATTTTTATTATGTTGAAATTATTTTGTCAAAATTCTAGTTATATTTTGACAAATGTTGTATTTAATTTTTATGAGCGTAAATTTAATAACCAGTCTTATTATATGATTAACAAACGATAAATTATTTTAAAAATATCGTTCATTTTGCCGTGATTACTACAAAGTAAAATTTGTCCTACACACTCAGCATACCGCCTTCACTTATTATATACCTGCGAAACCCTGAAATGTGTGAATATTCACACTTCACATCAATTTTTAATATTGTGGAGTATGCAAGTGTCTGACGGTAGCGGACCGGTCAAAACCACATATGAAAAATGATAAAATTGTATCTATTGGCCACTGTTGGAGTAAGATGCAATTTCTAAACAGAGAAATTCAGTAAAATGAATTTTACTGAATTCAGGAAGCTAAGCGGGCTGAACAGCCACAGTAACTAATAACCCCAGGATTTTTCTGTTATAACATTTAATAAAATTAAGTATATTGTAGTTTTGCAATTTTTTCCGGTATTTTACTTCTGATTTGTAATTTATTACTTTCCATTTAACTTTAAAAATATAAAATAATGCAGAAATAACATTTACTATTTACGTTCCGGTATATAAATCGCTATTTTTAACTTTTGTGGTTTATATAAAATTATGGACATTGTTTTTAAATATTGTGTATTGTTTTGAATTATTCTGAACTATATTTCTTTTATGAGATTTCAAAGGTATGTTTTTATTTATCTTTCTAGAACTGATCTCGGTGTCGTAGTTTATATTTGAAACAAAAGAAAGATATCCGTAAACAAATGATTGTTTTCGAAGAATTTTCTTATGTTGATGACCGCTTTTTTTGATGTAGCTTGTAGCTGTTACGCCACAAAGCTTCTAGACTTTCGGTATTGTCCTGTCTCCCGGGTGACTAATGTAACAAGTGTCTATGCCCATATATCTCGCCGCTTTCAGCACTGAGAGTCCGATGTCTTGTGTGAAGTTCCCGTGTAAGTAACGACTAACAGACACTCTTACAAAGTAATACAAAAAATATTACTAATTGTTGATTCATTGGTTAGAATCATAAAAAAATATATCTTTTTAACTTGATAGAAACAAAGAGCCGAGGTACAAAGGCTTGTTATTTTTTTAAATAGTTTACAAAGCGCGGCTATAAACTTTTTTTTGAAAATACCTAAATTTGGTTGTAAGTGGTTAATTGATTCTACGGCCTTCTTGATCCATTTTAGGTAGTTTTATTGTGATTGTAACCAATTAGAAATAATGTAAAATGCAACACCTCTGGATAAGGCACGTGCAGGTTGAACATTACGTGCCATACCACGTATATGTTAAAGTTTGTTTCTCCATCATCATTGATCAGATTATTTTGAGCGCATAGCACCTTTTCGGTTAAGTTAGAAATATTTGTATTAATAATGTCCCGCTATTCTATAGAAACGAATATATTATTATTATAGGGTTTGTCAGATTTTGAAAAGCGACCGCTAATCGCAAAATTCAGTAACATTTTGAGCCACGTCATACTAGATAATAATGGAGCTAAATATCCACGGGCTGCATCCCAAACCCAGGCGATATTCAGACGCGGAAACTACGCTAGATCTAGTGCCTGTACAATGCGAAGTGACCAGAGTAACATTACTTTCTGTATCCTGCAGATCAAAAAGATAGCAGAAGATTTGCAGGCGGAAATGGACTCGATTTTCATCGGTAGGAAGCTTTCATACCATGCAAAATACGAAGAAGTGTGCTCTCTTTAGGGTTTTGTAGATATGACCACCAATAAACCCTTATAATGTCACTCATGTGTCTATGTACGGTAGAAATTGTAGCAAAACGGCTTAACACAGAACATTTAAATTTGGCGTGCTAATACAACTATTTGATCCACGACCCACATATAGAAAAAATATTGAGAGTTCAAAAAAACACATCCATCGATAAATATAAATAAATATGTATTTAATGAAAAAATAAATATGTTTTTTAGTTGGAGTAAAGAATAGGTTACTACAAAATTCTTTACAGAGTAATAACAACTTCACTCAATAATTCAAGCATTATCAGTGACTCTAAAACAATGGTTTTTGGTCTAGAAACGCATGCACAATAATACATATTTTTAATTGGTAAAAACAAGGTAATTAGGTTAGGTTTAGTTAGTGAAAGTCTAGAACCGAGCGGAGCGAACTATCTATCTTCTAGTTTCATGACAAAACTCTATCTTAGGTTGAGTTATAGTGCGTTCAAAGGTGAGTTTGCAGTACAGGGCATATGGAGTAGTTCTTTTTCATACTCTCTAATGGGTTTACACAATGACGCTATCCTTTTCTTGCTTGTCGACGTTGCCAGCTCTAAAACGCGCTGATCTGTGAAGACGCAGTGTTCTACAAATGGCCATTTGTTTTTGTTGAGTGTTATTTTGAGCAGTGATGGGCGCGTAAGTTACATGATGTAAGTTACCTCATTGTTGACACGTAAACAATTGATGTAAAGTAAACACAAAAACTCTTGTAAACAATGTAAACAAAGTAAACATTGTAAACAATGATTTAGACATGCGCACTTGTTTTGAATTACAGAACCTCATTTTCAATACATTTTTATAAATAATAAAATTTTAATGAAACGTTTTTAAATGAAAAAGTAAGTAGGTATATAAAATTAGGATAAGCCAATATACATATTAATAAAAATCGAATTTGCATCATTATACAGGTGTTACAAACAAATTAGTAAATATGAATATGAAAAATAAAAAACTGTTTTCTTTAAAAAATTCAGTTTAATTTTTTTAATAACAAAATACATCAAGTTTCACCGTTAAGAAAATCAGCCTATATTTTTTAATAACGAAAAGGTTCATTGCAAATTTTGCATAACGCCCTATATTTTCTTTTATTATCTTTAATTAAAACAAAACCTAGTTCTTCAGAACTATTCCTTCGGTTTCTTCCCACCATTTTTTTAATAAATTTATTGTTTTGAACTGAATATACTTGTTCATTAACTCTCTATTATTCGTATTAAATAACTAAAACTAACCTCATTATTTGACAGTTTACAAAGTTTACATTGTTTACCATGTTGACAAGTTTACCAATTGTTTACATAAGTTTACACGTAAACGTAAACAATTAAAGTTTACGTGTAAACGCCCATCACTGATTTTGAGTTTTATAAGAGTTGATTTTTGTAAATCATACGAGTTTTTCATATTATTATAATTGACACATTTGACACTTTTACAACATTTGGCAACACCGCTCCCATTTGCCATAAGAGCTATACTGCAAACTCACCTTTGAACGCACTATAGTAAGAAATTTGTTTAGAAGAAGCAGAGCGAATCAACTATAATAATGCACTACTTATAATGCCACTTGTTGAGATTCACTGTACATTGAACAAATCACGTGTGTTTGACGCCTGCGCAGTTGTGTAGTCACCTATTCTTTGCTTCTACCGTTTGTTAATTTTTGAGTGGGTTATCAAATGAAAAAAAAAAAATTATGGTATTTTTGTTAAAAATAGGTAACACTTTTGTTCCCCTCTTGTTCCTATCTCTCAGAGGGAATCATCTAAAAATCTGAAAAATACCTTCATAATGTACATTGATGGGAACCAGAATGCTCAACAGGAATTTATGGTCAGATTTTCAAGTGTCGTTGATAAAAAGTATTTATATTTTTTTTAGTTTTATCGTGTGGTACCAAAAGAAAGATCTTACGACGTAGATTAAGTTTTTTTTTTTTAATTCGTTTCTTATAGCACGATTTGAGTCAAAAATGTGTTGTTTTCCCGCCCTCTTTTAACCAAAGGGGTTAAACTAAAATTCTGAAAAAAATAAAGGTAATGTACATTGACCTAAGCCGGACTCGTACAAGAAGAATTTTTGATCAGATTGCGTTTTTGAAAAATATTGAAGTTTTTGTGGTTTTGACAAAATTAATGATTATTTTATATAATGGCTAAATCATAGCTAATAATGTTATGGATTTTTTGTATTTATGGCTAAGGCAGTATATGTCTTCATTTGAAATTAAAAATATAACAAAAAAACAACTTCGAACCGAATTCATGTGTGTAAGGAGCCTACAGGCAATATTGTTTGAATTAGTTTAGTTTCTTGTTTTTAAGGTATCAAACAAGAATAAATCATTTTTAGTAGTGACATATTTATAAATCAAATAACACATTGTTAACAGTGAGAAATGCGTTTTTGAAATGAAGCCATTTATCAATATATTTCTTATTAATTTAATGCAGTCTTAGATACAAAGCAAATGCAGCAAAAATCACTGGGGTCTTTTAATTTAAATTTAATTATGATGAAATATCCACATATTATTTAAATTTAGTTTAAAAAAATTAAATGGCAATTCTTTGTACTCAAATAACGAATAAAAATTATCAATAAACTTTTTTTGTTTATCAAAAAAATATTCTGGGACGTCCAGCATTCTGTTGGCTTCTTACACTTATTAAATACCTACAAAACCCTGAAATGTGTGAAAATTCACAACACATACATTTTTTTATAGGGGCGCTCTTATTTAAGACATTTTTTTAAATGGCGTTCGAGGGGTTTTTAGAGGGGCGCACTTTTCCAGAGAGACGCTATTGTTTCAAAGGGGCGCCATTATTTATGAGGAGCGCGGGCTCCAAAGCCGTAGTCCCAGGCTTAGTTTTGCTCCCAGATAGCTGTCCAGTCATCCCGCCCCTTAATACCCGGCACTGGGCATGGACAAAACATTGTAATTAATTAATAAATTACAATTTTTAATTTAAATAGAATTTTAATTTTTAAATTAATTATTATTAATATTTTTCTAGTTATTTTTATGCCCGTCATTTCCTTCATAATATAAAAATTAGGTCACATTTTCTAACTTCTTTTTTTAACTATAATTAAAATTAGTTATTGTTATTGCATTATAATAAATGAAAAAAATAACTGTGCCAAATTTTTTCTAGATGAAATTTTACTAATTATGTCTTTTTATTATGATATGCAAATATTGAAATTTCTAAATAAATTAGCTTTTGTCGGGAGTCGCGCGTCTCTACAGTGGAATTCACAAATTAACTGGTTAATAAAGTAGTTTGTAAACAATTATTCAAAAAACGCAGATCGTAATTTAAGATCGTGCTTAATTATTTTGCAAATGTGAATTATTATATTAATTTACAAGAGTTGAACGAGTGTAGGAAGAATAAAAATATGTTAATAACTATAAAATACTATTATTTCTAGTTGTAAATAACATTTTACGAGTTATAAAAACTAAATTTATTTTAGCAATAATTTAATTAATTATCTTAGAAGAGTTGGACAGCCAATAAACTATAGCAAGGACTAATTAATAATGTTCTAATTAAAAATATATTGGAATCCCGGAAATAATACCAATTGGTAATTTGCGAACTATTCAAACTTTTATAGTTTAAGTTTCTAAAATCAGATTTAGCAACAAGTAACTTTCCAATAAGATATTATATATTACTATTCAGTTGTAATTATAACATAGTAAAAGTGGTTGGTTAGTGGTTGAAGTCAACGAAGTTCACGACGTTTGTTTAATATACCTGCTGATCCAAACCACTTGACAAACTACTACTATCATACGAAGTTGAACAAAATGAACTAATAAAAACCTTAATTTCTGAACAAATACCTCTACCTACCAACATAAAAATTATATTAAGTCTTCATAAAAAAAATATGAAGCTGTAGCCACATAATTAGAGCAAGCAAATATTAAATTATGAAGGACTTTATTAATAAACCATATTTGATTATTATATAAATTTGTTAAATTAGCTAAATTTGAAATGTCGAACTAGAGAATCATATTCATTAAATAACATACAAACTGTATTGTTAAATATTTCATGGCCCCCCTTCAAATAGTGCTACCAAAGTCCTACCATGACGGGTCGCAATGGCAAACCCCCTTTTCCTGTCCACCTTCCCCCCTTGTTTAATTCCCAAATCATACTCATCATTCTTGGTTAGATTGGATTAGGTTAAAAGACAAATATATAAATAATCGTAGCTGGCAATGAGGAAATCTGAAAGCCAATTTCATCACAAAAAAAATCGTTTGTCCAAATAATATTAAATAACATTTTCACTCAAATAAATTCAGTTGACAAAAATATTCGAAAATTTAAAAAAAAAAAACCATATGCACGTCAGTTCAATATATCTTAAATCTTATCTCTTATAAAATTTCAATGAGCTACAGTTATTTCAATATTTCAATAGACGACTTTATTTATCGATTTGTTTGAATTGCAGATAATAAACACTAGAAAAGTCAATGCAAGCTCCTAAAAATGAAAAATAAAAATCGAAATAATTTCCTAGAAAAACTTTTTTTGTCCGATCTATACTAATTACCTAATGTTAGCTTAATCACTAAAAATATATGACCATATAACAACATGTATTTAAAAATCAATATTGACAGTATTCTAAACAATCATATAATATATGAAAATTATTTTGGACATAAGGGTCTTCTTTTTCGACTAATCTCTAGACTTCTGACATGGGACCCCCCAACATTCTATAAATATTGTCTGCGGCCCCCCTATATATATATGGTGTATCAAGATGTAGGGAATACGATTTTTCTCGAAAAGGCAACGTGTGAGCAAGTTGGGAAAAATTTTGAATTAAAAGAAAACATTAAATGGTAGTATTGAAATTTTCCGGAAGTAGAGGATATTAAGGACAGTTTCGAAATGTTATATGGGAACGTTTGTCATATTTAGTATCTTTGGATAGAGCTTTTGAAAACAAACAACTTTTACTTAAGCATTTTTTCAGTATATTTTACGGTTGACAAAAAAGTTAAAATAAATATGACGATTATATTCCCTATAACGACTTGAAAGCTTAAGCACCTTTATCAACTTCAAACTGATAAAGGTGCCGGACCTGACAATATTCCTCCACTATTCATTAAAAATTGTTCAATCTCATTAAGTTTACCTCTTCAGCTAATATTTAATAAGTCAGTAAAAGAATCACATTTTCCAAAGTTTTGGAAGAAAGCTCTCGTCGTACCAGTCTTTAAATGTGGTAATAAAAATCTCGTTGAAAATTACAGGCCCGTATCGAAACTTTGTATTTTTGAAAAAATTTTTGAACGTCTCATTTACAATGTTTTATTTTATACCGTCAAAAATATTATTAATGTAAAACAACATGGGTTCTTTCCCGGTCGTTCCGTAGATACGAATTTGACTCTGTATTTGGACTACATACTAAAATCAATGGATGATAGAGTTCAAGTCGATGCGATATACACCGATTTTAGTAAAGCCTTCGACGTTATTGATCATAATCTACTAATCAAAAAACTGTCTTTGGTTGGTGTACATGGTAGACTATTACAGTGGTTTGTATCATATCTGGCCGACCGGGAACAAGCGGTAGTAGTTAACGGCTTTCAATCAGAATATGTCATGATAACTTCCGGTGTAATCCAAGGGTCACATTTAGGCGCCCTATTATTTAACATTTTTATTAATGACATAGCGACTTGTTTCAAGCATGTTGATTATATAATGTATGCAGACGATCTAAAAATTTTTCATAAAATAACTTCAATAAAAGATTGTTTAGCTATTCAAGAAGATCTAGCAAATGTGGTTGAATATTCTCGGAAAAATAACTTAAAACTTAACATAAACAAATGTTGTAAAATATCTTTTACAAGAAATAGGAACGAAATATGTCACGATTATTATATAAATCAAAATTTATTAGAAAACGTTAAAACGGTTAAGGACTTGGGTGTAACACTAGATTCTAGACTAATATTTGATGTGCATATAAATATAATTATTAAAAAATCATATAGAATGCTAGGCTTCATCCTTAGAACGAGCAAACCCTTCAAAAATTGTAAAACTCTATTAAACCTATATTACACTACTGTCAGAAGTCAATTGGAATTCGCTACTGTAAGCTGGAATCCTCAATACCTGACTTATATCAAACGAATTGAAAGAGTTCAAAATAAATTTATTAAACATTTTAATTATAGGTTTCCTAATAATAACATTAGCTTAATTCCCTTGGAAAGAAGAAGAACTTTGCTGGACATGACTTTTTTATTTAAGATTCTGAATAACATTTCAGATTGTCCAGAATTACTATACCAATTTTATATTAGAATTCCATGTTATAATACAAGAACCAACGAACTTTTCACCTTATCTTTCAATAAAACAAACTCAGGTTTCAACTCTCCCCTTAACCGTATTTGTCACAGCTATAACAACTTTTTAGATATGGAACATTTCCCTGACATTTTTACTCATAATATTTATAGTTTTAAACGTGCACTATTGAAAATTATGATTGACGCATAATTTAAAAATTGTTTACTGTTATACATATATTAATCTTGAATATTATTTAAAAACCTGTATATACTATATCCATGATTTGTCTAAATTTTCATGTACTATGTAATATGAATTTATGTACTATTTTTCGTGTATTGATGCACTATGAATGTATGTTTTATAATATTTAAATGTAAATAATTACCTGTATATATCCGTATTGTATACTAATTGGTGCCACGCTATTATTGGGATTCAATCCTGTTGTGTGGCCAAATCATATAAATAAATAAATAAATAAATAAAAAGTAAACTATTTTTATTTACAAGTGTTCAAAGTGCCTTATATTTTGATTTAAACACATTCGTATCCTTACTCTTGAGTTATCTGTAGCTCGGAGAGTAATAAAAAAATATAATAAAAAATATTGCACTTTTAAGTCGTACCTACTTCAAAGTACAACTTGAATTTTGATTGCTTATGATCAGTTTGTTTAGCAAAAGCCTATTTTACTCATTATAAAGTTAGCTAGTGACAACTTTAGAAAATTAATTCTGCATTTAGTTCCGCTTAAACGTTTGAAATAGCCTGTAGCTTAAATTAGTTGTCAAAATAAGTAACTAGATAGAATAATAAATAAAATATTTATTTTATTTATATTATGAAAGGTATATTTTTCTGAATATAAATATAAGACTCGCATTTATAAATATGAATAAAATTTATATCTTGCAAGGTTGCGCGCATTGCTATTATATTTTCATGTTTCGATCTTGTATGACTTCGCGGCCCCCCGGTTGAGAAACACTGCTCTAGGGTGCTTAAAATTCGGCATCTTTATCAATAAATAAAACGGATGTATTAACTCTAATCTGGCTATTTTATTTTAATTAATAACGAAATTTTTATCTCCGACATTTACCGCTCCCAGAGATCATTCAAAATTAATATATTGGAAACCACTGTTTTATATCAAGTATGTATCACAAAACTATCCTATATTTTTGACACTCCTGGTTAAGTTCAATCTGAAGTTATTAGATTATAATTTATCTATTAAATTTGAATACATATATTTCGTAAAGGTAAGTGTTATTCAATTCAATATTGTATACAATACCTTGTATTAAACTTGGTAATTTGTTTTTTATGTGAGACGAAATCACGTGTCCTACACCTGCAAGCCTATCTACCTCTTATATATTGTAGATGGTTCGCTTTTTTCTGACCGATTATATTAGATTTACGCCTGCAGGCCGTTGACTTGCTTACTACACAGTGTCGGTACAGATTTTTTGCTAGTTTAAAATGTAATTGTATTTAAGTGCCAAAAACTTCTTCAATTATGAATGTACTAGCTGGCGTATCCGTACTTAGTACATATTTTGTTATATGCACTTTTGCTGAAACGTAAATGATAAGTGATACATTTCAATTTCAGATAGTGCCAGTGTTGCCAACTCCGTATAATGAAATAATCGTACGCTGTAGCGAAAATTATCGTATTTTCGTAAAAATTACACCCGCGGGACTGGATAGAAAAGTAATAAAATTTAAAAAATTTCATTTTTATTCACTTATCAACACATTTTTATTATAATTTATTATTGGAAGGAAACACGTACTCAAATAATCTACAGGCTATTCTCAACGTTTAGGTGGAACTAAATGGGAATTTTGTTCTTTTAGGTTGTCACGAAAAGGGACTTTGCTCCTGCTCTCGAAATTCGTTGCTGTATACAAGACGTTTTTATTTAGCGCTGTTAAGCATTGTCGACCTTTTCGAGCATATTTTCAATACTGACTAGTTTCCGTACTCCAGTTCAATAAGAATTGGATGCCAGAAGAGATAGCATTTAAGCTTAGCGCTATTCACTTCGCGTAATTTTGCGTTTTCGACCACATCAGTTCAACAAGAGTTGGATGAAAGAAGAGCTAACATTTAGGCTTCTTGCCATTTATCGAATGGATTCAGCATTTTCTATTAAAGTGATAATTGATTATTGATTGACACGAACAACTTCTGGCTCATTATGATACCTCATTTTGAGTTATATTAAATAGAATTATTAATTACATTCGTTTGTTAATTTGTTTCTGAGCTGAACATATACAGACACCTTGCTTCCATTTTGTTTCTTATACTTTTTGCAAATTTTTCGTCTTAATAATAACCAAGAAATTTATTATAGTTTTTGTTCACTTATTTTATGTTATTAAAGAACTAGCGTTTCAGATGTTATTAGTTTCTTTTGTGTAGTACTTATGATTAAAAAGTTATGGTGCTTTAAAAAAGTGTTCCTTTAATTTTTTTGAGCAGTTTATTTAGTTCAACTTATCATCTATAAAATTCCATTTATCAACGCAATATCTCCTCTCTTGAATCGTGAATAGGTAATCAGATGTGCATCCTTGGAGCCGTACCTGCGCTTACAGTAACGGTTTCATTCATATATTATTTATTTGCATATTCCTCCAGTCTCCAGTACAGAAACAAACGTGTAAAAGAGACTTATGGCGCGTTATAAGCCGCAAGCACCACATAGACACGTTCATATTGCAGTTGTTCCCTTGTGTAACTCGTTCAATACACCTCACAGCTAAATGTGCTAAAATAATTTATTTGAAGGTTTTGTTCAGTGTAGTACGTTACTCTAGGAAATGCACAAATATTTGTTTGTCTAGCTTTAATGACCGCCTCAGGTTAACATAGATTGTTAGTTATTGTCTCTCACAAATGGTTGTGTTATAAAATGTAAGTATGTACGTGCGAGAATGACAGTCTAATTCACATACACAACTATTATAACGAGCGTATTTTAGTTTTTCAAGTTTACAAACTTGCGCCATCGGGTTCTGAGAAGAACAAGCTTTATGAGACACAGGGCGACCTTTATGATGGCTTGCCTGATGGTTCCACTCTAGTGCCATTCTCGATATATCGTTTACTACCTTCCGGATGGTATGACTAGGGCTTACATCCGTCCCGGATTTGTCCTAGATTGGCGGGCGTCCAGGGAGCATCCGGGCGGGGTTTTCTATAAAGTCCAGGTTTTAAAATTATGGAAACCAATTAAATAAAAATTTAATTTGGCCACCGTTTTGACTAAACAGTTTTTTAAGACCCTCTCTCAGAAGCGTATTTATTCATCATCCACTCAATAATGCATATTTTTCACTCAAAAATAGAGAAGTTAGAAAAAAGTGATAATTCCGTCATCGGGACAAGAAACATACTTACATTCATCACGAAAATCTTAAACAACCTAAATTAAAGAAAGCTTTTTGCCGTTGAAGGTTCAGAGAATTTTAAATAATCAAGACGAAAACACAAAAACCGAGTTTAAGAAATGTTCTACCAATTTCTACAACGAAATGAAATCATACATAGAAAACTGGATAAAACCTTTACAAAGATAAACAAGTTTGACTGGATGTTTTTGACTAATATAACTGAGAATACTCCATGGACTGCAATGGAAAATGTTTTATTTTTGCAAGAGAAGAACATCGAAACTGCTGACACAATATGAATAGATGAGTGGGTAAATTTAAAAACTTTCAGTCAAAATCTAAGCGACCAAGGCAAGATTTTAACGGCAAATCAACTTTTGCTTAATTTTTTTTAAATGTCGAAAGCTCACTTGTACATCGAATTATTGAAGATTGCACAGTATTTTTTTTTGCATACCTGCTCATAATACTAACGTAGAGAGAGTGTTTTCACTAATTTCTCAACAGTGGACGTAAGAAAGAAACTCACTGAATACACAAACGGTTTCATCACTAATCAAAACTAAATATAATTTTAAAGATTTTAATTGTGTTGATTTTTATAAATTATTACTGATGAAGGAAGGTATTTTGAAGGTTATAGGGCAGACTGAAAAGTATAAAATGTAATAAGTTCCTTTAATTAATATTAGATAATGTTTTGTTTCTACAGAAGTAAAATTGTATCTTTAATTTTTAGAAGATTTATTTTTGTTCCTAAAAAGAAGACATTTAATTTAATTCGTTGGCATCGTTTTGTTTTACTGTTTTTTTTTTTTTTCTTTTTGTAAAATGACTAATTTTATAATAAATAAATAAATAAAGACACTGTATAACAATTTGAACCTATTTCATTAGTAAGTAAAATAAGAAACATTATCTGGCAAGAATGTCCGGGTTTCAAGCTAAAAAATCCGGGGTTTTCGAACTCGTTGTCCTGGTTTAATAATTTTACAGATGGCAGCCCTAGGTATGATCACTCCAATTCCACTTTCTTGAATGGATTTCCAAGTGGATAGATTTTTCTGCTGTCAATTCCCAAAGATATTGTATTAAGTATTGGTAATTAAGTATTGGGAATATGATCTGATCAAGTAATGCGAAAAATTCTGCGAAGACATTTATGAATAAAAACTTGAAGTTTATGGGTAATTCTTTAGTAATTTCCAAATTTCGCAGCAATACATCAGAACAGATTTTACATTGGATTAAAATAAGGCGGATCTTAGTGTTACGATGAGATTTCCAGACTTCTTTCACTAGCCGAATGCTTGTTGAGTTTTAAGTATTCTGCCGTTCACGTTGGCCAAGTGACAAAGCCGAGTATGTATGGACATGTCGATAGTCTACTCAATCAAGCCTGATCAGCAGGGCATGTGAAATACGATTTGCAAACTCACGTTTTATTTGTAATCCGCTTGGCACAGTTGGCACGTCCACGCTTCGATTGTTGGCACGAGTTTCAATGGTCGATTATCAATCGGTTTGCAATTGGCATGTCAAGCAGTAATTGGTATATCAACACTTGCTTGGCTTTGCCATTTAGCATAGTGTAGAAGCAGCTTAAAAAAATATCTGTCCCTTGATGCAAAAACATCCAAAGTCATTTTTGTTACTTTTGAGTAATTCGCCTCAGATAATTTCTCTAGAATTTAATTCAGTTAATTCAAGTTAATTCAAGTTCGCGCTTACTTTACTACTTCCGGTTTTCATTTTCTTTACTGACATCTTTTATTATCTAAATCTAAATATATATTCCAAGTTTTTTTACACCGTTCAGCTAAAAATCTGAAACTCCAAATTTTTGATATTGGTTGTTCTTACTCCAAGGTACAGATATATATTAAAAAAAATATATTCTAAGCAAAAATGGTTTTATTTTCAGAATTTGAAGTGGTTATGATAGTTGTTTACGAAAGGAAGAATTTATGGGAAATTTAAATATTATAATTAATAATCAAATATTATTTATTGCGATACACACAGCGACTGTACCTATTATAAGTGCTCATGATCGTGTCGAATACAACCCCATTTTTCAGGTATGTCGCATAAGTCATATGAGATGTAATAATAAAGTTTTTTATTTATGCCTACGTAACCCTACAAATTAATTTGGTTCTAAAATCTTGCATAAATTATTTATCTATTAAAAGTACAATAAACAAATTAAGAGACAACATAATTGTACTATAAAAATATATCACAATTTAAAATAATATAAAAAGAGCAAATTTTTGTTTCAGCATTCATGAAAGACATTAAAATAAAATGATGGTAATTTTAAAATGTCTCTTATTTACGAGGTGAGCAAAGAAATAAGCACGTGTAATAAGTCAAGCTTTCAATCTAAGTCCGTGCCGCTTTACAAACGCATGCCGCACTTACGCAATTCCTCCGTACATTCGAGCATATAATTACTTCAATTATGTTCATATTTATTTAACCAATTTACTATGTGCGTTAAATATACTCATTAATATATACATATATCTAATGGCGGCTCGTGCATACATACAATAATAGGGCCACATTTTATTATTTTTATTTGTAATAAATTTCTTATTCGTGGTATGAACATATTAAGCTTGATATGAAGACTCAAATATTTTTCAAGTCTGTTTGACAACTGTCTTTGTAGTTTCCTTTACAGAGAGACTTGCTGCTGCCGTAACAATAGTATATTCGGTAACTACCGCGGAATATGCATTCTGTGCGTGTTGCGGAATATGCATTCTGCGCTTGTTGCCCAGTATGCTTTCCTCCACATTTTTTTGATAAATAAAAAATTTTAATTAAAAAAATACAATGTAAAAATGCATAGTATATATTCACAGTCATAAATGCGCACACAGCCAGTACGAGATAGAAAATTCTCGCTGCATATGCGCATTAGTGCGAATTTATTCATTCTCGCACATTGCATAAGTGCACTGGTGCGAGTTAAGTTATTTCCACACCACCCGAGTCTACATGAGAGTAACATGCGGAATTAAGTTAATTTTCCTTCAACTAACAATATCGAAATGAGACAAGTCCATTATTATTGTGTGGAATAATGCCTAGGTGTCAGAGATTCTCAGGTCGTGGCTAGCGTTCTCTGTAATTAACGACTATTTTTGCGGCAGCCGAGATCACCGGCTTTACATTCCCCCTGTAGCACGCCCCATATTCCCTACTATTAATTCAGAAATTAAGGTACTCATTTAAGGGAAGGCTGAGGAGCCTTTTGTTGTTACGGCAAAGAATATTTTTGAAAAGTATTTTGCCCGTACTGTGGGGAAACTCACGATCCCACACTTACAAAGCTAGTGGTATGACCACTATGCTACTGCAACCGCATTTCGAGAGCAGTCGTAAGAATAATGTTGTCCATATCCTGTTCTCTTATACAAAACCTACAAAGACCTGGTCAATTTTTGCAATTATCTTATATATTTTGCGACAATGGTACCAAAGATAAGAGTGATTCAATTTTGAGTCGATCCACGGGGTATCATTTTATTATCAACAGAGATGTGTTAGTATATAGAATGCAGGGCTGGTGACGCTGATGGATAAGACCTAAACAGTAGCTCTCATCAGTGGCACGTAGTGGTAAAAGAATCACTGGTTGATAATCAGTTTCGAAATTCATTTTTAGAGTTATAAAAAGCAAAATTCTTAATTTCAAGAAATATCAAAATTAAATTTTTGATAACAATATTTCTAAATTTCAAGCAAGCTTGTAGCCAACATTTAATCGTTTGTACCTGCTATTTGACCGCTAAACCAGGGCACGGAGTGAGTTCAAATTCTGCTTTTGTCAAATAATTTGTGTAAAAATATTTATACAAATTACAGCTTCTGCTTAGCCGGTCGCAACCGGCTATAAACTGTAGATACCTTTCTATGTTCGCTAAAAAATTGAAGTACTATTGACCATAATACTCCTGAATGTACATAGATTGAAAACATGGTCATGAAATCTGGAAATAGGAGGCCTAGGCTCACCTCGGGTCGTCGCCCTAATGATAATGATTTCTAAATTTCATTTTGTAACTAATTCCCTGCTAAATGGAATCTTCAAAATTATTTTATTTACAAACCAAATTAATTTACACTTATTTACTATCAACCAAGTTCGACCATTCTAATATAAAGCTTCGTCCGTATCCATATGCGTCTATATCGTCTTTACTTTCCTCAACGGACCAATATAACCAAAAGTTTGCCCCAACATCAAACAAGCCGAAAACAAGTAAAACTACTGCTATATACTGTGTGTATATCGTGAATAAGTTATACCAGGACAAATGACCAAATCTTCACTTGAACCTTACCGTAACTTGATCTCTAAAATAAAGGATAACCCTCTTGATCCATGGTATTTGATTCAATAATATCCAAGAAATTAATAATTATTACTGGGCTGAAGAAAAATAAGATAAGAGTTGAGGCCCACCTTTTCTTGCCCGTAATGACACCCGCCTATGCATATCTGTAATATCTATATATTTATACTGATTAATATTACTTTACTTATATTTATTGAACATATTTTATTATTTTTTAATTATGTGTGACATATTTACTAATTGCTTAATGTAGTGTGTTTGTACGAATTCCAGAACATGGAAGGTAAGAGGTATAATTTGTTTACATATGGTTGTTAATAATTAAGAATAATATTTATACATTTTTATTTAGTGGAAATTATATGTTCTTGAGATATTAATTAGTGTTTCGTTATACTTAATTATTTAATAACGCAAAAATAAATTAGTAGTAATATATTTTATGAGATTAATTTTTGCTTCTTAATGTCTGTTGATTGAAAAAAGTAGTGTATATGTCGCAAGAAAATAGTTGTTTAAGAAAAATAGTTTCTTGGGCAAATAGATTTATAACACTTGTTTCTATTTAAACGCTATTTTAATAGGCAAATAGTATCTGATGGAACGTTATTGGAAAAAAGTGTTCAGTTTAATAATTTATTATTTAATCTTCTGACGCTGAAATTAATTTCCTTGCATGTTTAAAAAACAAATTACAGAATTATATTACATATAATTCTGAAATATGAATATGAATGTAATATATTTTTCAGACTTTGGCTTCAGACTTCAGGACGTGTCCTCGGTCTGGATACAGCCAATAGCAATGTTAAAATAAAACATAATAAATGTTTTTTTATTTATTAGATTACAGATTAATAAATATATCTAAACTGAAATGAAGCCAAAAAGTTTGTTTTCTTTTTTGTCATTGAGCAATAGACCTACGTCGCATGTAGAGCTACTATAAAACAGTTCACGAACATAAGCGCTATGAGGATACGTGAATTGCTGGTTGAAAGAGTTAGCATGAAAGCATGCTATTTTGCTTACAGCAACTTAGGCTTTATAGTCCTTTAAGAAATATGTCGTTATGGGAGTAAATTTATTTGTTTATTATTATTTTTTTTTTTTTTTAGGTTATATTTTTGTGGGGCTTCAACTGCTCTGCCCATTTTTTTCAAATATAAAACCAGGACATTTAAAATAGCTCAAGCACAGGTGCGTACAATAGGAGGGGAGTCATTGGGTCCTGCCCCCCCCCCCCCCGAAAGCTAAAAAATCATATACTTAATCAATACAAACTAAGCTACTGAAAATAAAATCACCTTTTTTGTTGATAAAAAACAAATTATAGTCAAAATTTCAATCAATACATAAATTAGACCACCCCTCCCCGTAAAGGGGCAATAATAAATTTCGCATTATTTAACAGATATTTTTTAGAAATAGACCCACCTCAGTTTTTTACTAGGTGCGTGCGCATGAATAATAGTGGCTGTTGTAAAATATATATTAAAAAAATATTGAGGAGTAAGCTTATATTTTTTTGCTTTTATGTGAAAAAGTGCAATAAAATTTACTTCTTTTATTTATATTGTAAATATATTAAAAAAGTAATTTTGATAAGATCGCCACACTGCTGAGCCGTATTTTGTGTTTAAATTTACTGGCGTACTGAAGGATGGATCGATTACTGGATCTTTTGAAAAAATAATTTTTGATTTTGTGTTCGTAAACTGTACTGGTTATATTTTACGACTAACCAGGACCAATGACCAAAAACCAGTATTGTCCTGGTAAAACCAGTACGTATGGTCACCTTAATTTACAATAATTTACATTGATTTACAGAGATGAATGTTGACATTAATTTACAATGAGGCATATTTAAAATTTTATGATATGACATTTAGGTTAGATAATTTAGAAATAATGGAACATTTGGGATTTAATTTTTACGGAAGAGATCTGCTTGTTAGAGGTAGTCTAATAATTTTTTTTCATTTTCTGGACTTAGAGCTCCTTTCAGGTTTTCTGGTATTTTGTGCTTCCGTTTGATTTCTTCATATAGTTGGCACTCCAGGATTATATGTTCTACGGTTACAGTTTTAATGCAGTTGTCACAGTTTTCCACCACTTTTTTTTTTCATTAGATGTTGGTGTGTAATGAATGTGTGGCCAATTCTGAGTCTTGTAAGAACTCTCTGTTCTTTTCTGTTGCCTACTGGAGCCCAGGGTTTGGTGTCTTCTTTTATATGGCGAAGTTTGTTGATCGTTAGACTGTGCCATTGTCGTTTCCAGTCTTCTTTTATGTTTTGCCATAAGTTGGATTTGATGTCGCTGGTAGGTACGGATGTTGGTAAATTTTATTTTAATACTTATTCTAAGTGATTTCTGGTGTGGTTCATTTTAGATTAGGTTTACTTATTAATATTATTCGTTGATTTTCGGTGTTTGTCGTGATTTACTCATTCATGATCCGAAGCTCACTTGCCCTTCAAAATCACCCTCTTGTTCTGTCAGTAGATTATGTTAATTGATAATATAGTTAGCAAAAAGAATAAATAATAATAATAATAATAATAATAATAGTAATACCAGTATGAAAATATTCTGAAATAATCTACAACTAGCGGACGTAACTGTTGCTAACTGTTGAGTAAGTTGATTAATAATGTGCGCTTTTGCTAATTGCTGTTAATCTGTACTCAACCTGTTTAGTTTGTATATATAGTCAACTGTTGAGAGTTCACTAAACGAACAGCAAGCGAAATACTGTGATCTGTAAGTTAACGTACTCAACAGTTGCTTTCGTTAAACAGTCTTAAAATTTATATTTATGTTCCATCATAATGAAAATTATGATTCCTTTTTCCCATTTCCATTCTCCTTTTTTCCTTTGGTAAAATTAGTAGTGCCTGTAAATCATTTTTTTAAATTTTATCAGCTTCCACTAGCGAGACCGTTTATTCTAGATTTGAAAGATTTTTATTTTTATGGCCAAAGGCCGATATTTTATAGTAAATCTTATATGTTGTATATTCGTTGCTGCTGACGTAAAAGTGAATGATACAATACTGTTTTTAATATTCTTGTATATAGAATCAAAGCAAAGTCACACTGTCGTAATAGAAACATAAATATTATGAATGGCTTAATTAGGTATTTAAAAAGTGGGGTAAAGAGATGCAAAACAGAAAAATTATTACAGATTAAACTGATAATGTTGTACTTTATTGTTTTTGAATAAAACATTATAATATATTTAAATAAATAATACATACAAGTGTTTCATATGACAATGTAATATTAAGAAATATTTAGAGGCAATTGTGCAATGTTTTATTGTACTTTGCTGTACCACAAAAATGTTCTAGAAGAGCTTATTTGGATTTTGAATAGTTATTTATTAGAATCACGTGAGCAGTGTCAGCAATATCAACATAAAAGTTCAGAAACTATTTAAGAATACTGTCAAATAAAAGTGTACAAAACGTACAATCCCCAGAAGAATCATATTACTCTAGGCCTCATAGTTTAATAATTTCTGCAATATAATGAATCTTATATGTAAGTGCAAAATCAAATTCCGTTTTCAAAATAAGCACTTGTTTTGTTAGGAATTTACTAACTTTATATTCGGCTGGTCTTTATACATACAGAGCAGCAGAAATAGACACGCACAATCAGACCGGCAAGGCAATAGCGCTGCATATCCATAGAACAGCAGACCGACCAGCAGATTATCAAACTAACGGACCAAAAAAAAAACAACATTCGTTTCGATTGACTGTTAAATAAACAGATTAACAGAGCGATAGAGCGACAGAGTTACAAATTTAGAGATTGACAAAGAGAAACCGACCCCACAGCAGATTAATAGATTATCAGATTAAGAATCTGCCAGATCAACAAATCATGCAACTAACTGACCAGCCAATAGAACAATAGACTGGTGGATGGACATAGTTTCAAACTGGTAGACGAACAGAACAAACCGTAAAACTGATATATTTAAAAATGAGGATTAATATATCCGAAATAAATTCAAATACCAATTGATCAAGAGACCAATAAAATGATATTTCGGTAAATGAAAAGTGTTACAAATGATGGTTTCAATCTGCGTAAATAAGTTGCATTATATGCAACTTATAAACTAACGTGGACCGGACCTTCTTTTAGGGCTCATATGTCAAAATCAAAACATCTTTATTAGCTTTGTTTTACTTCATGGAGATTATCATTACTATAAAACATAATAAATAAATATGGCACTGATGGTTGAACCACCTCCTACCGCCAAAAACAGAAAAACCTTTCTTAGGTTGCTGCCGGAATCATTAAGATTTGACAAAGATTTTTCACGGGTCGGATAAAATTAGGTCACAAGCCGAATCCAGTCTGCGGGTCGTAGGTTGCACATGTCTGATTTAAATGGGTGAAAAAAAGATAAAATCTGATTTGAATGAATATTAACAAAAATAGATTTATATTACTTTATTTATCCTTTTTTATAGATTATTTATCTATAATTCTTTCTTCTTCTTCTTAGAGTGCCATGCTCGATGCTCTGAACTGACAAGTTCGTATTGAACATATTCCGAGCGTTGGCCATTTCCCCGCATACAGTTGTGTTGTGTGTGTCGCCTCTATAGAACACAATCGTATGGGACCTACAAATTAGTATTTTGGAATCCGAACCACTTCAAAATAGCGAACATTTATTTACAAAATAATAAATAACATAAAAATCGTAGAAACTAAAATATAAAAAGATATATCATTATGTAACTAAGAAAAACAATAAAACAAAATATAACTAAGGAAAATTTACAAATGTTCAATATGACCGCCGTTGTTATCCACACATTTTCTCATTCTTTATAAAAACTCGTGTGTGGTTGCCCGATGCCTTCCGAGGGAGAAACGGTCGGATAAATGTAAAGTGTTTTTGCAGTTATCGAGGAATAAATCCTGGCCCGCCGCTTAGTAGACCACACACTTACTTACTGAACCACGACCGTTCTCTATAATTCTTTAAATATGCAAATTACAACTTCAATTTTTCAAAATTCTGTCTGGCGAATTTCTGCAGATGCATTATTTGTGCCATTCTATAATGTCGTCAAAAAAATAAAAAAAGCGATTTGATTTTATTTTATTCATTTTTTTTTTTTTTTTTAATTTATTCTTTAAATTTTTTTTAATGTTCTTATTTGCGCGTTTCGACTAATTTAAGAATTAAATGATGCATTTAACAAAGAAGAAGACACTGATATCAATATCTCTGTTTAGATTTTTGTGTGAAAAATATGTGACTTTCAGCCAGCAAGCAATGTAAATTAATTTACATAGCTTGATAAATAAAATTTGATGCTGGTTCTAGCTACATATTTGTAAACAATAAGATATAGTTTAATATTATCTAGAAGGATTAATATACTAGTGAGTAGTGTGACCTTATGTAAGGCAAGTTTTTCATAAAGTTGTCTCTGTTGAATCTGGTACATCGGGCAGTTAAAAAAGAGCTTGTATATATCCCCGATGGCATAGGCTGTGCAGTCGCATGATGGTAAAGATTTTATATTCTGTTAGATGACAGATCGTCCTTATATATGCTTTGTTGTCTGCATGCTTGAACCAGGTTTTTGGCGGTAAAGTTCGAAGTAGTTGTCCATAAAATGATCCCTTGTATTTGATGGAGTCGCGATAGATTAGGTCTCAAAGTTTGCTACTTGAATGTAGGTTAATGTTATTTTCTTCATCGATGCTAGGAGGTAGATTATAAATGGAGCCACTTAAAATGGCATCTTTAGCTAAAAATCGACCATTTCATTACATTGATAGTTACTGTGACCCTTGATCCAAACTATGTGTAAATGTGCCCTCGGCTTTTAAGGTTTTTAATCTGATCAATTATGTTCTAAACCAGTGTTTCTCAATCTTTTTACTCTCGTGGCACATTTTCCAAATAAGAAAAATTTCGCGGCACACCTACGTAGTCATAGAAGAAGAAATTTTGAATACAGACGCCGCTGTATTCAGAAAAAAAGGGATAAGTATGTCAATTTCAATTCGTCATAAAATGATTCTTTGTGTACTTTATTCTTATTAATGATAATGTACGTATATTCGGACAATAATTTTAAGATAAAAACGACGCTAGTTTTTTTTAAGATTTAGTGGCACACTTAGAAAATATTGCGGCCTATTAATGTGCCGCAGTACACCCTTTGGGAAACACTGTTATAGACAATCATGGGGCTATTTTTTAGTAGGTTTGGGTACGCTAATTTTTCTATTGCACTTTTGGAGTAGCTGGAGTTTGGAAAAGTTTTGTTGTGGTTGAGTTTCAATATAGTATAGGGACAATTGTTTCTGCTGTGTATATACTAGTAATTTTTGGCAGTTTATATTTCTGATAAAAGTGATTAGCTGGTAAAAACACGTTTTGAATGCTACCTTCTCGAATATTCTATTACACATTTCCGTTCATGAATGAAAAATTGTACCGAATAGATAAAAATTCGGCATTTTTACTCCAAATGTGTAACTATAAGACACAACAATGTACCAAATGAAAATACTTAATATTCATGCCTAATAAAACTATGATTTGCTACACAGCAATTAAAAATCATCACAACACATGATTATAAATGCAGGTTTGTTTTATTCGATACGCTTAGTGCGTGTGGGTAGAATTGATTAAGCCGATTCTCAATCCATATCCATATCGACACTGTTCTAATAACATATATCTTATTTTATTTCCTATACGAATTGAATAAATAAAACTTTATGTACCAATAACAGACGTCCTTGAGTCAATAATTTATTCCAGCATTATAATTATTTTCTTCTTACGAGTAATTTATCAAATTATCAGTATTTAACACCCACATTGAGAATGCCCGAGGAAGTCCATATGTCGGCCTTTACTATGTATACTGATATAATTATTAGATACCTGTGTATAAAAGCAATTCTTGACTTTTTCTACCTACATAAAATTACAGTAATTACTTATATGATAACCTGAGTTATTATTTGCTAATGCGAAATTAAACGCCTCTGGTAATGTTCGTGTTTGCTTATTTTCAATCAATGTGTGCAGTTGTTTCGAGACGGAAAAATTATACGCAGCTAGTAACGCACTTTTCATATTAATCATTCATGTTTCAGTGCGGATACGTTACGGCTATTATGATACTTCACACGTAATTCCAATATGGTATTTAAACCATGCGGAAAATTAAATGTTCTCATGGTGAACAGTTACGTAACGTTACGTTAAACGTTTAATTGATATTTGATTTTGTTATTAAATTGATTTTATGTTATTTACTTAAATTTATAAAACATATAATTAAAATAGTCATGTTCAAATGATTTTTTTTTTGGATTTATTGTTTTGAATATGATTTACTTGATTTATCACGAAATCCACATATTTAAAGATATAGTATTCTTTCATTTAATAAGAAATGATCGCTCAACAACCACGGCTCTAGTAAATCTATATATGAAAATTTGGACAAAAACTGTCATACACTGGCAGTGTTTTTGAATCTATCAAAAGCATTTAATCTCGTTTAAGTATCACAAAATACTGCTAGGAAATCTTGAATATCTAGGGATAAGAGGAAAGACCTTAGACTGGCTTACATCATGCCTCGAAGACAAGGCACAATATGTTCAAATTGATGAGACAAAATCAAATCACTTATCTATGATTTACGAATTCCCACAAGTGTACTGGGATCTCTTCTGTATATATTATATGTAAATGGCATTGTACAGGGTGTTCTGAGTTTGCAATTTGTAGCTTTTTCAGATAATACTACAGTAAAGGTAATGGTTGGTCTCTTAGACCCACATACAGAATAAATACTGAGAATTCAAAAAACACATTCTCAGAAAAATATAAACAAATATGTCATTAATGAAAAAATAAATATTTTTTTAAAATTATAGTGGGCATCAAATTTATTTATTTTATTTAGCGTATGGCTGCATACAGTTACATAATATTAACAAATCACATAATACCTATAAAATAGCACAACACTTTTTGCTTTGCTTATCCCTTCTATATTAAGGTGGCATATTCGGACGGATTGACCGATAGTCACTGTCGTATGGCTCGGAGATGAGCCAGTTGTATGCATTGTAAAATTGCCAGGAGACCAGTTTTGGTAGTTTGGCAGCCAATAATAATTCTAGCTCTTTAGCGTGAAACAGGGTGCACCACGGGGGGCGAGCTAGATTTGCACATTGATGGAGTTGGTATATGAGAAACGCTGGCTTAGCACAAGTAGAGTTACTTGTGAGGATTAATTAAAATTAATGTAATTTAATGAGCTTAAAAATTGAGAACAGTACCCATTTATTATTGTCAAAAAAAATAAAAGGATAAAATAACAAGAAAGAAAAAATTAAATAAATAAATAAATATATAAATAAATAGATAAATAAGTAAAAAGATAAAAGAAAAATACTAAAAATTTTTGATATTTGCTGGTATTTTCACACCATGTACAACACCTATCTTGGCACGGACATGTCTAATTTAGTCTAGATTGAGAATAAAAGAAATATTATGTAACTGAATTTTATTAAAAAATTGTTAGTATTTATTGTTCTATTTGATTTAAAGATGTTTTGAATAGTTATTTATTATTTGGGTTTAATCTACTATCTTAAATAAAATGTTATGTCAAAAAAGAATAAAATTTAGGTAATATTTACCAATAAAAACCATTAAAAAACACTACACGATAAAATTCACATGACCACACCTAACCAGCGGTTCTCATATTGTGGGCATCAAATGAAACCTCTTAAGGCGTGGATAGCAAGCAAATTTCTATTTTTGAAAAAAAATTTTAATGGGATTTTCGTAAAAAATATGTAAAAACTTTTGTCACCCACCCTAATTCCCAGAGGAGTTGATCTAAAAATCTGAAAAAAAACTCCATAATGTACATTGATGGGAACCGGAATAGTTCAACTGGAATTTTTGATCACATTAGTTTTTTGAAAAATATCAATGTTTTTTTTAAACTTATAATTTTTTAGTTTTTAATATTAATAATTAATTGTTTTGTATTTATTATGTGGTATCAAAAGAATGCTCTTAAAAGTAGAATAAGAAACGAAAAGTAGTATTTTTTAAAATTCGCTTCTTTTAACACAATTTTAACCAAAAATATGTCAAAAAAGTTCTTGTCCTGCCCATTTTTACCCAAAGGACTTAGGTAAGAGCTAAGACTAAGGTAGTGTATGTCCTTTTTTGATATTTAATATAAATTAAAAAATCTTTTAACAGATGCGAATCGAGTAGCGTTCTTAAAGGGCTTGCACACAAGAACTCGATCAGAAGTGTAGCGCCTATCATTATACGTCTTGGATTTAAGGTATTAAAGAGGAATAAATCATTTATAGTAATGGAATACTTATGAATCAAATAACACATTGTTAATAGAGAGAAATACATTACTGAAATTGAAAAAATATGAAGTTTAACAGGACTTTATTTTTCCGCGGGCGCCATACACATCTGGCTCCACCTGATCCAATGATGGCTTTAGTCAACACTTAGCCTTAGTCTTAGCGTTAATTTAAATTTTAGTGTAAGTTTTAGTTTTTGTCTTAAGCGTAATAAATGAGTACGAGTTTATAAACTGATTTAGTTTTAACAAATAGCCAATGAAACGCCCGTTCAATGAAATAGCCAGTTTAACGCACGCGCATAGTGTCCTCGTTCATTGTTGACGAACAAAGCTTGATATAACTAATATTTGACACGTCAAAAGTCAAAATCTTTGGTTATAGATAACGATTAAAGAAATAAACATTATGAATAAAGATGTTCTTGAATGAAAACAATAATAAAATTGTTAATAGTTCGTAATATATAACTTGCGCATTTACAATTTAGTAGACTCAATTGCCTACTAAATTGTAAAATAACATTAAGGTTAGATGGCAGAGCAGTGTAAACTGAACCTTGCCAATAAAGAGATTTATTATTATTATTATTATGTTATGTCAGTGTGAGCGCACGCGCATTTGTGCGGTTTTAATCTTAGTGCTAAGAAAAGTTGAATGTTAGTTATCTTTCAAGGTCGGTTTTAAGAACTTTAAGACTAAAACTAAATCAATATGTTGTATGAATTTGCTCGTAGCGATATGATAGCTATAGTATAAGGTTAAAACTAAAACATAAGATTAAAATTAAGACTAAAACTAAATGTTGACTAAAACCACCATAAATCAGTTAATATGTAGGACTCCGCTAAAACTCGGTGAGAGTTCTAGAACATAGCATCATCTTAAAAAGTGAACGTATTTAATATGAACCCGCTGTATAAGCCATTTATCAATATATTTCTTATTAATTTAATTAAGACTTAGTTAAGAACCAAATGCAGAAAAAATCGCTAGGATTTTTTATTTTATATTTTCTTATGTTATTTTTGTAAATTATTTAAATTTATTTTAAACAAATTAAATGGAAGCTCTTAGTACTCAAATATCGAATAAATATGATTACCAAAAATCTGTTGTTTTTGATGTGATTATAGAAATTTTTTCGTCTGATGTCCAGCATTCTGTTGACTTCTTACACTTATTAAATACAAAACCCTGAAATGTGTGAAAATTCACACTTCACATAATTTTTCTTTAATTTTCCAAATAGACGTAAAGTAAGGAAAACATTCCCAATCTAAGGAACGAATACAAATGACCACTCGCAAATTCTGCGGTTCAATTCTGCGATACATTTATCAGCGTATTCGTAAATTGAATTCAAGAATATGCTTGGAGCTCAAACCATTCGTAACTTCTAAACCTGCGTATATAAGAAGGTGCGAATGATTTCGAGAACAGGGCTCGTGCACTTTAACTGCGTGGATCTAATTTATTAACATAAGCTACAAACACATAATGAAATGGACATACACATGTACATATATCTTAACATCGTCTTAACTATCTTGTTTTTATTTTATGAATTCTAGCAGAAAATAGAGAAGGCAAATCACAGAAACCAATTAGGAGTAAACGTCAGGCTTTTAACTAACCTATCTCAACATAAGCTCTGCAACTTCTCTCACCTGGCGTATTCTAGGAAAAGGGAAGGGAAATATTATTTTGTTTTATGTTCATCTCCTTGACATGTTGCATGCATACGGTTTTAAATTTAAGATGTCATACCCTTATCTTATATATTTACATATCTACTGATGTACTCGTTCATCATATTTTGAATGCTGTCATTCGCTTCTGAATAAAATTGCATGTATTTTTATCAGGATATTTTTCATTTATTTTTGTAGATTGTGAATACATAAATTTGCACTTTTCTTTATTAATTGATCTTCTTTGATTTTATTTAAAATAATAAGCAATTTAATTTAAGGATGAAAGTAGAATGTTTGGAGATAATAAGACAATGTATTTGCAATGCAATTAATTACGAAATACACATGAATGTTTTTTTTTTCTTTTTTTTTTTTTTTGATAGTGTGGAATTATCCATTAGGCCAGTTACAAAGTTTTTTGTGATTTGTTTAATTAATGAGAATGAAGTAATAAAGATGAACACACATATCCATGCAACGTATACAACGTATTCGAACCTGGTAATTTTGGCTGCCTGTACACTATCAAAGCCAATTGGATGAATTTCGAATTTCAAATTATGGATTCAAACAATAGTTATTTGTGTACCATGGTTGATATTTTTTGTCTGCAGATGAATTTGATGTCCAAGGCGCTACTGATGCCTCCAAACAGATGAGGGCGAAGAAGAACGTTCTGGAAAAGGTGTATATTGTTATTTTTGGACGAGTAAATTTTCTAACGCGGACCACTAATAATAATTGTTGGTTCATTTTTTGCAAGAAAACAAATATATTTAATGTGCTACTAATACATTTATTTTATTTGTAGAAAATCACAGAAGTTAAAATATAAATTACTTAATTACTCAAATAAAATCAGAAAAATCACAGAAAATAAACAAAATATAAATTATTTACAAAAATATGTGCATATTTTTTTTTTTAGAAAACTGCAAATAACACATATAAAAACTTTCGCGGACCACTAAAATTTTTCTGAGGACTACTGGTGGTCCGCGGATCACCTGTTGAGAAACACTGGATTAGACCACCAAAAAACCCTATAACGTCACAATGTGTCTGTCACTCTGCCTGTCTGTCTGTCTTAACGGTAGAAATTGTAGCCAAATGACTGAACGTAGAAAGTTGAAATTTGGCATGCTTATACAACTCCTTAACCCACATATAGGAAAAATACCAAGGGTCCAAAAAACACATCACGAGATAAATGAAAACAAATATGTTTTTAATGAAAAAATAAATGTTTTTAAAATTTTGTTTGGGTCATAAAAAAACACTTTAAAAAAAAATGTTTATGGTATTTGACAAATATGTCAAAAAACTTTTGTCCCCCACCTTATGTCCCAGAGGGGTAGATCTAAAAATCGGAAAATAATTTCCATAATGTACATCGATGGGAACCGGAATAGTTCAACAAGAATCAAGATCAGGTTAGTTTTCCGAAAAAATAAAGAATGTTTTGTGTCGTTGAAAAAAACAATTTTTTATTTATTTATTTTTTTTTTATAAAATTTATTGTATGACATCAAAATAATGCTTTAAGACGTCGATTAAGGAAGGAATAGTAATTTTTCATTTTTTTTTTATTTTAAGACGATTTTTGACGAAAAAAAAATCACTCTCTTGCACTCTTAAACAGAAAGGTGCATCAATCCCATTTATTTGGCAGAGATTTGCAATAATGTTACATGCTAGCATTTAATATTTGTTGAATGATTGAATACGTGCGTTCAAATGCACTTGTTACACTCCAAAGTGTAACAAGTAACGCATTTCTTTATTAGATATTAATGTTGACATAATTTAATATGAGCTAATTCTAGGTTCTAGATACTGAGTGAAGGCTGGAATCACTTAAGATTCAAATTACTTAATTACTCAAATAAATCAATACACTTTCACAATATTTTGTTATTAATTTATATACATATATATATACAACTAAAGATACAAATCTAAACATAAGAATTTACAAAACGGTAATTTCAAACGAGGATTAACTTTTATGTTTTTACAAACGACCAGTAGATGGCAATATTGAAATGTGTCATTACTATATTCGTAAAATCTGACATTTGTTATCGTGCAATCAGTGGCAGCTTATAAATTGACCGAATAGTTTGTGGACAGTGAGCGTTGAAAAATAAATAAGTTTGTGAAAAAATGGATATTATTCGTGAAGGTTATCGTTGGATGTTTTTTTACGATTTTAGTAAAGGTCTAATTCAACAACAATGCATAGATTCGCTTCGTTCAACTTTTGGTAAGGAAGCACCATCAGAAAAGACTGTTTACAATTGGTTTGCAGAATTTCGTCGTGGTCGTGCGTCCATGAGTGAAGAATCTCGTGAAGGCTGACCAAAATCGGTTGTGATTCAAAAAAACATCGATGCTGTGCGCAAAGTGATTAAAGAAGATCAGCATGTGACTTACCGTGAGATAGAGGCATCCTTTGGTATATTACAGACTGCAATACATTCGATTTTGCTTGAACATTTATCTGTGAAAAAAATCTGTTCCCGATGGATTCCGTATAATTTGACCGAAGCTCAAAAAAGGCTCGTATTGATTGGTGTAAGGGAATGCTAAATAAATTCAACTTAGGCACTGCAAAATCCGTATACAAAGTTACAGGTGACGACATTTGGATTTATTCATATAAATCAGAGGTCTTCCAAAATGAACCGAAACCCACAAAAGTTGTTCGTTCACGAAGCTCTTCCAAGGAAATGTTTGCTTGTTTCTTCGGTTGCACTGGACATGTCGCAACCATTCATTTGGAGGATCGGAGAAAAGTTAATGCTGAATGGTATATAACAATTGGTTTGCCAGAAGTCATCGACAAAATCGTGTATTCTGTAAGAAATGCGTTAAAATTAGCGTCAGATTAAATTTTTTATTTTAACAGCGTGTCTAACTCCATTATAGAAAAATGCTAATCTGTAAGAGCATTTGTTAAAGTAAGCGTTAATACAATATTTTTTAACGCGAAGTGCTAATTCACCTTGTAGAGAGACTGTATTAATGAACGCGCATGCGCTGTTACGTTGAATTTTAACATTTTTGACGTGTCAAAATCAAGAGAATCTTAACCCAATATTGTGTATTAAATAAAAATATAACTATATTCAACTTTTAGTTAGTCAATTTATATACTACATTGTATTATAACATTTTATCTCATTTTTGAATGAAATGCGAATTATGTGTTAATTTTATTTTTATAAAGGTGTTCGGTAATATTAATTATTAAAATTAATTGATTTATTACTCTATCTACCCTGGATTATATGGACTAACATTGTTGTGATCTTCATTATCATTCTCATCAATTGTTTCTTCAAATAATACACCATTAAAATGTACTGCAATATTGTGAAGCTTAACGGCAAGTGATTTTTGTATCTTTCAGAGGATTATAATTTTAAGTTGCTGACCGGTGTAGCGGTAATACATGTGCTCTGCGTTGCTTAGGTCTCGGGTTCGAATCCCGTTCAGGCATGGAATTTTTCAAAAATAATAATTTTCCTGGCTAATTGTCAAAGCAGCAAAGGCCATAAAAATAAATATAAAAAATTTCTGTGTCCCAACAAAAACCAAAATTGCTCTTTAATACTCCATTTACTTCCTTTCTACACAATTACTTGAACTTGCGTCTGGGTTACTTGTATCACAAAACTCAAAGGGGTTACTTGTATCATAAAAATAACGAAGCACCATTCTTAGCTCTACTGTAAAAAAATTACTTTAAAAAGTAAGAGAAAGTTTGAATTTTGTCTTATAATTATTAATATTCCTACCGTCTAGTGTTTTATTCCTTTACTTTTTAATAAAATGACATTTAAGTAAATAGGATCAGCCATTTTGCAAACTTAACACCAGCGTTAACTTTTAAAACCACCGTTTTAGTAGGCGTTTATTGTAGAACGTTAACTGGCTATTTTAACACCGCCGCATTAAAATTTTGTTGAAATGATAAAGTGACATTGACATTGACAACCTTAATGACAGTGACAGTTCACGTTACTAGGGTAACATTTTTATATATAATGTTTTTGTTATTATTGTTAAGTTGTTGATTAAACAAGAAAATGTTGTAATAATATTATTGTGTCAATCCGTTCGTTTTAATAAAAGTAATATACACTTTGTGTAGCATAATTATTACCATTACACTGTGTACGCTCTGGGATAATTATCAACAGGTTATGGGCCCAGATAAATCAGACCCAGAATAATAGTAATAAAAATAAAAAAATAAATACTAATTTGGTTAATTACTCTTTCAACGCATCGTAGGGAAAATGTCTGGAATAATTAAAATTGAATCTTTAAGAAAGGACAATTACGATACTTGGAAATTGCAGGCTGAGGCAGTCTTAACCAAGAATGATTTATGGGGATATGTAAAAGGAACCATAAAGAAACCTGAAGATGTTTCCAGAACAGAAGAAATTGAAAAATGGGAGACGGCAGACGGTAAAGCAAGATCTGACTTAATTCTGACTATTAGTCCATCAGAACTTCGTCAAATCAAACATTGTAAAACGTCACGAGAAATATGGTTAAAGCTAGAAAATGTTTTTCAATCCAAGGGACCTGCCCGTAAGGCAACTTTATTAAAAAGGCTGACCTTGAATAAGATGAAAGAAGGAGAAGACATCCATATGTATTTATCAGACTTTTTTGAAACTGTAGATAAATTACAAGAAATGGAGCTTGAAATCAACTCTGATTTACTTGCTATCATGCTTCTCTATAGTTTACCTGATAGCTATGAAAATTTTCGAATAGCGATTGAATCTCGAGATGAGCTACCGACGCCCGAACAATTAAAAATAAAAATAACGGAAGAAGACGCTGCCAGAAAATCAAAAGAAACTGATGTACAAGATGTAAAATTTATTAACCATAAGTACAACAGAAACAAAAGCGCAGCTAGTAAAAGTGGTAATAATTTTGGCGAAACCAGATTTAAATGGAAATGCCATTTTTGCAAGAAAATTGGTCACAAGTCCAATGAATGTTGGAAAAGGAAGCAAGGTAAGAAAAATGATCACAATCTTATTTTAATAGAAAGTCCAACAGAAATAGCTTTAAGTTCTGTAAAAGAAAACCTAAAAAATAAATGGTGTTTAGACAGTGGTTGCACTTCTCATATGTGTTGTAGAAGATATGATTTTAAAAATCTTGAAACATCTTCAAGAACTCTGAATCTGGCAAATCAGAACACAACCAATGTAGAAGGAATAGGAGAAGTGCAATTTACAGTCGAAGATAAATGGTGCGACAGAACACTACACCTGAAAGATACTCTTTTTGTACCTGATCTGCGCACAAATTTAATGTCTCTAGCCAAAATAACTGACAAAGGTTTTCAGGTAATATTTAAAAAAGACAAAGCTATAATTGCAGATAAAAATAGAAAAACACTTGCAATGGCCGAGAGAACTGGTGATTTATATTTTATAAAAAAGCAAGAAATGTCAAATTTGACAACGTCAAATAATTTGACAGCGTCAAATAATTTGACAACTTTAAAATTATATGAATGGCATGTAAGACTTGGGCATTTGAATGAGCAGTCATTGAAGCAAATGATGCATAGAAAGAATGTTTACGGAATTAATTTACCGAAACAAGAAAAAATGCCGCCATGCCAAACATGCATGAATGGAAAATTGACACAATCACCATTTCCTAAAAATGAAAATTTAAATAGGACAAATGACTTACTAGAAATAGTTTATTCGGACATATGCGGCCCCATGAGGACCGAATCATTAGGAAGAAAAAAATACTTCATTACTTTTATTGACGACCGCTCAAGGTGGTGTGAAGTTTACTTCCTAAGGAATATGTTGCGACCACTTGAGTCGCAAAACTATTCAAAATTACCGCTTTTGGTAATTTTTATGAATTCTTATTTTTCATATACAATTCTAGCGTTCATTGTATGAACCGCTAGAATCTTGTATAATTCTGTCTGAGACGGCGACTACTCGATTGTCTTTCATCGAGAACAGACGTCTTTTGAGTTTTTTGCATAATATCAATATACTGTGTTTCGAGTTTACCAAGACGAGGCTGCGAGCTATTTGGTAAACCAGAATTTGTGCTTGACCACCTTCGGGATCTACGTTTTTTACAAGGAAAAAACCCCCGTTTTGGATCGCGTCAAGAAGAGTTATTTTGATATTAGACCACTCCAGAAGTTGGGCCAGTAATCAACCGACATCGGCGATTCCACCAGGATATTGTAGAGTCCGATTGTGGATAACTGAAGCCAACTTCTGTATCTGTACTCCACGCTAAGTATTTTTCCGTATTTTCATACGGAACGCGTGAGTACACATCTCAATTCATATTTTTTCATTGTATTTTGACGCGCCGCACAGTTCAGTACCTGTGCGTGCGCACATTGTTAATTTTTGCCACTTGTTAATTTAGATTCTGAAAATTGTAAATTGAATATTAATTTGTGTATAGTTTCTCACCCCAATGTATCTGGTTGTGTCGGGGAGAAACATATATTTGTAAAACTTTATTTATACTTTATTTATACTAATTTCCGCTACATTTTCCCCAATTAATTTTTGTTTGTTATAAAAATTATTCAAAATAATTTTTCGTGTTACTCAGAGCAGTTCTACGATTTCAACGGCTGAGTAGGGATTCAAGAGGACAGAATTGTGTTATTACTCCTCCAGAACCACTGTGTGGGCCCCTTCGAATACCTCTACTCCCAGGGAAAACCAAACCACATGTAATAAGTCTCCAAGCATAACCCCTTGGAGTGAAATACGTCTGAACCCTGCCTGTCCTTTTTTTTGTTTGTGAGTATAACTCTGCTCTGAAGTAACGCGCCCCCTTTTTTCAACGATTTACCTGCAATTCTGCTGCAGGTAAAATCCGGACATCACAAATTTCTCAGCAGAACCGTTTATTGGTCACCACGTGTGGCGGATCCTACGATCTTAGTCGTAGACCTATGTGACGCCGCGACGCCTGCGTCTCTCCTACGAAACCAGCGCAACGGGCGCCACAGAATAAAAATGAAGCATTTGATGCCTTCCAGAAATTTAAGGCATATTCAGAAAATTTAACAGGCCGAAAAATAAAATATTTACAGACCGATAATGGCACCGAATATCTGAATAAAGAATTTGAAATTTTCCTGGAAAGAAATGGCATAAAAAGAAGGTTGACAGTCCCATATACACCTCAGCAGCAAGGTATAGCAGAAAGAAAGAATAGAACTCTACTGGACATGGCTCGTTGTTTACTAATAGACTCAAAATTGCCTCAAGCATTTTGGGCCGAAGCAATATCCACAGCAAACTACATTCGAAACAGATGTTCTTCCAGAAGTCTGAATTATCAAATTCCTCATGAACTTTGGTTTGGAAGGAAACCAACTGTCAAACATTTCAAACAGTTTGGATGCAAAGCACTAATGCTAGATAAAAATTCATCGAAAGGAAAATTCGACAGAAGATGCATGGATGGTATTTTCATTGGATATTCCGAAGAATCGAAAGCATATCGCATTTGGAACTCTAAATCTAGAAAGGTCTATGTTTCTAGAGATGTTAAATTTATAGAAAAATTTACAACTTTAGAAGAAGAAGAAGATCTGAATTTTCAAAATAATTCCTTTCCAGAAGAAAATATAGAAGTAAAAGAAAGAAATGAAGGAAAAGGTATTTTAATAAATCTGGAATGTAATAAACCAAATGAAAAATCACTCAATGAAAATTCCATGGAAATAAAACATCCTGAAGAAATGAAAAATCCTGAAGAAATGAAAAATTCCGAAGAAATGAAAAAAGGAAGAGGAAGACCTAAGAAAATGAGAACAGGGAAACCAGGGCGACCAAGAAAGAAATTCGTTTCTATGGAAACTGGTATTCCATGTGACAGTTCTCAAAACAATGGAAATGAAATTCAAGACGTAAATGAAGAAACAAATACAAATAATAATAATGGAAATGAAGTAAAAGAACATGGAAATGAAGAAAATGTAGGAGAAAATGAAGAAAAAGAAAACTATTCATGTGAAATAGCTTATTTATCAAATATAGCAGAAAATATAACAGTAGAGAAAGCTATGGATGGGCCAAACTCACCTGAATGGAGAGAAACTATAAAAAGGGAGTACCTAGCAACAATCAAGAATGAAATCTGGGAATTAAGAGATCGCCCCAAAAATCGAAAAATAATAAGCAACCGTCTAGTATTGAAAAATAAGTATAATGTAAATGGGGAAATAGAAAGAAGAAAGGCCAGACTAGTGGCCAAAGGATACACTCTGTAAGCTGGCAAAGCTTTGTCGGAGGCATGCAAAGAAGCAATTTATCTAAAATCCCTCAGGAACTAGCAACAAATCCAGTTTACCATGCCCGATTCAAGCACATAGACATCAGACATCATTTCGTCAGAGAAGTAATACAAAATGGAAAAATTAATTTAACGCATTTGTCCACTGACAAAATGATTGCTGACGTACTGACAAAATCATTGCCGAAGATAAAACACAATGCTTGCAAATCAGGACTTGGAATTATCTAAAATGGACCATGTAAAAATGTCACTTTAAGGGGGCGTGTTGAAATGATAAAGTGACATTGACATTGACAACCTTAATGACAGTGACAGTTCACGTTACTAGGGTAACATTTTTATATATAATGTTTTTGTTATTATTGTTAAGTTGTTGATTAAACAAGAAAATGTTGTAATAATATTATTGTGTCAATCCATTCGTTTTAATAAAAGTAATATACACTTTGTGTAGCATAATTATTACCATTACACTGTGTACGCTCTGGGATAATTATCAACAAATTTTAACACAAATATGCTTAGCTAATAGCATTTACGTTTAAAATGGTGTTAAAAAAATTAACGTCAGTTTCTGATATTAAGATTTTAACATCAAGCAAAGCCAATAGACCATAGAATATAAGTTATTTAATTTTGTTTAATATTGTTTAAAATTATAGTTTTTGTAGTTAGTATTGTATGTTACACTATGAAGAAATCAATATAAATGCTATTACCTGCATATTTATACTTATTTTGTTAGTATGAATGATATTTATTTATTGTTTATATATTTATTTTATTTTTATTTTTTTGCTAAACTTTTCTCGATGTTTTAAAAGTAAAATAGAATAACCGATCAAGTTCCGCGAGATCGGGGTGAACAATTATTAACGATGATTAACAAATATATAAAAACTGGTCAAGTTCACCTCGATTTACGGTACATAGAAAATTATTCTGAGAATACCAAACTTTTGGCAATACGCCCGTGAATGGACTGCTGCTAAGTATTTACTTTGGTATGTACTTTCGTAAAAAAACTGCAAAAAATAAAATGATTTAAAAACAATTCTTAAAAATGCTGAAGCACCTTCATTCTTGCTAACTTGATGCTGGTGCTATTATTCCTATCAAACAATTATGTAATTAATTTGTCAAGTAAACATCGCTTGAAAATTCTTATTTCTTATTTGGAAAATAATACTTTTAATTTCCAAAGAAATTGATATATCGCAGATTTTTAAGAAAATATTGTTTACATGTGATTAAACTGTCAAGATGATTTATTAAATTCGTTACACAGCTGTAATTTTATAATAAAAAACTCGACAAAAAATATAGAAAATATAAAAAAAGTTCGGCGTATAGATTGGTGTTTTGCATTTTCATTACAATTCACTATAACTTGACATACAAATCTTTTCAAAGTTACAAAGAAACAATAAAATTGTTTCAACTACTTAAAACAGTTTTATTGTAACTTTGTTTATTCATTAAAAATTAAGTAGTGAGCTTAACCCTTTATTGCCCAATACAGTCCCGAAATGGATCATGTACGAGGGATGTTTCCAAAGTTCTGGGAATTTAGCTATAATTTTTATTGTTTTGTTAATTTTCGTCAATATTACAATGTAGTTTTTCAACATAATCTCCATTTAACTGAATACATTTATCCCAACGATAAACTAATTTTTTTAAGCCGTCCTGAAAGAACTTTTTCGGTGTCTCCTCAATCCACCTATTTATGGCACGTTTTACGTCAGTTAAACTTTCAAATCGAACACCGTAAGGGTTTTTTCAAATCTGGGAACAGATGATAATTTGACGAATAGTCATTCGCCTGTCCTCTTTCAGTAGGTCTTCGACGGCAGTAATGTTTCTTTCATTTACCGACGTGCTTGGGCGCCCACTGCGTGGATCGTCTTCTAGAGATATTCTACCGGTTTTAAAACGATCGATCTACCGATGAACAGTACTTTTGGATTCTGCAGACTCACCAAATACTCCTTGCAGACGCTGAATAATTTTTGATGTTTTCACACCTTCTTTCCACAAAAAGAAAATTATTGCTCTTTGAGATTTTGCTGCGTCTTCGATGGTAACAAAAACAGTGCTACGAAAACGCGTCTATATCAGTCGAACACCTAAATCAGACTGAACAATATTGCACTAGATAGTTGCATAAACATGTCAAGACTTGTCTGGCACCAATAACATTGCCTATAAGTTCTGCGTAATTTAATTATAGCACAATTCCCAGAATTTAGGAAACACCCTCGTATAAATCCATGTAAAAATACAATACTTGCAAATTTTATAGAATCGCACGTGGCCGCCTACAGACGACTGCACAATGCAACACCTATGAACGCCGATTGAGCAAATTTACATGTGTTTTTGCTAAAAACAATTATTTGAGTGGAAGAGTTGACGTGTTACGAATGCTTTACGGAACATATTTTTTTTAATTTAAACAATTTACAGAATTAAGGTGATTGTAATTCTTGAATAATAAATACACCAGAAAAATAAAAGAATTGTTGTTTTTATTTCACTTATATAAAACTATTAACGTATATAAACCCTTTTGGCACTACCTGCCCAGATTAGACTTAGGGCGAGTTTACCGTTTATAGGTCTGCAGGTAATAAGTTACACTTTAGGTTAAATTTGAATACAAATTAACTGACTCTCCTTTAGCTCTGTGTAGATTTTTGGCCAAGTAAATAATGGGGCACTAGCGATCAACTTACAAACACTTTACTAAATACCATTCTTCTCCTTATCTTCTACGCAACTTTTTTTTGCCTTCTAAGGTTGGCAATCAACATTATAGTTTTGCTTGTTGATACAGAAGCTCGGATTCTTAAGGCGGCGCACAACCCTATAGTCCTCAATAGTTTCTTATACAAAACTAATAATCGGAAATAAAATTAATAACAATCTATATATCAAAATATGCAGCGAATTTTTATCTATCTAATAGGATATTTTTAATTGTAGAAAAAACTGCTAGGTAATTTTAAATAAGCAAATTGCATTATAGGCGCCATCTTGTAAACCAATTGACGCATATTTGCCTACGATGCGGCAAATTGTACCTAAAGCCTCATTCTACAAATATGATTCTAGCTATTTTGTAGTATTGTGAAAATTACTTATACTTATTGTACTTGGTAATCTATTTTTGCCGCCCTTTTGAATCTGCCGCGGTTTTCAAAATTGGTGTTACGGGTAAAAATAACTTATTTTTCCTGAAGAATACGTGTACCAAGTGGCATTCTATTATCTTTAAGTATAATATTTTTCGACGAAGGCTCTAAATTATAAGTAATCAAGTCGAAAAAAAAATTGACGTATTATTTGAACATTTATACACAAAACTATATAAATATAAAAGTTATTCGAAACCCACAAATAGATTTAAAAAATTACAGAACAATATCGCTGATGTCTATTTTTAAGTTAATGAGCGATAATATTTTTACTATAAATGTTTCTACAATTAAAACTATCATATTAGATAGACACAAATTCGGTGCAAAATTTGATGTGTAGGTTGATACTAATTTTATTTCAGATTGTTAGTTTTGTATAAGATACTAGTAACCTTCAGGGGTTATACGCAGCCTTAAGGCAAGAAATTCTTCTGCGACCGTTTTTGTGTGTGAAGATATTTTGCTTTCATTTTATTTTTGGCGTTGGCTTCGATGTTTTAAAGCCGGTAATTTGTATGTCAGTGAAATATTGCGCATTGGAACGCCGCGAATGAATGTTGATGATTTGCAAGCATTATTGAAAGAAAATCTCTCTCAGAGTCAAGAAGAACTCTCAGAAGAGATGGGAGTTGATCGAGTAACAGTTTCGAAAAGATTGTTTGAGATTAGAAAATTCGGAAATTTTGTACCTCAAAAACTCTCTAAACTTTGTTTGTCTGTTCAAAAATTGAAGAGACTGGTGAAAAAAACAAATACGTGACTAATAGAGAGTTTTATGAAAAATGACAAAAACGGTTAAAAAAAAGGTTTAATTTTAATTCACGATTTTTTATAACGGCACACCCAGAGCCCATATGTATGTACATTTTTGATGTATTTTATTACTGTGTATTAACTTTATTAAAATTTGAAAGTCCTACCTGAACAATTGTTTACAAACAAAAAATATATTAATTTCAGACCAAAAATTTATTTTAATGAAAATATTTAAAAAAATTTAAATTAAACCAAATTCGAAACAGGATTTATAACAAAATATAAGAAATTAACATTTTCATGGACAAAATTATAAACAATTTTATCCGCACTTTCTTTCAGTGTTGCATTTTTATAGTAATACTACATGATGTACATTTCGGTCTGCTAAACAGACTTCGTCAGTAGAAAGTGACAGGTTTTAACAAACAATAGAACTGAATGTATGTTTCTCAAAATCTATGGGAGCTGCGTAAAAGGACATATTTTTTTTATACATGTAACTTCCGCATCTATATATTTTTACCGACCGTCAACATATATAAGGGAGGTATTGTGATCATACCGATTTTGACATTTCGAGATTTCGATGGATCTCCACGAATTGAGGTCCCTACATAACGTTTTGACTATTTTTAGCATGATGTCTGTCAACCTGTCTGTCTGTCTGTCTGTCCATCTGTCTGTCTGTCTGTCCGTATGTCTGTCTGTCCGTCTGTGTACACGTGCAGAGCAAATTAGGCTGACAGGATTTTTATGAAATTGCATATTTAAGCTTTCGACATCAATGACACGAGTTGATCAACTTTTGGTAAAAATCGGTTGACTAGAAATGGGAGTTTACTCGTGTCGATTTTAAGATTTTTGCGAATATTTAGCAACAGAAAAATATTTCGAAAAAAATTATTGAACAAAAGTTGCTATAAATGCAATAACTAATAACTTTTATTTGAGACGTTTTTTGATAAAACGAAATATTTCGACAAACTTTTGTAAAATCTAAAAAAGTCTCAATTTTTTCATACTTTTATGTAACGTTTCCATGGTCATGACAAATAATATCTCTGTTAGAAAATATAAGGCCAAGTTATTTCTACTCTGCTGCTAGAATGTATTTTATACAAGTACTTTACGATGGCGGTTGGTCCTGTGGTGGCCACAGCTGATTTTTTTTTATACATGGAACTCAATTTCATAAAAAGTGTCACGTAGTCGGTTTTGTCACCAAGCTCTTTATTTGTTTAAAACATATTGTTGCTGTATGAAGTTTTTTTTTTTGGTGTAAAATTGTTACCGGGGACCAAACATTTCTTATATCTAATAATCCTGAATGTGCAACTTCTTAGCAGTTGCGTTCGCTAAACATTCCCAATGATCTCTAATTTGCTCTAAATATTTTTTTCTGATGAATTTCATATGACGATGAGTGAAGACTCATCACACACTGATAAATACTCTTCTCTTGAGGCGGATGAAGAGGAATCACCTTTTAATATGTTATTTAAGATTTTAAAAGCTGCCCATTCAAAAGAGAGATGTTACCTTCTTATCAATAAATATAATATTTCTATAACACCTAGATCGAGAAAATGGCCTCAGCAAAGCTTTTCCATTTGGCCTGGTACTTAACCAATATTTTAACTTTATTCCATGACTTTAATTTTTTTCTACTTCATAATTCACTTCATTTAACTATATGTCTCCATGTGTTTCAGGGCCTACCTTGCTTTCTTCTTTTTTGTGGGTTTCAGTAGAACACTATTCTGCTTATACATTCCCATTTTACTTTCTTAGGGAGTAAACGATTCACTTCCATTTTCTTTTAAGGATATCCTACTGAATCTCAGTTTGGCCGGTGAGCAGCCATAACTCTTCATTAGATATTCTCTATGGCCAGAATATACGGCAGTCTATGAAGCCATTTGTTAACAAAAACGTGGAGTTTATTCCGATGTGTCGGCATTTTCTTTCAGGTTTCACAACAATACCTCCAATACTGATTTTACATTTGTGTTGAATAACTGTCTCTTTGTATTTCTGGTAATATATCTTGCACTCCAAACTTTGTTCAACATGTAGAGAACTTGGCGAGCTTGTGTGGTTTAGTTCACAATATCATCCTGTCCCAATATCCCAATATCATCCTGTCCCACCTGTGTAACTGATGAGATATCCTAGATAGCAGAAACTATCTACTTAATGTTATTAAAATAAAGTGAAAATTTTTGAACACATCTAATAGCTGGGAATACATTTGATTAGTATAGAATGAATACGAATAAAAGTACAGTTGAAAGAATAGAAGAGAAACTGATTTGTTGATGCGAATACTATAAAGGAATACAGCACCGAATAGCCTAAAAAATACACTGGCATAAACTCCACCGAGAAAATTAAAAGAGTAAGATGGATGACACTATAACTTGATGATTTGTCATATTTTATGTCGCGAACTCTATATTTAATTAGTTATTTAAGAGTAAGCATACACAAATTTAATCATTTACTAAAATCTAATTTATCAAATAAACCTTTTTTGATTTATTGACGTATATTATTTGAAGCAAAAAATTTAAATGGAAAATTAAGTTGCCAGTAGGTTGAGATTTGAGTAATCGAAATTTTAACACTTCACATTTTAATATTATTGAAGTTGTTTTCTTTGAGTTATTAGACATGCTCTCATTTTCATAAAAAAAATATTTAATTTAAATGTTTCTATTCATAAATATGTGTCAATCTTTTTAGTTTTTTTTTATTGGGTAATGAAAGCGCAAAAAAAAAATGAACTGTGTAATACTTTCTCATATAGATTGCATACATGCAATGGTGGCTTTACTCTGTTAAGGCTGTAGCATATTTTTTGGCAAAAATCATGTAGAAATAAATAAAATTTAATAATATACTTTTCGTTCCGTAACCTACGTATAAGGTGATTTTTTATAATAACACACAATAGAATAAAACTATTTTTTTGAAATCATCAGTGAAATAACGTCAAATCGTCAGTGAAGTGACTTCAAATCGACAGTGAAGTAAACTTTTTTGTACGATTTCATGTATGCCGGGTTACATACTTAAACATTAGGGCCGGTTTCTGACAGCGTAGTTAAATATAACCAAACTAGTGCACCCGTTGCCAACTGTGTTGGCAAACAAATCATTACCTTAATGTGGAACTTGCTCGACACCTCAGACTTCTTTCTCTAGCCATACGCCTAACTTCATCCAATTCAAATTGAATCAACTCTTCGTCCATTATTAAAAACTGGACAAATAATGAGCATTAATCCGAATTATTAATTAATTAACTTTTTAAGATGGGAAAACGATTCATTTTCACTCAGTGCATTATATTTATAATGTTAAAATTAAAAATGATTTGAGACGTTAAATTTAAAATATATTTATTAAAATTAATTTTCCATTTTCTTATATAATATAAAAATACGCACACGGAAAAAACGCACACGGATAAATACGCACACGGAAAAAAGCACACATGAAAAAAAAATAAACAGTTATCAACCATAACCTAAGATAGTGCTTTTAAGGTGAATCACTGTCCATGGCCCTGCACAGAACAGTTAAAATACAATTTATTTTTAGGTGGTTTATAAAAAAATAAATAAACAGTTATCAACCATAACCTAAGATAGTGCTTTTAAGGTGAAACACTGTCCCTAGACCTGTACAGAACAGTTAAAATACAATTTATTTTTAGGTGGTTTATAAAAAAAAAAAAATAAACAGTTATTAACCATAACCTAAGATAGTGCTTTTAAGGTGAATCTAACCTAAACTAAAAGGTAAATGATATTTTAATGTGATAAATAAACAGAAACCATTGTTTTAGAGCCACTGATAATTCTTGAATTATTTAGTGTAGTCGTTATGTGCTGCCATCTGTTTAGAGTTTGCAGTGGGATATTGTAAATCTTGTCCCATAAATCGTAAAATTAAAAAAATAATAAAGCATTGAAAAAATAATAATAAAGAAAAAAAAGTCACATTTTTCTTACTTTCATCAAAACCAAATATTTTTTAAAATAATTATTTTTCTGCTAATAATAATTTTAATCAAAAATGTCGAATATCACGGAAGGATAACGTTTTTCTGTGTTTTGTTTCGTAAAAAAACCGATCCGTGTATTTCACAACTAAATTGATAATTGTGAAGTGATTTTTTAATGAAAAACACAACTGTCATTTTTACTAATTTATTGTCAACACTCAAAACAAAAATCACAGCACACTACTGTCCAATACATAAACAATAATTTCTTACAATTCTATCAATTATTATAATAAGTGTTCGTAGAATATTCACTATTATTGCATCTTATAATAATTATAAAAAGTGTTCGTAGAAAATTCACTATTATTGCATCAACAATATATTTTAAACAATTTTGACATAAATAATTAACATATGCGCGCCTCTATCGGGGAATGAAGAAACGACCGGTCGATCATACAAACAGGCGTCCGGTCGAACATACGAACATACAAACAGGCGTATTATATTATAGGATGGTTGCTATAATTACTTATGGAATTTTTATATTGTAACCGAGTTCAACCAAAAGATTAAACTTTGCTAAGCTTTCAGAAACCGGCCCTAAAACAAATGAAAACAAATAAATATTAAATGTGGTTGAACATAAATATTTCTATCTTTATATATAAAAATGGATATTTGTGGCTATGTCCGGAAATTCTAACCCACTTCCAGATACGCTACCGAGTTGAAATTTTGCATACAGGTAGCAAATGGCTTCATCATAACTAGAAAAATCGAAAATCTCAAAAAAGTCCCATCAGAAACGAGAAATTAATAATTTTGTTTTTAATTACATTCGACCATTGGTATATCTATCACATATGCAGTGACCGGATAGGAATTTTCATTCAATAGTTGACTGTCTAACTGTATGAACATCGTGAGTGTTCGCTAAATATCGGAAGTGTTCGGCCCGAGAATAACCTTTATCAGGACGTAAACATTGTAGAAAATAAAACCGGTGTTTGGTTACAGCTGATAATAAATTGTTATTGTTATTTAGCAAAACTTATGGTTCGTGTATGTAGAGCGAGACATAAGCTGAATATCTGTTTTCTGGATAATTATTTTTAACGGAGTTTTCTTAACTTATTTTTATTATAATTATTTTTTTTTGTATCTTTTTTTTACGAATATTGATTTAAATGCGATTGATAGCCATATTTTTTCAGTGTGGGCTACTTGCTCATTCTTCTATTTTTGTTTAAAAACATCTATTTTCTGTATCTATAAAATAGAAAATATTCGGAAATTGTAACCCACATATGGTACTGAGTTTTTATGCAAATTTGATGAGTGTGGAAATTTGGTTTACAGGTAGAAAATGCCGTCTGTATAACGATAACAAAAATCGCATTAGAAACGATATTCATGAATTTTGTTTTTATTTATATTTGGGCATTAACATAGTTTTGAGAAATATTTAGTTGGATGGCTTTAGTGCAGCTTCGGACATCGTGCATTTTCGTGCGTAATTGTTATAACCCGAAGCCTGAGGTTGCATTTAGTTTACAGTCAGTCTAACCTAAACAACTGTTGCGAACGGATGTATGTTTATTATCTATCTATCTATCTTCTATATATATAAAAGCAAGTGTCCTGACTGACTGACTCATTCACTCATCACCGCCCAGCCCGAACCGCTGGGCCTAGGAACTTGAAATTTGGAGAGTATATTCGCTCCGTGACGTAAGCACCCACTAAGAAGGGATTTTTCGAAATTTCACTCCTAAGGGATGAAAAGGGGTGAAATGTGATTTCACGAATTCCTTAATATCTCTTAGGGCCGATGGGATATCGACTTAGTTTTTGCTTACAAGTATTACCCATATAAATGCCGAAAAACCAATTTCGGTTTTTTGCCCTAATCAACCCCTAAAGGGGTGAATCTACAATCGGGGTGAATTTTACAACCCGTCTTATTTCCTGTGTTTGTTGAGTTATAAGGTTTCTTTTTGGCACATAAGTGTCTTTTTATAATATCTCGAAATGGTTTTGACAGTTTTTTAAAATTTCACCCCTAAAGGGTGATATGTGATTTCAAGGTTTCTTTAATATCTCTTAGGACCAATAAGATATCGATTTGCTTTTTGCTTACAAAAATTACCCATATAAATACCGAAAAACTAATTTCAGGATTTTGTTCTTATCAACCCTTACAGGGGTGAATCTACAATTGGAGTGAATTATACATCCCGTCGTATTTCCTGTGATTGTTGAGATGTGACATTACTTTTTGGCACATAGGTGTATTTTTAAAATATTTCGAAAAAGTTTTGACAGTTTTTTTTTAATTTCAGCCCCAAAGGGTGAAAAGGGGTGACATGTGATTTCAAGGATTCCTTAATATTTCTTAGGATCAATAGGATATCGACTTGGTTTTTTCTTACAATAATAATCTTTATATATAAAAGACAATATTTGTGGCTATGTCCGGAAGTTCTAACCCACTTCCAGATATGCTACCGAGTTGAAATTTTGCATACAGGTAGGGAATGCTTTCATCATAACTAGAAAAATCGAAAATTTCAAAAAAGTCCCATCAGAAACGAGAAATTAATAATTTTGTTTTTAATTATATTGGACCATCGAAGTATGTATGATGCGCTCAGCGAGATCGCGGGAATTTCGTTTCAATGGTTGTTTGGACAACTATAGTAAGTTCGTGAAACATCGTTCAATGTCGTTCGGCGCGATTCATCATTACTCTGCTCTAGCTGATAAGATTTATATATTGTTATTTAGTAAAATTTTTGATTAGTGTATGCAGAGCGAGACTAAAGTGGAGCACCTGTTTTCTGGTTTTTTATTTTAGGGCATTTTTATGAACTTTGTTATTTTTATTTATTTATTTTTTTTTTTTTCTATTCTTTTATTTAAATCTTTTATATATATAAAACAGAAAATCTGTGTGTACCGAGTTGGAATTTGGTATATAGGTAGGAAATGCAGTCAATATAAGGAGGCAAATCGAAAATCAGAAGAAAAAAAAAAAGGTATCACTTAAGACGTAGACTTGACAGAAAAATTGCTTATACAGTGAAACCTCTATCTATCGTTTTTGAAGGGACCTATTGAAATAAACTATGGATGCGGGAAAACAATGAAAAACACATTAATACATATTTAAATGTTTAATATGTACGTACATATATATTCTAAATAAAATTTTAAATAAAAAATATCGTAACAAAATAAAAAAGGAAGCTGCATGCCGACAAAAAAAATTATACTTTGTATTGTATATAATCTTTCATCGTCATTTGCTTTTTGGCTTTTTATATTGCCGTTAGAAATCAATATTCTTTCGGTGTTACAAATTAAATTTTTTTCGACATCAGTTATCGAATGCGCATAAAAAAAGTTTTCAATTTGAAAAAACACGAAATTTGCTGCGTAATTTAAACGATGAATGCGGTAAAATGATACAGAGAGAAATGATCGATGCGATCTATTTTTGCGTGTTTTGTATGAAATTAATTCGGAACCGCAAGAAATAACGATATAGGTATACGGGAAAATTATTATTCGAGGAACGATAGATAGAGGTTTCACTGTAATAAGAAAACAAATATTTTTTTTTTAATGATTTTTATTTTATTGGATTGATTTACGGGAGTTACGAAGGGACAACCTAAAACTAAACTTTTGAAATATCTCATTTACTTTTGACTTAACAGCAAAAACGCACATGAGAAAAGCTGTTTAAAATAAAAATACAAATACATGTTATCCTATAAATTTTTCAATTGGTTAAGAAGCAGGGGAAGGGAGATGGGGGAGGTGCTAAAACTAAAATACTGGAAATATCTCGCTTATTATTTACTTTACATCAACAATTTATAAAGATAATTTATAAAGACTTTGATTGAAGAACGATTATTTTCTGTTTAGTGTAGCTTCTGAATATTTAGGGGGACAGAAGGAGCGCTACTTATAAACTTGAAATATCTCTTAATATTGACTTAACATTAAACATGTGTATAACAGAAGTTGTTACAATATCAATAATATAAATAAATAAATAAACAAATCTTTTCTGTTTAATCTTCTTCTGTATATAGGTATATCATTTATAAAATTTTCTTATATACATATGTATATAAATACATGACCTGACTGACTCATCAACGTTCAGCCCAAATCACTAGACCTAGAAACATGAAATTCGAGAAGTATATTTACTCCATGTCGTAAGCGATCACTAAGAAGAGAATTTTCGAAATACGACCCCTAAGGGGCTGTTAAGTGATTTCAGGGATTCCTCAATATCTCTTAGGCCCAATGAGGTATTGACTTAGTTTTTGCTTACAAAGGTTACACATACAAATGTTAAGAACTAAATTCAGGATTTGGTTCTAATCAACCCTTAAAGGGATAAATTTATTATGTATTCGGAGTGAATTATAGAACCCTTCGTATTTCCTATGTATGTTGAGTTATAACATTGTGTTTTGGCATATAGATGTCTTTTTAAAATCTTAGAAACTTCTTGACAGTTTTCTTTTAAATTTTCACGCCTAAAAGGGTAAATTATTATTTTTATTCAATAGAACGCCCCCTGGACATAGAAACATGAAATTCGTGGAGGAAGGAATGTTCCTTCCATGATGTGAGCACCTATTAAGAAAGATTTTTTTTAAATTCGACCCCTAATGTGGTGAAATGTTTCTTTCACGGATTCCTCAATATCTCAGACCTATAATGAGCTATCGACTTGGTTTTTGGTTACAAAGATTACCCATACACATGTACAAAAACGAGGTTCAGTATTTTGCTCTGATCAACCCATACAAGGCAAATCTAGATTCAAGGATATTCATAAAACCCTTCAAGTGACCTGTTTCATTTCTTTTTGGCACATAGGCGTCTGTTTAAAATCGGTATATGTATTAAAACTCAAAAACGGATGAACCGATTTTAGTGCTATTTGCAACAGCGTATTCCAAATTTGTCTGGAAAGATTTTAAGCTATATATCATCGCGGTAAGACACCAGCTTTCCGATCAATTAAGAAATATTTAAACTATAAAAGATACACATATTCAAAATATACCTATATTAACGAATTTTGGGTTTAATATTGCAACAAAAATGTTCCCGAGGATATATATCACAATTTTCTTTATTTTCATTTTAGACGACAATTGTAACGTTAAATTCGCTATTGAACATTATTGTAACCCCCTAAAGCAATACGAAGAAAACTTACTTCGGTGGCAAGAATATTTACTAACGAAAAAAAGTGCTCTGATCTATATAGGTACGATTTATAAATCAGGAATAATCACGAAGTAATTATAATAAATATCATAAAAATTATAATAAATAATTTCGTAAGGTGCAACATAAAATGCTTTACGTGACTGGCGCTGCCTTTGGCAATGATTTTCACATGGGCATTTTCCTAGGTTAGCACATCGGGATACTTATACGTGTTGATATTAAATGTCTGTACTACCAATGTTTACAAAGAAATTCGTACTTAAATTATTTGTATAAGAAGCACATATTAATACAATTGTAGATTAAAACAAATAAATATATTTGAATATAAAACGATTCGTAGCAACCAGATCTAAGCGGGCTACGACTACTTTATTTCGGTAGCGAAGCAGCGGGTACACTGCTAGTCGAATACAAAAAAGATGACGAAAATATCACTTAATAATATAGTTTCTGCTTAATAATTGTTGTTAAAATACACTTTTGCACAGATAGTCATCAATTATATGTGTAAAGTACATCTAACCTATAAATTAAGTATTACATTTTATACAATTTCAAGATTTCAGAAAAAAAAAAAAAATAATAATAATAATGTGCTCCTTGGCACTAAAGCTCCTTTTTATCACTCAGGTGGTTATTTACTTCGGTAAACGCTTCGGAAAATAATATGCACAATTCGTGATAAAACTCGACTTGCCTTGGTACACGACTATTTTTCAACGACAAAAAATCGAAATACAGTTAGGCACATTGAGGTATTTCGAAAAACTAATCTGCGCAAAAAATCGTATTAAACTATTTCGGTTCCCATCATTGTCTATTTTTGAGAATTTTTAGATCAACTTACATACGAGGTCTGAATATCGCGAATTTTGTGTTTTTTCAAAAATTATTTATTTATTCATGAATATCTATTTTGTCCCCTTCAAAGTAATCCCCACCAGATATTATACACTTGTGCCAACGTTTCTTCCAATCCTCGAAGCACTTGAAAAAATAATTTTTTGTGATCTTGTTCAGCTCCTCCTTCGATGCCGTCTTTATCTCCTCACTCGTACCGTAGCGTCGTCCTTTCATGGGCCTCTTCAGTTTCGGGAACAAAAAAAAGTCACAGGGGGTCAGATCTGGGGAATACGGTGGCTGCGGCATTATTAGTGTGCTATTTTTGGTCTAAATTGAGCAATTTTGGTACGATATTCGCGGCGACCCGTCTCTTGCCCAAATCATTGGTAAAAATTGAATGGCACGAGCCAATCGATATGTTTAGGTCCTCAGAAACTTCTCTAACGGTGATTCGACGATTGGCCAATACTATTTTCTTCATTTCATCAATGTTTTCGTCTGTTGTTGACGTGCTCGGGCGTCCGGCACGCTCTTCGTTGTTCACATCTTCTCGGCCCTCTGAGAACATTTTGTACCACCGATAAACGTTGCTTCGGTCCAAGGTAGCTTCACCATATGCCACAGTCAACATTCGGAATGCGTGCGTGCACTTAATTTTGTTTTTCACACAAAATTTGATACAGATTCTTTGATCCATTTTTTGGTATAGGCAAAAATCGAAGACGTGCAAGCAAAGCAACTGTCAAAAATTAACTGAACATTCAAAATGGCCGAACTTGTCGGCATAAGTGAGAGACATGAGTACCAACATAACGCCACAAAAAAATCGAAAATCAAATATACGTAACCCGCAAAAATTCAAAATTCGCGATACTTTTTGAACAGGCCTCGTGCATATTACATATGGTTTGGACCAAAAGTTTTTAGGACATTTTTAGCGATAATCATGTAAAAATATTATTTTCTGCAAATATATAGTTATGCTCGTTTAGCTGCGATGCTTTACAATGTTTTATTTGATACTCTACACATTTTTTTTATGTTTATTTCTTTGTTATAATTTTGTTTATATTTTTGGGCGATATATTTTTTGAAACCTCAATATTTTTCCAATATGTGGGTCAATGATCTGTATATGCATGTCAAATTTCAGTTAACTTGGCCAGCTGACTAACAGATAGATACATGAGTATGATGATATGAGGGTTTTCTGGTCATACTTACGAAACCCTAAAAGACATAAGGCAAATAAAGAGATCAGATGACATCAATTCTATCCGGCAACCAATATTTCCAAACGGCAAAGGAAATAACATAATGGTTACATCAGGCACGCATACAGTAAATTGGTATGGGGGAGTCCATTTAAAAAAATATTCGTAAAACAAAAAAATATGTATATATTATTGATTATTCACGGAGAGGAGTGGGATTATATTTTGATTTAATTTTAATTATAATTCGATTTTTTCGAAGTAAAAATGCAGATTTTTATTTTCAGTTGATTTAAGTTTTTATTAAATAAGTGTATGATAGTAGTATTTTTGTTTCGGAGGGGGGGGGGGGCGTAGTTCCGGACCCGACGATCACACCCATGTGTGGTTGAATCTTGGGCTTATCCATGGCCCATGAATGTATAATTTAGTTGCTAGAAAAATTATAACAATAATTCCGAGTACCACACACGAAATTAAACGCAGACAATGACAGTAGATAGAATCTGGGATAGGGTGTCATTTTATTGAGACGGCAATACGGGACGGAATTCGTATATAAGAGGGAAGGGGCACAAAATATAACAAAAATATATTAAATGATTTAATTTAACAATTGTGGTTAATATGGCTTAAATACTGCAACAATTAAATTAACAATTGAATTAAAAATATCACAAAAATAATATACACTGATAACTACGTATACAGGCTATTCAAAACGATTACGCGGAACTAAATGAAAATTTCGTTCTTTTAGGTTGTCACGAAAAGGGACCTTGCTTCGGTAATTTTTTGTTTCTGGTTTGGTATATGAAAATTTTGGTGAAACTATGGAAACGAATGACATATGTCAAAAATTTTAATACCCTTTTCTATATTTTGAAGACATTAAAATAAATAAGTAGGAAATTTTTATTAAGGATGACAAAAACTTAAAATGCAATGAAAGGGACATTTTATAATGACAATCAATTTAATCTAGAATTTGCAATTGAGTATGATTGACAAAGCTTAAACAAAATGACCAAAAGTCCGAATTAATACATAAAAATTACTAGATTTCAAAATCTAGTTCCGCCTAAGCGTTTGGAATAGCATATATAAAGTAAATATAAACATTTTAATAAAAAATTCACAAATTAAAAGTTATTATAACAGTAATACCATTCTGGTAATGACAGTGGCCCAAAAAAGTATTTATACACTTTAATTTTTCCAATAATTAATGTGTGTTTAAAAATTTTCTGAATTGTATTTTTTGTTTAAGTTTATTTCTGAAATTCCATAAGAGTTGGCTTATTAACTGTCTTAATTAACTGTCATCACTGTTGTTGTTGTCATAGGTTTATATTGTTATATAAAGCTTGCAGTAGACATTATTTTATTTTTTCATAGCCAATCCTTATGTAATTTCTTTTTGAACTCATTGTATATGTTATGTTTTAACACTTCGAATGCAGCCGCTTGCTGTACTGCTGCGCCTGAGATCTGCGAATGTAAATGTCACCTACCTGACCGACAATATAACAAGTCAAGTCTTTATCAAACTATAGGAAAAGAGCACTGACAGCTAAATAGATGTTAAGTATGTTAGAATTAAAAATGCAGGACATTTTGCGGGACATGTAATGGGGCGGGACATTGAATTAAAATGCAGGACTGTCACGAAAAATGCGGGACGAATAGTCACCCTAATCTGGGAGGAACTTAAACAACCTTAAATCGTGAAGTGTTCTGATAACAGAATACAAACAAGTAGTTTACAAAATAATACCTGGTACAAAATGAAAAATTGTATGTGACAACCCAACTGGTGTTCAAAAGAAAGAAAAAGTAAATTATAATATTCAATTTTTTATCGAAAACATTTATTAAAAATATCAAATTCAATTATACTATTTTTACAATGTTTACTTATTTAATCTTTAAACCATCAAAATTATGAATGAATTTAAAAACCTGTTACCAACTTAAAAAACTGTTATTATATCTAACCATTTTATTGCCGCTGAATATATTTTTTATATTTTCCATATGATTGACGTTTATGGTTGATGAACAAATTACAGCTAACGTTGCTATATAATTATCACACGAATCTTGCTATATGATAATAGTTAAAAAGTTATGCGTAGCGATGATAATGATAAAATCTTAAACCCAGTGGTTCTAAAATTATAGACTGGTTTAAAATTCATCAATTTGCAGATTATTATCAATAATCACAGGAGGCAGGAAATATAGTATTATATTATAATATTGTCTTGTTTAGAGATGTTAGTTTAGATAAGGATAGGTTCTAAAATTTTAGAGTTGATGCCTAAAATATTCTTCTTTTAGTCCATATTCATCGATGTTTGGGTTACTTTTTTCAGCAACTGGATAGGAAACAAGTCTGACAGAATAATAATAAAAGCCCTTTATTGCAACGCTTGTTTATAAAAAAAAAAAAACTCACAGCTGGCAATGGAAAATTATTGTATTTAATTTATGTTACAACGTTGCCGTCGGTTTCTTAAGGCAACAGAATAACAACAACATTCAATCGCGTAGATTATATTTCTTTAACAACTTATGATAGCGCTATGGATCTGAACTCAGTATTAGAAAAGTTATTAAGGCTTTAAGCAAGTATATTCAGGGTCCGATCTATGGGGCCAAAATTTGTAAATTTGGGAGGCGGCAAAATTGGTAGAATGAAAAAATTTAAATCAATGAATCCTAATAAATAAGTAAAAAATATATAACCAGTGGCGAACCACCGTTAGACCTGTTCTTTGGCAAGTATTTCACTTCAGTTCAGGACTTGTTCATGCTTATGCCAGAGTCGTACGTTTCCAGGTAGTTAATCTCCTTCGTCTGCCCTAGGGATTCCAGTCGAGGGCCTTTCTTGCAGCATGATCCAGAGGTCTACGTAGGGTGCAGGTGCTACCCAACCACCCCACTTTCTCCACCTTATCGCTAATGCGACACGTTGTCCTGCATGTTCCCACAGGCTTTCTTTAGAGGCCCTTCTGGCCAGCAAATACGCAAAATTTTGCATAAACAGCGGTTAACATAGACTTGAAGTTGATAACTTTTTGATGAATTCCATATCTCACAGCCATAGTACAGGATCGATTTCACATTAGTATTGCATATAGGCAGTTGGTCTTACTTTTATATATTCTAGAGCTCTAGATTCTCATAAGCAAGCCAAACGCAATTCTGGCAGACCTACCAACTGTTGGTTAGTGTAATTAAAATAAGCACAATAGTGAAAATGTGCAGGTGCAGCGAATCTACCATCTAACAAACTTTAGCTTTGTAAACCTTTTGGTGTCTGGTGCTTTTTGAGAAGTAAAAGATGAAGAGCAAAATTTGCGGAGTTCATTTCTGGGCATGATCTGGACAAATCTGACATATTTAAAGATAAATGTAGAAAATAAGAAACCAGCATTTAGGTTATAAGTGCATTATATTGCTGAGTAGTTTGAGAATCACTGTAACTAAATGCCTAACCGATGCGCAGTGATGGATATAAACCGACAAAAGATGTTGCACGGGGCTGTACAATGGGCCCGCGGTTAACAGGTCAGCTCATATTAAACAGGCTATGTTAATAATATGCTCGGATATGGTTTCATCAAATATTTGATTTAATATGATATGGTAATTTAGAACTTAAACTTTTAGTATTTCATAATTTTATAATATCATCAACGAGTTGTGGACTTGAATGATATTAGATACGTGTTGGAATAGAGGTATTATCAAACCTATATAAAAACAATAAAATAAGATACTAGATTCTATATTAATACAAAATAAAATTATTTTCCCCTTTTTCATACTTTATTTTAGTTGTATTAGAATTTCTGCTATAGTGAATAATTTTTTTCATAACTTTAAGAGTGTTTTAAAGCTATGTTATATTATAAAAACGGGTGAATTTTAATCCAAAACAATAATATCTGCTAGCATAAAATTGAAAATACCTCTTATTTGTAACTATATATTTCAAATGCGAATTTAAAAATAACAAGCAGTCAGTGCTACATTCTATTTAAAAACGTAACTAACACAAAAATATTTAAAAAATCATTAAAAAACAAAATTAAAACGTTGCAAAACCCCTACATCTGAGGCTATACTCTATCTCCGAAAGACTGATAGTAATAAAATTTATTATTTTTAAAAAGTTATTGTATTATCACACAGAAGCGCCAAAACAAAAGCGACAAAATATGAATAGTTCGAAACGAAATATTGTTAAAAACAACCGAGTGTGCCGCACATATTATATGGGAATACGAACTAGGGTTAAATACAATAGACCATAAAAATTTGACCCTAAAATTTTGAGGAAAAATATGCTCACAGGCATGTGTTTAATAAAATGATAAATAGTAATATAGAAATACACAAAACCAATTTAAACGTGTTTAAAATGTACACGCCACTGGTAACTGCCTGACAAAATGATTTATAACTATCAGTCTTTCAGAGATAGAGTATAAATGGTATTCGTCTTATTCACAAATGTTACTAATAGAATGACTAGAGAAACATGTGATAATAGTACTCATATATTCTGTAACAAGGTTGGAATGAGAAAATTCGATGCGAGTGGAACATTCCGAGCTCGAGCCGCAGGCGAACGTGAGGAACCACGAGCATCGAATTTTCTCTTCCAACCCAGTCCCAGATTCTACTTTCTCCAAGAACACTAGAAAAAAAAAGAAAAAAAAGAAATTTAGGAAATAATTATTTTAACAAAAATTTTATCTTAACAAATAATTTATATTACATAACAAATTAATCAATTAATTAAACTTATTTTTTTATTTATTATTTGTTTAATTTTAGTATAATTTGCGCACATTTTAATACTTTTTAGGAAGTTATGCTCTATTTATTTAATGTAAACATTGCATATATTTTAATGCGTCCCTAAGCGCATTGATACCGTTTGAACTACTTTTCAGCGCGGAGGAATACATACCTTATAGTGGACAATAACAAATGACAACAAGTATGGAATAGTTATTCTCTAACAAGTTATGGAATGAAATACACGCAAAATGCATATAACATTCCAACTCTTGTGTTAAAATATTAACTTTGTGTAGTCAAAATTGGTTTTAGAATTGATAAATTCTATAGTGGCCATGGAGAAAATTATTTTCTAGGCAAACAAAAACCATTGTTAATACCAATTTATGCGGCAATTCTGTGGCGAACCTGCTAGGTTACAGACAAAATCTATAAGAAACTGTCCATAAGAACACATAAAACAACTTCTTAGATACGATCGTCTGTAGCTTACAGATTTGTCACAGAATTTCCGCAGTAAACTACCTACTTATTATAGTCATGAATCCTGAAACCAGAAGGTCTGGGCACCCTCGAACTGTCGTACCAATGATGGTCATGGATCTACTTACTTAGGAATTTCCAAATCCCGAACATTATGTGCAGAGCCGGATTTCCCTATAGGCTAAGTAGGCTTAAGCCTAGGGCCTCTTAAGTCCAGAGGGCCTCTTAAGTCCAGAGGGCCTCAATATTCAAAAAGATGTATATGTACTAAAAAAATATATATGTATATATGCTATAACTCAAGAAACACAGACCATACGAAGGGTTTTATAATTCAACCTGTATCTAGTTTTTCGCTTTATAGGTTAACTAGAGCAAATACATTTTTGAACATGTTTATGGGTAGCAAAAGGTCGATATCTCATTGGGCCTAAGAGATATTGAGGAATCCGTAAAAAAAAGCATTTCACCCCTTTAGAAGAACTCACTCAGTCTTATGCAGACCTCTACCAAATAATGCATAAAGAAAAAATACAGATGGCTTTACCTAACATAGAAGCAATCCTACGACTACTTCTTAGTTTAATGGTCACTAACTGCTTTGAAGAAAACTCTTTTTCAAACTTAAAAGAATTAAAAATAAATTCAGGAGCACAATGTCTGAAGACAGATTATCCGTACTGAGCATTCTGTACGTATATGCAATATTTGGCATCATTTATTTCTACTACAAAATAACAGTGAGATTTATATATTTTTACCTTGCAATGTGAACATAATTATATAATTTTTTTCTTAATTGAACCAGTAAAAAAATAAACTAAAACTAAAATATATCACAATTTTTATAAGTGACTTCATAAATACTCTTAAAAAGTATTATTTTTATTTGATTTAGGGAGAACCCCACATATTTATATAAATATCTATTATTGTCTGCTTAAATAAATTCAGAATTTGTTGATGATACTTTGCTGGTAGTTCAAATCAAAATTAATAATTTTAAAATAAAAAATATACAATTTTATCATTTTCAATGCCCCACTGCCGTTCTTGTGCATATAATTTTCTTTCCAATGTAATTTCTATCACTGAGATTTCTCTCTGTCACCCCGATGGTCAGCCCGACCATCGTCGAGTTCTTACTGTCTTCCTTACCTTTCAATTCTTCGCTGCATGTATTTCTGTTTCTTCTTCTAAGATTTCTTTTGCTTACTTGCCATTATTAAATCTATCGTTCTTATCGTTCCAAATTTTCTGTACTACAGGTTTCATGCACTAGATTTTGATTTTTAAGTTGGTAGTTCTAACTTAACTTGATATGTGGTACATTATTACAAGCCATGATTTTTTGAATATTTAACAACTATTACAATTATGAAATTCTATTAATTGTAGGATTATTGTAGACACTGTAAATACATTGAAAACTGCAAATATAAAAAATAAAATTAAAATAATAATCAATGCCACCTCATTTCTTTTATAATTGAATTATTTTTTACTGACCATAAATCCTTAACTGTATCTATAACACTGAAACTCAATTTAGCAATTTAAAACTAACAAAATAAATCACGGAACCAGTTTGGAAGACAATACAGCACATATTTCAGTCATAAGTGCAAGTGGCAACTGTAACAATTAACCAAAACGCATTTCCACTGAATAAATATTCAGGTTGCTAATATATCACGCCAGAACCACTAAATCATTGTCAATTTTAAAACGAGCAATATTTTACTGATAATCTATGTTTAAATGTTTGAACAGTATGCTAAATGATTTTCGTTTTAAGCATACATCATGAATAATATGTAAAATTATAAAAATAGTACATTATTTTAATAATTTTGTTAATTAATAACTTGTTTATGCACTTATCAAAATGGTGTACGGATAGTTGATGATGTTGGGAAAAGAATGTTTTTTTTTAATTTTATTTATATAGCGACACCATAGATGTCTATATATAGATAATAAATTACATAGTTTACATAAAATTGGTATAATATATATCTATATATATATATGACATTTCATTTGCTTAATCTAGGTATATTGTATATTTGAGTTTATTGTGTTGTATATTATTAAGTGGTCTAGTTAAATTGTCCTATAAGTTGAGTATATTGCAGGTATTTTAAAAGGTTTTCATATGCTGTTGGGTCATTTTGTAACGCTTGTTTAATTTCAGTATGTATGTTATGTTTTGTCCTTGTCGTTTCGTAAAACTGGCAGTCTGTTCTTATATGTTTGACGGTCAGTGGTTCTTTACATTTGTCACAAATTTTAACATTTTCTCCTGTCATTAGATGTCCATGTGTCAGTCTAGTGTGTCTTATTCTTAGTCTGTTCTTTTCTGTTTCTCCCGTTGTATCTTGTCCCAATGTCGTCTTTAATTAGTCGTAATTTGTTATTGTCAATGTTTGTCCATTTTGTCTGTTGTTGTGATATGAGGACGTGTTTGACGTGTTGTTTCTTCTCATCGACTGTGGACTTCGGTTTATTTGTTGTGCCTCTTCTGTCCCACGAGCGGTTTTATCTGCTCTTTCGTTTCCTGGTTATTAACGTAGCCAGGCACCCAAGTGAGAATGATGTGTTTGTTTTGTGTAGTCTTTAGATGATGGTATTTTTGTTGGACTTGTTGTATGATTGTTGTTGTGCTGCAAAGGAAAAGAATGTTGATTTGTTATTTTATAAAAATGTTGTTAATGGTGTGAAGGCAAGCTTACAGCGTGTGTCGGTCGCCCGTTAGCGCATTTATGGGACCGTCTTCTACAAGAGTTGAGCTCAAAAGCCGCAAGTGTTGATGAAAGTTTGCACACCTGCGCAATTTGGATTCAATTCTAGTCTGGAGTGGTCTTGTATCTTCCCTGTTTACATGCTATTGATGGAATAGGGTAACAAATAATTGAATATCCTTGGACCATTTTGATGGGCGTAAAATTAAATTAAAACGAAAATTTGTCGACATGACGAAACAATACTTTTGGAGGTGTGAAATGGACATAAGAGAAGCAGAGAGAAAGAGAAATGGAGGAACAGTTATAGTTGAAGAATTGAGAAGGAGGGATAAGGAGGTACAGGAGTAAGAAAGAACAGACAGTATAGACAAATCCTTGAGTGTGAATCAAAGATGTAAAGAGATAAGAGTGATAGGAATACCGAGATACTGAAGGGGAAAAGAGGAAGATCAAGGAGTAGACTCAGGAGGATAGCGAGGTTGAGATGCGGCAACGAAGAGACAAACAACAGGTACTGGGCAAAGCCAGAGAACAAGCTCTGCCGAATGTGCAAGGAAGAAGAATAAACATTGGAACATTTAGCGAAGAGAAGTAGAGAGATGGCAGTCTGGGAGGGAGAGATAAAGGAACTGATGAATGAGGAAGGCAAGGGAGAAAGATGGGCAAGAGAACTGGAGACAAGAAAGAAGGAGATCGGAGAGGGAAGCCGGAACGAGAATAGGAAGAAATAAAGGGACACTGGAAGATGAAAGAAATGAAAAAAAAAAATCGAGTGAAGAAGGCAAGGGAGAAAGATGGGCGAGAGAACTCGAGGCAAGAAGGAAGAAGATAGGAAAACGAAGGCGGAAGGAGAATGGAAAAAAAGAGAGGGAGACAGCAAGAACAAAGAATATATATATATATATATATTTAAGATGTACTGATAATGCCAGGCCGACTTGACAAAAATCTATTTATAATTCGGTATATTTTTTCTAAAGCGATTTAAATTATTTTATCTCACTCCTACAAACCATCAATCTTGTTCTATTTTTTTTTTTCAATCTGGTCCTTTTTAGGGTTTTGTAGGTATGACCACAAAAAAAACTCTTATAACGTCACTCATGTATCTGTCTGTACAGTAGAAATTATAGCTAAACTGCTGAACATAGACAGTTGAAATTTGGCATACTTATACAGCTCTTTAACCCACATATAGGAAAAATATAGAGTTCAAAAATACACATCACGAGAGAAATTTAATACAAATATGTATTTAATGAAAAATAAATATTTTTTTTAAATTTTGAGTGGGGGTATCAAATGAAACCTCTTAGTAACATTTAATACGTTATTATAGAATGTTAAGAAATAACTAATTTAAATTTGCATTTCAGTCATCAGCATGTTAACGTTGTAATCGTAGGCTAAAGAGACTAACGCCCTTTCACTCATGTGGCACACCTTTACCACCTCGAAATTATTCATATCTCATCCCATGTACTGATTAAAATAACGAAACATACTGCCCATGTACTGCATGAATAGGAGGGCCACATTGTGCGCATCAATAAATACGATAATATAATCATATTTAATTTTAATACTTTTGAATATAATTTACTTTCTATAGTTTTGAATATTATTTAAATAGTCAATTCACGAGATTTTATTAAATTATGTAACCATTAGTATTGCGGTGGGTAATAGAATAATGGTTGATAAAATATCTACAATAAATCTTTCCATGCATCTCACAAAACTATAATTTTGGTAGCATACAGTGGTGGCTGGTGCAGGGAGGGCAACGGGGCAATGTCTCCCCAATTATTTACTTTTGAAAAAGAAGAAAATCTTTAATAAATAATAATAAGAGTAACATGTATTATTTTCATTTTACCGATTTTAAATCAATATTTAGTTATATTGAAATGTATATAACTTAAATTCGCATCGCGCCGTGTTTAGTTTCCTAAAACAAATGTTTTTAGAATGGACATACGCCAGGCAGGGCAAAAGAGCGAATGTCTCAAATATTTGTACGAATGTAGATGCGGGGTACAAGTGGGGGTGAAGGATAAGCAATAGTATGTAACCTATAGCAGCCATTGCAAGTGGGTCAAAACATATTTTGTCCGTAGTTTTAATTATCAATCGGAGTGCTTTATTTTGACATTTTTTTGTAGTTCTGTGTTATTAGAAGGTTATATATGTTCGATGTTTTAATAATTACATTTTTAAAATAGTATTTTATTAGTATATTTGATTATAATTTACTCGCTACATTTTCTTAAGCTTATGCGATTGTATTTTATGTAAGTGACGAATTTTGAAAAAAAAAAAATAATAATAATAATAAATAAATAGATAAATTTTAAAAATGAATGAGAATGAAAATAGCGTGATTTCAATTTTAGAACTGGTTTCCAAAAATAATTGAACCTATGATATAAATATTATGGTATACTTAAAACTTTAGGACCACCAAGACCGGAATACTTGAAAAAAAAAAAACAATAAAGTTATTTCAAGGAAATTTCATTCAAAAACCTTTTTGATTAGCTTTTTCCCTAAAAAAGCTTTTTGCCCCACCAGAAAATAATGTCACAAGCCGCCGTTGGTAGCATAACGAACAGTTTTGGGAAGCAACATTTTTTTTATTCACGCAAAAATTATACGATATTCTAATATTTAACTTGCATAGTTGCAAAAAATTGATGTGAAGTGTGAATTTTCACACATTTCAGGGATTTGTAGGTATTTAATAAGTGTAAGAAGTCAACATACTACTGGATGTCTAGGAATATTTTTTCTATAATCACATCAAAATCAACAGATATTTGATAATCATTTCTATTTGTTATTTGAGTACTAAGAGCTTCCATTTAATTTTTTAAACAAAATTTAAATAATTTGCGAAAAATCCCAGCACTTTTTGCATTTGCTTCGTATTTAAGTCTTCATTAGATTAATAAATATATTGATAAAAGGCTTAATTTTTTTAAGTTCCAGAAACGTATTTCCCACTACTAACAGTGTGTTATTTGAATTCGGTCCTCAGCTGTTAAATATTTTTTATTATATTTTTTATTTCAAAAAAAGACACACACTATCTTTGCCAGAAAAACAAAAAAATCCATAACATTATTAGCCATAATTTAGCCATGAATTAAAAAAAAATATTAATTGTGTCAAAAACACAAAAACAGCAATATTTTTCAAAAACGCAATCGGATCAAAAATTACCCTCGTATGTTTCCAGCTCAGATCTATATATATTACCTATATTTAAGAGGTGGGACAAGAACTTTGTTTTTAGTTAAATTTTGGCTAAAATCGTGTTAAAAAAAAAACGAATTTTAAAAAACTATTTTTTGTTTCTTAATCTACGTTCTAAGAACTTTCATTTGATACCACACAATTTTTTAAAAAGTTATATTTTTTATCGACGTTACAAAAAAATCGACATTTTTTGAAAAACTAACCTGATCAAAAATTCCTGTTGAAGTATTCACGGTTCCCATCAATGTTCATTATCGAGATTTTTTTCAGATTTTTAGATCAACCCCTCTGAGAGATAGGGTGGGGGTCAAAAGTTTTTTGACATATTTTTGGCAAAAATCCCATAAAAAAAATTATTATTTAAAAATAAAAATTTGCCTGTCCACACATTAAGAGGTTTCATTTGGTATGCAAAGAGTTGTAGAAGCATGCCAAATTTCAACTTTCTATGTTAAGTCGTTTGGCTACAATTTCTACCGTACATACAGACAGACAGACACATGAGTGATGTTATAAGGGTTTTTTGGTGATCATACTTTTTTGGTGATCATGTACCTTGGAACATTACCTCTTCTACCTTCGCACATTCATTAATATTAAGTAGTATAAAAAATAAATATTTAGTATTCATTATTTATAACAGCGTAGAAGTGTCAAATAACTGGCAATAAACAACTGTATTAACAACAAAATGTATTACACAAAAGTAACATTTTCATGATAAAATTTACATATTTCATTTTTATTAAATAATTTCTAAATCAAATTCGAAAACAGAAGATTTAAGAGTAGCTTACACAATTATGAGAAATATAACTATCTTAGATTGTAAGAACTAAATTCCAGGTACAAGACTTATTGTTCCAAAGTACAAGAGGGTGCATAAATTCGTGAGAGATGACTAATATCATAAAATTCTGTTACACAAAATTCTCGCTGCACTATCTTTATTATTCTTTGTTTCAATAGTTAAACGCCATGGTTCTTAATCATACCATTTAACACAAACTCCATTATTCTTTCATATGTCATTCTAATAATATAAATGATGGAAGATTTAAATGGTAGATTTAAACTAATTCCACCTGCTCAAACCATATAAACATTAATAAATCTACGATAGAAACAACGGAAGTATCTCATTTTCTCCTGGCATCAACAAAGCAATTGTCAGACCCAATTGAAATAAATTTAACAAAAGAAAATTTATAGTAAGTTTTATGCCGTATATTATGATCTCTGGACAAAAGGAGAATAAAGTATTGTTTAAAAACAAATTAATCTAAAAGGACTATTATGTAAATGTATGTTCATTTATCATATATAATTAAGAGAGATTGAAGAAGATATAAAGCAATCACCTGACTAAACGCATATGAACTTTTAAGTGTGGGCCGGTCACCAGAACAGGGTTGGACTAATTCAAACACGGACTCAATTCAACAGCGGTTCAGTCTCTGAAAATCTGAACATATAATAGAAAATTTCCAATATTTTATAACGGCTAGTTTTTCAATAGATATTAACTTATGCTTTATGGTTACCTAGTAATATTTGATAAAATTTCGTTTCTCAATAGATGGTATCCATTTTAAAATAGATAATAGTGGCAGTGGCCATCATACAGCCTTACGCGCAGACGTTTCTGTGTATCCGCAGTTGAACCGTAACCGCATATTCAAAATCCGCATACGATCCACATCCGCAGCTTTTGAAAATAAAAATATACGCATCAGACTCGCATCTGCAAAAATATCTGCACAATCCACACAACAGGATTTGATGTTAGTTTGGAAATAACTTACATCTTTCGCATTATTTGGAATATCGCTGCAAAAACACTACGATTTTTTATTTTTTTGATTTTATCACGTTACATATTACTGGGTTCAGAAAAATATTTTTTATCTAATGTCGTACTGAGATTATATATGTTAAAAAATAAAGCTGTCAATTAAAATTATTCGACTATCTCCTAAACCAAGTTTATATAAAATCTAAAACTTTAAACAGAAATATTTCAGAAACTTAGTTATTTAAGATATCTTACTATTGCTTTAGAGCAGCGATATTTAGAAATAATTAAACAGATTAATTTATCACATTTATGGCCAGTAAATAACAAAAAAAAAAAACAATAATATCAGCAAATGTTAAAAAATAAATTCTTAAAATCGTCCTATTATGCAAAGATGAAAATTGTGTGACGATTTCAAACATCTCAAGATTTTTTTATTTTTTTAAAAGTAGTGATCATCATCTTCAAGTTTTTGAATGTGGTAAATTACCATGGTTAAGTTTTACAAATATTTCCAAAAATGCCAAAATCAGCAAACAATACTTATTTTTAATTTAATAAACTGGCAATAGTTTTTTCCTCTAGGCTGTTCCTCTAAAGCAGGCCTGGGCAAATAGTGGCCCGCACTGAAATTCCATCCGGCCCGCTAAGCATTTATAAATTATTGTGTCCTGCAAAAATACTACTGTCTGTCCAATATTCTTTCAAATATTCATTCTTTCCAATTTTATTTTCAATTTATTCCTTTAAATTGCATAATAAACACACGTTTTGCTTTAAAAATATTGCTTTTAAAATTTATAAAATAACAAAAATAATATTTAAAATAAGAAGAAAAAAAATGTTTTGGCCCGCTGTCAAATTTTCAATTCCAATGTGGCCCGCGGTCAAATTTTCATCCGCAATGTGGCCATACCAATTATGCTAAAGCGTTTTTAGAGGAAGAGCAAGAAAGTAAAAGGCGTAAAAAGTGCGATAAAGTGTTTTTATTTCACTCTGGCCATAAGTACAATACAAATGCTAGCGATATATTTTTCGGGCTCTAAACGCCTCTTTCGTGGAAAGAGGCGTCCAAACCGAAGATGTGATGTTCACGCTGATATTGCTGATGAACGAATATGATATTTTATCCGCACCCACACGGTTTAAATGGTAATTTACCCGCATCCGGATAAATATGATGGATATCCGCAAATGTGTGGAGCTCTAGCCGAACTATTCCGACAAACAGTTGCTTTCCTGATACTGTTTACGTGTTAGTTGTTCGTAAACGAATTTATATTTATTAGTAAAATTTCATAGATAATTTATAATTATTATTAATACAAAAATTCGATGTACACTAAACCTAACCTCTCCATTTAAAATTCCTTGTTTCAAGTTTTTTGTAGAATTCGACATTTAATCACCTTTTTAGTTCTTGAAGAGAATGATTTTTAACATAATTTTGTTTCGCACTCGGTACGTCGGCGTCGTCTTCGTTGAAAATAATGTTATTCATTATACTCCGGTAAAATGGGATATTTCTAAGACTAATTTGATAAAAGCACACTGGTGGTTTCTATTACAACGATCTGTTTTGATATAACGAAGACGTATGTAAATTTGAATATTGAAATTAATTATTTATTTACTTATGCATCCAGGGTTTCCACTTATTATACCTATTTGAATATTAATAATTTAATTGTTTAAATTACAGAAAATAAGGGAGTAAGTTTTTGTTTCCACAAGACTGGTTTTTGGCAAAAAGTTTAGGGATGAATGACGCTAAAACAAAACAAATGCTTTTTTCACTACGATCAGTTCCTGAGAACAATAGTCAAGATCCTGTGACTTTTTTGGGGTTTACCATTGGAGCCAATCTCAGTTGGGAAAGTCATGTGGATGCAATAGCTGTGAAATTATGTAGATCCATATATTGCATAAGAGGCCTACAATCTAATGTTCCCAGGAAGATTCTACTAACTGTCTACCATGCGCTATTTGATTCTCAAATCAATTATATGTTGCTGGCATGGGGACACTCCACACATGCTCAACGAATTTTCCGTTTGCAACGACGAGTTGTTCGAGTCATTTGTAATCTGAACTATCGACAAGATTGCAGAAAACATTTTATTGAACTGGGACTAATAACGTTACTGTCGCTTTATATATTTTATTGACTGAATTATATGCATCTCAACAAAGATAACTATACATTTCGGCAAGAAATACATAACTACGGAACAACAGGAAGACATCTAATAAGGCCTGCCTACACTCGTGTCAATTGGGCAAGGTACTCTAAAAACTATTATTGTATTCACTTTTATAACATCTTGCCGACAAAATTAAATGTTTGTTTTATAATCTATTCAATTACAAGCTAAATACCTACTTTAAACATAAATCATTTTATAATTTTAATGAATATATGACTTTTAATAATTTAATTTAATATTGTAACGTATATTGTATGTATAAAGTATTGTTGTAATTCTTTTATATTATTGTAAGTTTTCAATATATACTTATGTTGACATGTGTAAAAATGTAGATTTAATGCCTGTAGTACACGATGCGATTTCTCGTTTTGAATCTCGTACGATTTATAGTACAAAAATTATTGTATCGTGTACTAAAGGATTTTCGTACGAGATCTTGTACGATATTGAAAACCAACCAATATGTATTGTCTCGACCTAAAATATTGGACAGAATGAACCAATAATGCGCAGTATAAGATGCGCATATTCATGTGACTAACAACTAGGGCTTACAATACCGGGATTCCGGGATCCCGAATACCGGAATCCCGGACGATTTTTTTCCGTTATTAAAAACCGGTATTTATGTAAAAATACCGGTATTTTGGTATTACATTAGTTGATAAAAATTGAATTTATGCACAATATAAATCTAATCTTGATTAATATCTTTGAAATTATTTTGCAATGGTCCAATATTAATGCAGACACCTTTATTTTGGACGTTTGCCATTGCTGATAGTACTAGGCTAGAATAGTACAATATAATGAGTATTAGTATCAAAAAAGATATAATACTTCAAAAGTAATATAAAAAATTCGGACGTTTCGGAAACTGCTCAACAATCTGTTTCCGTCTTCAGCGATCACGAGAAGTGATGGGATGGATCATCACTTCTCGTGATCGAGATCGAAACTGAATTATCACAAATACTTCAGTATCAGCAAAAGGGCTCACAAGATGTTGGAGAAGTATTTAAACGCATATCCAAATTTACAATCATTAAAAAAATTGTAAGCTTAACTAAACGGCTCACACATGAAAATCTAGAAGATACAGAAGATATGGAAGTTGTGCAAGAAACATCCCTTCCAATATCTTCCCAAATTAGTAATGAAACAGTATTAGAATCTGACAAGGTAAACGTAAACGCATTAAAGAAAAAACTACAGGCAGCAATAGACGAAACACTAAATACTTCACCCGTGCCTGCGTTTAAAAAAATTCCAGGTCTGGAACAAAAAATAAAAAAATAATTTTTTTTTTGAAAAAACAGGAACGAAAGGAACGTATTTACAAAATGTGTATGATTTCTTAATGACAATAGTGCCGACAAGTGTAGAATCAGAAAGAGCTTTTTCGGCGGCTGGTTATATTTGTACGAAAATTCGGTCCTCGCTTGATGATGAAACGATTGATTGTTTATGTTTTTTAAGAGCATACTTTAATAAACAAAACGCAAGTTATTAATATTATTTCATAAATACTTTTTGCTTCTTAATTATTATTATTTAATTATATTTTTTGCTTCTTTAATTATATAATGCCATACGAGCCTATTATAACTACTCTTTATGTAATAAAATAAATAATATCTACTCATTTCAGAACAATATTTATTGGATTTCATATATTATTTGTTAACAAGTCAATATAACAACTGAGGTAAGTAAAAATATAACTAGTAAATTTTTTATTAATAATACCGGTTTTAATACCGGTATCCCGATATTTCAAATTTCAAATATCAAATACCGGTATTCAGATTTTAGTTCGGTATTGTAAGCCCTACTAACAACTGTTCATCTGTCAAACATATTTCGAGGTTATTTAGTATCAACTTTAACAATATTTTTTCTTATTTTGTTTAAAATAAAATGATTTTGCTGTTCACATTCTTAGGATATTTATATATACTTTTGGATTTATCTTATTATCCAACATACTTAACTAGTGACCTATCTAAGGTGACCATTAAACATTCCATTCCGGGAAAAAAGTATCGGGGGAATTATTTATTATTGTTATTATTTATTTATTTTTTTATTATGTTGATTTGTAGATTTTTTTTTTAATTTCTTGTCAACAAACTACTTTTTGATTACAATTTCTACACTTCTCATTTATTTATTCAAGTTGGGTGTTATGCATAAAACAAATTCAACGAAATCATTATTAATATAATATGTTTTTAATTTCTTTAAACTATTTTATAACGATAATAATGACAACAATAATATTTTTTGATAAAGAAAAATCGTAGTTTTATAAACAAAAATAATAATAACAAAAAATAAATAAAATAATAATTCACTTCAATTTCAAATGTAATAAATTAGAACAGAAAACAGTGCGGCTTTGCGAATCCAGGACATTTACTGATTTTGGACAAAGATTAATATTCAAAAATTGTCATTTCAAAGAGTCTTCAAAAATTGGTAAACTATCTGTCCATTCTAGGTTAAGTACAATTATTTGAATTCTGTCAACTTACAAAAATAGACGTAGTGCGCATCAATTGGTACAGATTCAAAGCGATAAATATTAGATGGTATACTAGAATAATTTTACATCCAATAATTCTGAACAAAATTCTCAATACAATAATTATCGTACGACAAATCGTACGAGATTCAAATCGAGAAATTGCATCGTGTACTAAATGCTTAAAACACTAATGAATTATTATTATAAAATTATTATTATTATTATTTTGAGAGTGTACATTTGGCGCACCAATAAATTTGAGTGGACTTAGAAATCTAAAATTTGACAAACATATACAAATCTTTGACCCGCTTATTGGATAAATACTGAGATTTTGAAGATCACTTAAACATATATCCATAGTTGTATTTTTCGTAAAAAAAAAGTATTGAGCATTAAAAGAATAATTTTCTTTGCAGAGCCAAAATAGCCTACAACGCCCAGGTGAAATATTTACTTTGCTTCAGTCTTTCACTACTATGCTTTTATTCTGTTTGCTGTGATTAGAACCCGACAGCTAACCTGTTACAGCGCGCAGTCCAGCTCTGTATTTTCTATGTCGAAATTAGATGACATTCATATCCACACCCTGCATGTACGAGCATACTGATACCAGACCAATGTCTATTATGAAAGCACACCTGGATTTAGACGGAGGTGTTCAACCTCCACACACATTTTTGTCAAGGATGGAACATTTATACAATCATATCAGCATTCATTATAAATAAAATTCGTAATTTATATCATGTATCATGAATTCATTAGAAAATATTAGATATTAATTCGGTTCACGACGAAATTGAAAAATATTGATTTTATCTACCTATTTTTATTCATATTCATACTGTATCTTAAAAATGATACAGTATGAATGACATGTTTTGGTTATTATGACATAAATAAACAAATTAATTCCCAATCAAGTACTCCAAATTGAGAACACCATTCATCAAACTTCGAACCAAACATCACCTATCTGGAATAAACAGACACCAAATTAAATTTATTATCAATATGAAGGAGAGTAAGTTTGAAGCGTTCCGTTAAACTTTTACTTTACCAACTGTAAAACATGTTAACATATTTATCAAAATGAAAATATCGAAAAAATATTCACAAAGTTACGAGCTGTGAACAAAAACAAAAGAAATAACCTAGATAGTGGTAAATTAGAACGTTTAAGGTTCTGTCACATTTGGAAACGAAACACAAACTATATATTTCTAGGTTATGTTACAACTAAACAGTTGGCAATATCTTAATACATAAAAATATACCTACAATTTCCTAAAAAATTTATGAAAAATTTATGAAAAAAAGAACTTATTTTCAAAATAAATATCATTTTTTTGTCAATTAGTTGATCAATTAATAACACTTACACTTTACACATATCAATTAATTGAATGTCAACTTTTTCAATTAATTGATCAATAAATTGAATCGTGTAAAACCCACTTTATATAGAATATATAATCTTATAAAATTCGTCAAGTTCCAAGTGAAGTTAGATACGAGGGTTGCCTTTCATATTTCGGGATTTGAGATCAAAAACAATTAATTATTAACAAAAGTGGCTTTATTGTTTTTCAAAATATTCTTCATGAAGATCAATACACTTTTGCATATGGTTGAACCAATTCTCGAAGCACTTTTTCCAATCTGATTGAGGTTTTTTCCACTGCGATTAAGAAGAAGAAGAAGAAGAAGAAGAAAAATAATCTTTTTAAGTCGTATATTCTTTTTTAACCTAGAGCGCTGCACTAGGGATGCCGCACACCTAAAAGTTTGGGAACCACTGGTCAGTCTATTTCCATTTTTACCGACCGCCAACATATATAAGGGAGGTATTGAGATCATACCGATTTTGAAGTTTCGAGATTTCGATAGATCTCCACGAATTGAGGTCCCTACATAACGTTTTGACTATTTTTAGCATGATGTCTGTCGGTCTGTCTGTCCGTCTGTCGGTCTGTCTGTCTGTCTGTCCGTCCGTCCGTCTGTCTGTCTGTGTACATGTGCAAAGCAAATTCGGCTGAAAGGAATTTTATGAAACTTCATATTTAAGCTTCTGCCATCAATGGCACGAGTTTATCAACTTTTGGTAAAAATCGGTTGACTAAAAATGGAAGTTTACTCGTGTCGATCTTAAGATTTTTGCAACAAAAAAATATTTCGAAAAAAATTATTCAACAAAAGTTGCTATAAAAGCAATAACTAATAACTTTTATTTGAGACGTTTTTGATAAAACGAAAAATTTCGAATAATTTCTATAAAATTTTTCGAAATTTTTTCCAAGTCTCAATTTTTTCATACTTATATGTAAAGCCTGTAGTACACGATGCAATTTCTCGATTTGAATCTCGTACGATTTGTCGTACGATAATTATTGCATTGAGAATTTTGTTCAGAATTATTGGATGTAAAATTATTGTAGTATACCATCAAATATTTATCGCTTTGAATCTGTACCAATTGATGCGCAATACGTCTATTTTTGTAAGTTGACAGAATTCAAATAATTGTACTTAACCTAGAATGGACAGATAGTTTTCCAATTTTTGAAGACTGATAATATTAATCTTTGTCCCGAATCAGTAAATCTCCTGGATTCGCAAAGCCGTACCGTTTTCTGTTCTAATTTATTACATTTGAAATTGAAGGGAATTATTATTTTATTTATTTTTTGTTATAATTATTTTTTTTTGCTATGAAACTACGATTTTTCTTTATCAAACAATATTACTGTTGTCAATATTATCGTTATAAACTAGTTTAAAGAAAATAAAAACATATTATATTAATAATGATTTCGTTGAATTTGTTTTATGCATAACACCCAACTTGAATAAATAAATGAGAAGTATAGAAATTGTAATAAAGAGTAGTTTGTGGACAAGAAATGTTTTTAAAAAAATTCTACAAACATAATCCAAAAAAAAAATTTAAATAATTTCTCCGGTACTTTTTTCCCGGATTGGAATGTTTAATGGTCACCTTAGATAAGTCACTTAAGTATGTTGGATAATAAGATGTTGAATAAATCCAAACGTATATAACTATTTATTTTCTTATAACGGGTGTTTTTTTTAGAGGTATAGAACTTTAAATTGCAATAAAACAACGATGGATTATTCGATTGACATGAATTTTTTTTTATTCGAAAGATAATCTTGTGGCATTACATTAAATCATACCAACAAGACGGCGCAACATGTCACACAGCTCGTGCCACAATCGATTTATTGAAAGACACGTTTGGTGACCGCCTAATTTCACGTTTTGGACCTGTGAATTGGCCTCCAAGATCTTGTGATTTAACACCGCTGGACTACTTTCTGTGGGGCTATGTAAAGTCATTGGTCTATGCGGATAAGCCACAAACGCTTGACTATTTGGAAGACAACATTCGCCGTGTTATTGCCGATATACGGCCACAAATGTTGGAAAAAGTCATCGAAAATTGGACGTCCAGATTGGACTACATCCTAGCCAGCCGTGGCGGTCATATGCCAGAAATCATATTTAAAATGTAATGCCACAAGATTATCTTTCGAATAAAAAAAAATTCATGTCAATCGAATAATCCATCGTTGTTTTATTGCAATTTAAAGTTCTATACCTCTAAAAAAAACACCCATTATAAATGTCTAAGAATGTGAATAGCTAAATCCAATTTATTTTAAACAAAATAAGAAACCAGTGGCGAAGGGAAACCTCCGGTAGACTTGCCCTCCCGTAAAAAAAAAAAATAAATATTTAGATAAATCTTCAAAAATACATCAAATTATGTTGTATACAAATTTTTGTCCAAGGCTTGCTTTACTAGTTACGAATTAATTATCATGACCATGGAAACGGTACATATAAGTATGAAAAATTGAGACTTGGAATAATTTTAAATAATTTTAAAAAAATGTCTCAAATAAAAGTTATTAGTAATTGCATTTATAGTAACTTTTGTTCAATAAATTTTTTCGCAATATTTTTCTGTTGCTAAATATTCGCAACAATCTTAAAATCGACACGAGTAAACTCCCATTTGTAGTCAACCGATCTTCATAAAAAACAATAGGGTTCTTCCCATTTAATAGGAGAATTTTTTAGTACCGGAACGAATTCTCTAAGTTGAACCGTTCTTGAGTTATCGTGTATACACACACACACACACACACACACACACACACACACACACACACACACACACACACACACACACACACACACACACACACACACACACACACACACACACACACACACACACACACACACACACACACACACACACACACACACACACACACACACACACACACACACACACACACACACACACACACACACACACACACACACACACACACACACACACACACACACACACACACACACACACACACACACACACACACACACACACACACACACACACACACACACACACACACACACACACACACACACACACACACACACACACACACACACACACACACACACACACACACACACACACACACACACACACACACACACACACACACACACACACACACACACACACACACACACACACACACACACACACACACACACACACACACACACACACACACACACACACACACACACACACACACACACACACACACACACACACACACACACACACACACACACACACACACACACACACACACACACACACACACACACACACACACACACACACACACACACACACACACACACACACACACACACACACACACACACACACACACACACACACACACACACACACACACACACACACACACACACACACACACACACATACGGACGACACTTCGAAAATAGGTTTTTTGGATTCCCTGGACCATGAAACGTGGTCATCAGTCAAAATCTCAACATCGAAAATTTTCGCGATTACAATACTTGCCCCTTATATATCAAGGTAGGGCAAGTAAAAATATTGCTAATGTTGATACTAAATAACCTCAAAATATGTTTGACAGATGAACACTTCGCTACAGTCACATGAAAATGCGCATCTTATACTGCGCATTATTGGTTCATTCTGTCCAATATTTTAGGTCAAGACAATAAATATTGGTTGGTTTTCAATATCATACAAGATCTCGTACGAAAATCCTGTAGTACACGATACAATAATTTGTGTACTGTAAATCGTACGAGATTCAAAACGAGAAATCGCATCGTGTACTACAGGCATAACGTTTCCATAGTCATGATAAATAATATCTCTGTTAGAAAATATTAGGCCAAGTTATTTCTACTCTGCTGCTAGAATGTATTTTATATAAGTACTTTACGATGGCGGTCGGTCCTGTGGTGGCCACAGCTGATTTTTATCTTACGAGTTCTATTTCTACGTCTATCTATTATAAAGAACATACATTTTCATTATGCAGTTTTATTGACTTGCAATAATTGTTGCACTGAAATCGTTTTATCTTACAATTCCCGAGTGAATATTGGTGTACAGTTCTCTAATATTGCTGGCATACCTATTTTCTATGTAACAGCGACCTAGGTAGATATTTTCATTAATCATAATCCTTACTCAGACTTTCATAGTCTAAACGAATCTTTGAATATTAAACTTGATGTAAATTAAGAATTCCGTGCATACAGCTTCTTCTGAAGCTAACTTGTCAGTTAATAGGTTGAAGGAGTACGTGTGTGAAATACAGGAATACTACACGCATGTTATTATGTAATCTATTCACAATTAAAATTCAAACAGTTTTTTGTTCCATTCGATTTATAGATTAATTTATTCATTGAGCTAAATAAAGAGATGATGAAAAATGAGATAATTAAGGGCGAAGATAGGTTACAAAATATATATCGGTAAAATTGTTCAGCAACAATTCCCAAAGTAAAAAATAGAAAACGAACTGTTGAAAAGGTTTTATAAAATAAATCAAAATCTGTTGAGGTATTGAATGTAGGCGGAACCTCTACTGCCTTCCTGTGGTGCATATTAAAACTAAATTAATGCGATGCCTCTGTCAAGGTTAATGTAGGTAGGCTCTTCAAAATATATTAATATTTTAAGATTATTTTCTTAAATATCTCATTATGGGTAGATGCAGTCATGATTGAAATAAAGACTACTTTGCAGGAAATAGTAAACCTTTGTACCGTCAAATATTTTTGTATAACAAACGTAAAATGAAAAGTGAGTCATATCCGTAGTACTATTTAGTAGTACTAGATAGTAATGGGCTACTAACCATTATGAGTAATGAAGCTAAATTGATGTTTCTATGTATTTTGAGAAAACATTATAGAAACACCCCCATTTTTAGGATTTTGTAGGTATGACCACCAAAACACCCTTATAATATCACTCATGTGTCTGTCTGTCTGTACGGCAGAAATTGTAGTCGAACGGCTTAAAGTCCATTCTACATTATACTTTTTTCAATACTTTTTTCAATACTTTTTTCAATACTATCCAACTCTGACGTCATTTCAACTTTTGATACTACAGAATCTAGTGGGGGAAAAAAATAAGAGACAGTGAAAAATTTTATATCTTCCATCTCTTATTACTTTTGTTGCCAACTTAAAAATTTTTAGGTTCAGATGGCAGACAACAATTTGGTTATAGTGAACCAATTTATAAATATTGTTTAATTGTGCTAAGTTTATATTTAATTATATGATCCAAATAAACTTCTTATCAACTTAATAAACTACTAAAAGTTAAGTTGTAAACAAAAACTAAAAAGTTGGTGTTGGTACGATTGAAAAGTACAGAACTGTCATCCAAAACTACCCCCGGTCAAATTTTTGATTGACAGTTCTGTACTTTTCAGTCCTACCAACACCAACTTTTTAGTTTTTGTTTACAACTTAACTTTTAGTAGTTTATTAAGTTGATAAGAAGTTTATTTGGGTCATATAATTACATATAAACTTAGCACAATTAAACAATATTTATAAATTGGTTCACTATAACCAAATTGTTGTCTGCCATCTGAACCTAAAAATTTTTAAGTTGGCAACAAAAGTAATAAGAGATGGAAGATATAAAATTTTTCACTGTCTCTTATTTTTTTCCCCCACTATATTCTGTAGTATCAAAAGTTGAAATGACGTCAGAGTTGGATAGTATTGAAAAAAGTATTGAAAAAAGTATAATGTAGAATGGACTTAACATAGAAAGTTGAAATTTGGCAAGCTTATACAACTCTTTGATCCACATATAGGAAAAATACTGAGAGTTCAAAAAACACATCTCGAGATAAATATAAACAAATATATATATATATATATATATATATTTGGATATTTGGTTCTTGACGAGTATTATATGAAATAAAACGCAGGTTCTCTTTTATTCGTCAGTTTAAACTGACGAATAAAAGAGAACCTGCGTTTTATTTTATATATATATATATATATATATATATATATATATATATATATATATATATATATATATATATATATAAACCAGATACATACAACAATAACAATAACAATTCTTATCATTATATATATATATATATATATATATATATATATATATATGTTAGCGAAAATATAATTATGCAACATTTATCCTTATTAACGATCGTGGGGTGCTATATCGTTGCTAAGGCATATTGTTTTATGTAAATAGAATAGTATAAAATATATCATATGATGTGTGAGACGTATTAGTTGATCAATAAAATCATGTCTTATTATTCATAAAATACCTTTTTTATTAATATCAGAAGTGAGATTGGCCTATCACCCACAAGAATATGAAAATAGAAGACTATAAGTGCAATATTAAAAATATTTTTTTAATGCAACAATACATTGGTTTAAAGGTGATGATTGAGAATCATATAAAGGTAGTATGAATTATGAACTAGATAATAAATTGGCAAATTTCAAGTTATTTTGTCAAAAAATTATTTCAAGTGGTTTCTAAGGAAATGACACTTATTGGAATAAATATGAAATGTGACATTTGTTTGAAAAATGCAGAATCTTAACAAAGATCCCTAAAAATTGTCAGGATGAACGAGCGTTGCTTTGTTATTAACAAACACATTGTATGAAGGTAACTAATTAGATTGTTGACGACAATGGTAAGAGGTAAGAGGTTGTTTTGGTTAAATCATATGGCACGTGTTAGCCATAATGAGTAAAAACTAGATTTGAGATTTGATGTTTGAGATTTGATAATTAAGATCTGAGTTTCGAGATTTTAGTTTTGAATTTGAGCGTTTATTGGAAAAGATAAATGACAGATCACTGGGATCGGATTGGCAGAATAAACTGATAAATGTAATTGCTAATGAGTTGAGAGAAAAGGTTGTCGAGTACCGCAAGACATGCCGCTGCCAGTGGCATCAGTCCGGTAATAGCTCTGTAACCATGGTGGCAGATGGTGAGCTATGGCGACGGGCTGATGATGTTGATGATAAAGCACTGTGTGTGCAGAAACAAATAAACGGTCTCTGAGCTTGTTGTACTGTAGACAATCTGTAATGAAGGAAACTAGTAGATAGTTACTGAGTATCTGAGCTTGTTGATCTAGTCACTGAGTTTGTGATAGAGAAATGAAATGATAACAAAAGTCTCTAAACTTTCAGATCACGATTTATACTCTGCTATTGGAAGGTTTTGTTGTAAGCTAATATTTATTTTAACTAATTGATATTGGTGCATGGTTGATTTTGTGAAAGATCAATTCTGCGCCCAATTTTGCTCTATTTACAGATTATGAATTAGGTGAAGAATTTGAAGATGCAGTAGAAGATGAATGGTGGACCGGCTCAAGAATGGAGTTCCTGGTATGCAGGATGCTGTTACTGGTACGCAAGATGCAGGATGCTGTTGGTATGGAGCAGACCACTGGTGATATGCAGGCTGCTGTTGCTGATAACAACAATGCTGTTAATGGTGTGAAAAATGCAGTTGCGTCCCGAGAACGTTCCGCATGTCAGTCTGGCCGTGTTAGCGAAAATATAATTATGCAACATTTATCCTTATTAACGATCGTGGGGTGCTATATCGTTGCTAAGGCATATTGTTTTATGTAAATAGAATAGTATAAAATATATCATATGATGTGTGAGACGTATTAGTTGATCAATAAAATCATGTCTTATTATTCATAAAATACCTTTTTTATTAATATATATATATATATATATATATATATTTAAATTTTGAGTGGCATGTCAAAGGAAATCTCTTAATACGTGGTTCAATACGCAAATTTTTATTTTAGAAAAAACTTTTTTTTGTTTTTCGCAAAAAATGTGTCAAAAAAACTTTTGTTTCCAGCCCTACCTTCCAGAGGGGTTCATGTTAAACTCTGAAAAATATCTCCATAATGAACATTGGTGGCAACCGGAATAGTTCATCAGGAATTTTCGATCAAATAAGTTTTTCGAAAAATGTCGTTTTTTTTGTCTTTGATAAAAAAAGGTTTAATTTATAGTGTGGTATCAAAAGAAAGGTTTTAAGACGTTGATTAAAGACCGGTAAGTAGTTTTTTTTTTAAATTCGTTTCTTAATACGATTTTATCGAAAAACTTACTAAAGAAGTTTTTGTACCACACCCTTTTACCGAAAGGGGTTAAAATAAAAATCTGAATAAATTATAGGTAATGTACATTGATATGAGCCGGAAACGTACAAGAGGAATTTATGATCAGATTGTGTTTTTGAAAAATTTTGCAGTTATTGTGTTTATAACAAGATTAATTATTTTTTTTAAATTCATGGCTAAATTATAGCTAATAGTGTAATGGATTTTTTTTATTTATAGCTTAAATAGTGTATGTCTTTTTTAAATTAAAAATATTAAACAAAATAAAAAATTTAACAGTTGCGAACCGAGTTACACACACAGCACACCACACTGTAGTGTGTTACAATGTATCTACAATGTAGAAAAAGCTTGAATAATATTTTTTAGAAAAAAAAAAAAAAAAAACTGAGAAGAACCTTAACATTTGATCAAACGGCGTGCTTTTTGGGTCTTGGTTCATTTGGAAGCTTCCATTGAGATGATTTAGCCTTTTTTCGACGTCATAACATTACATTATGTTATGACGTTATGACGTCGACCAGTTATGGTATGTTGGAGCAATGTTGAGTCACTGACGGCACCGTCTATCATTTCCTGAGCGACTTCTTTACGACACATTTTTTGTTCAAAATTTAACAATTTTGTACCAAAATTTGCTGCCACTCGCCACATGCCCAAAACATTAGTGAAAATTTCGTCGCGTGAACCATACGATATACCACCTTCTTCAGCAACCTCTCTTATTGTAATTCAACGGTTACCAAGAATTTTTTTCTCAATATTTTCCACGTTTTTCCGCTGATTGAAATGCTGGGTCTCCGAACTCAATCATCGTCTTCAACTGAACAACGGCTGACTTGAAAGCGTTTATACCATTTGGAAAACGCCCGTTCATTCATACTCGACTAACCAAATTACTTTTGCAACATTTTCACTACTTTACAGCACTTGATTTTATTTTCACGCAAAATTTAATGCATATTCTTTGATCCCTCATTGTGAACATAAAAAAATCGCCGAATATACAGAAACACAACTTCTTTAATTAACAGTCGAATTTAAAATACACATCCAATATGATTGCCAATTGAGACAGAGGCCAAAGACAGGTTAACCAACATGCCAACAAAAAAGTTTATCAATCCGACAAATGTAGCGCGGGTATTTCATAAGTTACACGAACGTTGTGATCATACCTCGTATATTACATTACAGAACAATTTCTCTTGACATTCTGTTTATTATAAGTCATCGGTTCCGTAATGTATCATTTTCATGCTGGTGTTGGAAGCGTGGAACAAGAAATTCAACCAATAGGATCACTCTATTTTAAAAAAAACCCGTACCATGGTGTCGTAGGCGCGGTGTTACAAGCGTGCTGTCGCAAGTTCAGAATTTCAACTCTAGCGCTGGCCGCACCGTCGAAACCATAGAAACAGATATATTTTTCCGGAATGGTGAGATCTTTAACAAAGATTGTGTATTAAATTCTTTTCTTGTAATTGATGTAACTGTCTGTGTTTTTTGTGTCTCATTTTATTGCAACAAAGTAAAATAATCTCACTGTTGCTTTCTGTTTCTATGGTATATATGGGACGTACCCACCATCGCTTTTCTTCATATAGCAATAAGTCTAAATATGCATAAAAAAGAGCTAGACGTCTCCTTCGATTTGATGAAATATTTAATGAAATTGAATAACCGTTTACTCCAAATAATTGTATAAACTTTTAGGTTAGATTTGGGTTAGATACAAATGATATCAAAACCGAAAATGCACACTTATCACGCTTCCAACCCCACCATGTAATTCGAACTTGTAAATATAACACCACGCCTCTCACCCCTGTCGCGCCTTTGACACGACCATGAAAATGATGCATAACTATCGTTTTTCGAAAGCTTGGGCAGACTTATTAATTTTCCTGAAGCCTAAGCCCGGAATTATTGTTTTGCCGGGACCCGGGCTAGCTCTTTGCAGGGCGCCAACACATGAGTGACGATATGAAGGTTTCTTCGTCGCCTATGAAACTCTAAAAAGGGCCCAGTGCCATGTAATATAAATAAACTAGCTGTTTTTTTTTTTTTCGAATCAGAAGTAATCCAAATATTTTAACTGTACAGTTTGTTTTTTTTTTTTTTTTGTTCTTAAAACTGAAAGTGAACAGATGTAAATGAAGAAAAAAATTTAACATGAAATCACAAGATGACAGATATCACCAGCAAAAAACTAATTTATTCATAATAAATAAATGTTAATCATTTGATAAAGTTATAAACATTGAGGTTAGTACATCTCAATGTGTGAGAATTGTGCCTGTCCACGCCAGCTTAACTGTAACCATTTTTTTCAACTCAATTCAGTAGCTATCACTAATAATTTCTACATTTAAAACTTAATTAAAATCTTATTTAGCCTAAAGTATAACCTCGATAATTTACTAAGATTTATTTCAATTTCACTGCATCAACTGCAACATGGGAAATTTTCTACTCCCACGGTCGAAATTGTAGCTAAATCCTCAATCATAGATATGCACGTGCAAAAAATGAATTAAAATATGGTAATGTTAATTTATTCTCACATATTTAATTGATTAATTTGGAGGAGCATTGGTAATGCTATAACTTTTTAATACCTTTTTAGATCGGTTTAGTTTAGCTTGACTGAGTATTTTCTCTTTTACTTCGACCGCTTCCTGACTTAGATATGTTAAAAGCAAATTATGGACTTCCTATTGTGTCTTTCATCTATTTATATTATTTTTTTCTGAATTTAATTTTGTATGTTTTACTAATTAGTATTGAGTTTTTTGTTTTAATTACAAAAAGAATATAATATATTTGAGAATTTCTATTGAGATATCTGGTACTGGGATATTATTATACTCGCTGCCAAAAGCAAAACAATCATGTGAACTGTGAGTTTTCAAAAATTCAGGATTTTGTAGATATTAAATTAGTGAAAAAAAATGTGGGTACATATTAAAGTGTGAATTTTCACACATTTCAGGGTTTTGTAGGTATTTATTAATTGTAAGAAGCCAACATTATACTGTGTCAAGGAATATTTGTTAATATAATCACATCAAAATCAACAGTTTTTTGATAATTTTATATTTTTATCGTTATTTATGTACTAAGAGTTTAAATTTATTTTTACTTAAACAATATTTGTCAAAAATATCTGCTTTTTCTTCTGCATTTGCTTCGTATTCAAGTCTGCATTAGATAAATAAGAAATATATTGATAAATGGCTTCATTTTTTCAGTTTCAGAAACGTATTTCTCACTATTAACAATGTGTTATTTGATTTATAATCATTATTACTATATTACTATATAAAGGATTATATACAGGGTGTTAGGTACATGTCCGGCACAAAAACTTTAAAAGACAGCATGGTGACGTAGAATGCAATCGATTTTTTTTTGTGCCAATTTTGTCTAAAATGTGAATTTCGTCCAAAATAAACAAACAAAAAGATGCCCCAAATTTTGAAAACCACTGAATTTTTTTAAATTGTCATATTAATCCAGAAGTTGTGTAGTTGCCATAGAGAAAAAAACACGTACTTTGATATTCTATTATTGAACTACAATTAAAATATTTTTTTCTCTATGGTAACTACACAACTTCTGGATTAATATGAAAAAAAAGTCAATGGTTCTCAAAATTTGGGTCATCTTTTTGTTTGTTTATTTTTGGACGAAATTCACATTTTAGAGAAAATTGGCAAAGGAAAAATCGATTGCATTCTAAGTGAGCATGCTGTCTTTTAAATTGTGTCGGACATTTACCTAACACCCTGTATATATTTATTACTATACATGATTTATTTCAGTTTCATACTTTAAAAACAAAAATCTAGAGTAATTCAAACAATAGGTTGAATTACAACGTATGGTAGTATAATAAAATAACTGATCACTAAAAGAAATGAATTTAAAAAAAAAAACTACCTTTCGTTCCCTAATCTACGTCTTAAGAAGTTTCATTTGATGTTCCATTTGAAATTTATTAAATACATATTTGTTTACATTTACCTCGAGATCTGTTTTTTTAAATTCTCATTACTGTTCCTATATATTGGTCAAAGAGTTGAATTAGCATACCAAATATTAACTTTCTATGTTAAGCCGATTGGCAACAATTTCTACCGTACAGACAGACACAGACAGACAGACAGACAGACAGACAGATGAGTGACGTTATAAGGGCTTTTTGGTGGTCATTTCTAAAAAACCCTAAAAAACATAAATTTCGATAAATTAAAAGAAATAACCTGCATGCTTCCCTTTAGGGACTAATAACCGTACTTGAGACGCATCCAGCTATATCTATCCAGTTTTCCAGTCAGTCAGATGAATACTGTGAACATGGTGTTGCAAAAGATTAGTTAACTTTTACAATAAATATCAGATAGGAATAGTTCCTCTGGTACTACTCTGGATCACATTAAAGTGCATTATTTAGATTTTTTCGGATTTTTAGACTATTCCCCCTCGGTTATAAGGTACAAGCAACAGTTATCTGGCATATTTTTGACTAAAATCATGATAATTAAAGACATTAAAAAAAATACTTTGCATTCCTTAATCTATGTTTTAAGACCTTTTTTCATTACCAAACAAAAAAAATTGTTAGAATCAGAAATTTCTGTTGAGCTTTTTTCAGATTTTTAGATCGACCAGTGTGGGTGATAGGGTGGGGGACAAAAGATTTTTCTTATAATTTTGGCAAAAATTCCATTAACAAAAAGATTTTTCAGAGATAACATTTTGTTGGATTACTTTTTTGTTAAATACAAGGTGTCTCAAAAGAAATTTTATATTTATTTAGCTTACTGCGTGAATGCAACGTATCCGAGGGGCGCGGGGGTTATTTCAATCGGTAGCCTGGCTCTTGGGAATACAGTCGCTATGGAGCGTTTCTCGGGAGCAGACCGCGCTTATGCGTGCGAGAGTTTTACGGTGATTCGGCGACTGTAGCGCGTAGAAAATTCTTCAGTATTCGAGGTTTTCGCCCCTTAAATGATGCGCCAAGCATTCCTCTCATTCGACATTGGGTTAAAAAGTTTGAAGAGACTGGTACAACGCTGGATAAATCAAAATCCGGGCGACCTAGGTCATCAAGAACGGTAGAAAACGTAGAGAATGTTAATCAGTCTGTTCGTGACGACCCGAACCTTTCAATTCGGAAGCGCGCAAGTGCTTTAAATGTGCATAGATCATCATTACATCGCATTATGCACAAAGACCTAAAGCTGCACCCCTACAAAATTCAATTGGTGCAAGAATTAAAGCCCCAAGATGCCAGTCAGAGGCTTAATTTCGTAAATCAGGTGATTGAGCGATTTTCAACGTTTACCAACATTTTGTTTTCGGATGAAGCTCATTTTCATCTTAATGGCCACGTAAATAAGCAGAACTGCCGCTACTGGAGTGCAACGAATCCGAAACGCAAACATCAGAAACCCCTACATTCGCCTAAAGTGACCGTATGGGCTGCGATGTCGGCGCGAGGAATTATCGGCCCTTACTTTTTTGACGACGAAAGGGGGCGTGCAGTTACAGTGAATTCAGAGCGTTATGTGGAGATGTTAGACAACTTCTTGGTACCTAAACTGCAAAGCTTTCCTGGCTATAACCAAAGAACATGGTTCCAACAGGACGGAGCAACTTCACACACGTCCAATATGTCTCTGCCACGTGTTCGTGAAATTTTCTCAGGCAAATTGATCTCCCGGAGAGGTGACATAAATTAGCCTCCACGCAGTCCAGATTTAACCCCTATGTACTTTTTCCTATGGGGTTATCTTAAATCTAAAGTTTACGCCAATAAACCGACTTCACTGGCGCATTTGAAAGAAAATATCCGTCACGAAATGTCAGCCATCCCTGAGTCCACCTGCCGAGACGTCATAAGTAATTTTACTGTTCGATTAAATGAGTGCCGAGAACGCGAGGGTCTACATTTAGACGATATTATTTTTAAGAAATAAATCCCCAAAAAGTGTATTTTAATAATTAATAAACATTTTTTCTATATACGGCTTACTTTTTTTTTAATCGATCCACTAAATATAAAATTTCTTTTGAGACACCTTGTACATATTTATTTTCTCGGTCTATTATTTCTAAGCGGTGTACTTTTTTTGGGTGTCGGTAGTAGGTATAACAAAGAAACCTTTCTATCGTCACTCATGTATCAATCTGTCTGTTCAGTAAACATGGTTGGGCCTAGAGAATTGATATTTGGCACACATATACTATGTTTTGGCTGGCAGTAAGCGTCAAAATGAAATGGTTTATTGAAAATTATTTTTTTGGCCCTAAATCTGCCCTTAAAAGAGCTAAATATTTGAAAAATTATATTTTTTCAACCATCCAAAAAATTCGACATAACCAAATCTGATCAAAAATTCCGTCGTATTCCAACTTATATTAATATACATTTTATCTTCAATTTAAAAAAAATATTTTTAGGAACAGTCGTTAAACAAAAAAAAAAGTTTTATACAACCAATATGAAATCAGTAGCGAAGGAAGACATCTGCTAGACTTGCCCTCACAAAAATAAACAAAATAATAAAAAAATAAATAAATAATAAATATATAAAAAAAAAAAATTATATAAAACAAAAAGATTTAAGTAAATCTTCAAAAATACATCAAATTATGTTTTATACAAATTTTTGTTTAAGGCTTGGTTTACTAGTTTTTTTTAAATTTTATAGTTTAATAACTTCTGTTTCCGGGTTCGGATCTAGACAATTATAGTAGACTCATGATGAAGATGAAAGACGATAAAATGGTAAGATAACGATCTGGCAAGTAAGAATAAGTATGTGTAGGCTATTGAAAAGATCTTAGCGGTAAGAAACTTACAGGAGATCTATCGACTAGTGATACATAAGTTCGGAGGCCAGTAGCCTGTTTATAAAAGTTGCTTTAGCTATTCAAATAAAAATCTTGCATACACATAATTGATATTATAAATATATCTAGAGTAGATCGATGGCGTCACTACTGTTTGTTGTATAAGTTTTTTTCTTTGATGAAATCAGATCCACAAAAGCAAATAATTCATTATTCATAAAGCAATACTTTACCAACACTATATAAAAATCAATTACAAAACTGATCTCATTCTTACAATGTTCATTATTCAATCATCAGGCAACATCTAGAGTTGTGTCACAGCTCTTTGTTGATCTGGTTTAGGCGAGGTTGAGGTGAATTGTTTGGAACATTGCAACATATTCTGGCGCCTTCACCAAATAAATAATTCTGTTATATGCAATTGTTGAAGATTTATTGAAGAGAAGATTAATCTTTAATTAATGAAGGATTATGTTGTTATCGTTGTGGCTTGGACGTCTGGTGGTGCCTATGAGCAGGACTGTAGTGGAGAGCATACGAAGGTAAACGAAGTATTCTTTCTGGTTTGTTTCGAATGAATTAAGTATACCCTATGCTTTTCAAAATTTCGATGCGTTAAATAAATTACTACTGCCTCAAAGTTTAAGTTTTGTTGACCGTATACCCTTTGATTTTTACAAAATATGTACCGATTTTACAACATTACCAACAGAACTTAATATATCATATACCATGTTTCACCACCAGGGTCCCTGATTTACATTTCTATTATAATATTACTGATAATAACACTATGCTACAAATTAAATATTTTTTTTTTTCACTGGGTTTACAGTATGTAATTATGATTCCCCACCTTAAAATCAATTGAGGTTAATAAATAAAATTGTCACATCACGTCAGGTTTCATAGAGAAAAGCATTTATTGATTTTTTTAAAATTATATAAATTAGCGACACAAAACTTTTTTTGTGCGATTGGCTTTCCTCTTGTAGTCAGTTATCGCGGTATCCCTCTGAAGGCACCAACAGTAGTCTGCAAGCATGGCTGGTTCCCATCTACCTTGATAACGTTTCTCAAACTATGCTTTTTCCTGGTGAAAGCGTTCGCCGTGTTCATCGCTTACTGAACCCATATTTTCCGGAAAGAAACTCAAATAGGAGTGTAGAAAATGGATTTTTAACGACATAATTCATCCTAGTTTATGAAAACCAGTCAGCATCAATTTAATTTTTTCATGGAAATCTGCTGAAATCTGGTTCTGTAATAGTAGTTGGATCTTGAAATACCTCATCACTAGAAGAGCCGGGTACGTTATCTTCTTCCATAGAACTCGATGAACTTGATGAACTTGAAAATCGTTTTGGTACTGGAATGTCTGGAGAATGGGGTAGCGGCATTGATACTGATGGTACATTGGCATATTTCACTGAATGTTTTGATTTTTTAGAAAAACCCTTCACATTTGTCAAACAGAAATAGCAGTCGTCTATGTGGTTCTTGGGTTCACGCCACTGCATTGGTACACCAAAAGGCATCACTTTTATAGTACCATTGTACCAACCCGTCAAATATTTATAACATTTTAAACAATACACTTGGGGCACACTTTTAAAATAAGCTTGATAACACTTCTCAAGCAATGGAGAAATTGGCTTTTTTCACTTTTAGGAGTAAATTGACCACAAACATAACAAAATAAGTTAGGAGAATTAACACAAACGCGCGGCATTTTGTAGATTTATAACTAATCTAAATATTTTAATGACTTTTGTACACAGCAAAGATATTTTTCTATGAATATGCTCAAACAAGTTTTATCAAGAATAAAAAAATTAAGATTTTACTTATCTATGTTTTGAGACGTGATATCTAAATATAAATTTGTTTGTTTTTACTCACTAGGTATACCTAATACGAATTACTATTCGAAATATTGGTGAATTTTTTAGTGTTGCATAGTGTAATTATAACCGATACCAATAAAAAAATATCGATATCAGTAATATATTGAAACAAAAGTATGAAGTATTAAAATACTAGTATCAAGAGAAAAGTACCGATACCTTACTAGTATCGATGGTACCGTTTCATCCCTAAATGTGACACATTTTTGTGGATAAAAATAAAATAGTAATCTTTAAAATACCTGGCTTTTTCTTTATGTGAAGATTACGATATAAACCATTTTGCAATGTACAACTCAGCAAGTTACCGAAAAATGACACCATCTCAGAAATCTACCTGAAAGAACTTCAAAGGAAGATTTTACGGCAATCTACAATGAAATTCTAGATAACTATGGAACAGCTGTAGTAGAGACCGTTCAAATTCACCAGTATCGCGTACCTAATCAATTTAGGATATACTCGTACATATACAGCAGAAGCAACAGAAATATTAAAGAGTTTGGAGATAATAGCAGAAAAGGACAAAATAAAATTCGCTATATTCACAGATTCTTTGAGTGTACTGGCAAGCACGCAACAAATGTATTCAAAAATGCGTTAGTACAATCACTGTAAGAAAAGCATCACCATCTTAAAATCCATGCTGAGAAAGTACACCTTATCTGGATTTCTTCACACAATAGTTTTCAGGACAATGACAAAGATGATATTCCTGCTCAACAGGCCGCCCAAAGAACTGTCAAAAGGAACCACTCTTGGACTTATATTGAAGAAACTGAATTTAAAAACGAAATTGGAAAAGGCTAATAATAAAAGATGCAAGAAAATGACAAGATCTAAGAGACAATGAACTGCAGCGAATAAAAGAAGACACAAAAAAAATCAAAGGGACAAGAAAACAGCAAATAGCAACAACTAGACTAAGAATTGGAGAATCCATACTAGCAGACAAATAGAGACTTGGAAGAAAAGACCAACCAACCTATGACGAATGTAATACAAGACTGATAATCGAACATATTATACTAGACTGAACACAATACGAAACGATACAACAACGACACCACCTGACGACATACAAGAAGCCCGTAGGTATATGGCAGAAAACCTGACAAAACTCCACGAACTCTCACTAGACACAAATCTATATTCTGTATTCTCATAATAATATAACACAAAATATATTGTAATAATGTATGGGCACTAATCACCGTAACAGTGAAAGTGCCATTGTTTTATTCATTTTTGTTATATATATTAAAGATTACCATGAAGGTGAAAACCACGTTCGTTTGGTTACAAAATGCTCATGGAAAAGGACTTTCCGTACTGTTATGAGATGGGATAGGAACGCTAGAATAAGTATGTACTACTTTATGGTTGCTTGATTGTAAAAGAAAAGCCATTTCATTAAAAAAATATATATATCATTAATGAATTCACCGTACCTTTTTGATCACAACTCATGTGTTCTGATTTTTGGGATTAATTTTCAGTACTATCTCTATACATACTGGTTAACTTTTTCTTATAATATCATTTCAAAGTATTCCACTTTTTAATTATGCTAATTAAATATATAAAACTGTAAAATTTGTACCACTTTCTTATGCAACATTTACACATATGACCAAATTAAAATTATCCCGTCATATATCACTCCAAAATTATCTAATGAACACAGATATGTATCATTATCATTAGTTGTAGACTTGTTATACCAATTTTGGACTTTCCTGTCACTCTCAACAAATAATGATACATATTTCAATATTCATATTCGTTACTGCTAATATGTATGTGTATGAGTGCTTATAATATAATATTTTACAATTAATTAATTTCTCTAATTAAAGATGAAAGTAAAGGAGGCTGACCTCAGATATTATAACTCGATATATATATTTGACAGTGGCGCCAGGAGATTTTGCAATATTTCCGCCAGTGTTTACATTCGCTCAAATTTTAGCAAAAGCATACATAATATGGCGAAGAAATATTTTATCACATGATCTCTCAACATCCTTTTGATTTGTATTCTGTGCAAAAATTTCAAAATTGATCATTTTCGTAATTATGAAGTGACTACAATCAAAAATGTGTTCAAAATTTTTGGGATTCGGTAGGTATAGCCGGTATCAGGACACTAACCCCCGGGACATTAATCCCCAGTCAATAACCCCCGGGACATTACCCCCCCATGTCAATAACTTCCCGTACCAATAACCCCTGGGCCATTAACCCCCGGGTTTCTAATGATGTAAACTTTTCAATAGTGTTATTATTGAGAGGTATTATTGAGAGTTTATGCAATAGTGTAAATAATAATGCAATGGTACAACATTTAGTAAGATAGTTAAGTTAAGCCCGGTTTTTTCACCTTCAGATAAAGTTCCAGGTAACTATCTGACAGATAAGGTTATTTTTAACTTTATCTGCTGAGTAAATGTCATGCCTTCTTTCTATACAAATGTATCTATCGGATAGTTATCTAACGGATAATGAGACTGACGTATTGGATTCACTGACTGGTATTGACATTTACTCAACAGATGAAGTTACAAATAACCTTATCTGTCAGATAGTTACCTGGGACTTTATCTGAAGGTGGAAATACCGGGCCTTAGAGAAATAACATATTAGTAATCACGAAAACTAATAATTGGTAAGAATTAGTGTAATTAAAAGTTAAGAATAACCAGTGGTCAATAAAAGTTGACACACTTCTTCGTGTCGTGTGTCGTCATTTTATATATAAAACACGTGTATACATGACATTCAACATGTATTATACATCGAACCAGATCCGGATCACTTCAGTCACTGCTCATAATCGCCCGTTCAATCGTATCCTTGTGAAACTGTGCAGTGAGCCGTGAGCCGGCTCAATTCAATTTGGTGAACCGTATCTCTTCGGTCAGTGTACTGAACCGGCTCAGTGATCCGGTTCGTTCATGAACGACCCATCTCTAGTCTAAACTATTGTCGGTAAGTGGGAGAAATTAGGTAGTTAGGTACAAAGGGTCGGATATTCTTAAATGTGGGATTTCCTAGATTAATTATTCCATTGGATTATTATGAAAGGTCGGTAAACTTAAATAGCGGCAATTCATACTAATACAATCTCTTGTAATGACAAATAGCAGATGTGTAAACATGAGATTTATTTTTAAGTTTCCCTAAATGCACTAATAAATAAGTATATAATTTGTTAAATATATTTTGGAATAATAGGAAATCCCATAATTTAGAAATACTTCTATATATATGTACATAAACAAGATTTCAAGATTCAAAAGCCGTGTACTAACATATATTTGTTTATAGAACTAAAACTTTTGGCAAAATTTAAAACTTCAATATTTTCACAATTAAAAAGAAAAACTTGAAAAAATAGAAAACACACGTGACCACAGTGCATATTACTTTAATATTACTTTCCTCCTTTCAGACTTAGAAAATAAACTAACTACGATTCAATTGTTCAGTTTTCTAAAATGTGTTTTTCTCACAAAATTTTACATTTTATAAATAAAAATTACATTTGTTCAATTTTGTTCCAATTTCAAATGTTCAAATTTAAAAAAAAAATAAACATTTAAAATATTAATCAATTGCCAGGGGGTTAATGGCCCGGGGGTTATTGGTACGGGGGGTTAATGGCACGGGAGTTGTTGACGGATGGTTAATGTCCGGGGGTAAATGGCACGGGGGTTATTGTCCAGGGGGTTAATGGCACGGGGGGTTATTGACATGGCGGGGTAATGTCCCGGGGGTTATTGACGAGGGGTTAATGTCCCGGAAGTTAGTGTCCCGGGGGTTAGTGTCCCGGGGGTTAGTGTCCTAGAACCGGTATAACAAACAAACAATTATACTTCATTTATCTGTATGGCTATATGCTAGAAATGATGTCCAAACTGTTTATTCTAGAGAGTTGAAATTTGGTAATTGGTATACATATACATTTCTTAGACCTACGTATACGTATTTATACGTATAGAAAAAGTAGAGATGCTGTGGCTCCGTGCTAGGACAGTTTTCTATAGAACACAGAATCGCAGGTTCAAATCCGTTCACCTCATTCGGATTTTTATCTTCCGATATTATGCAGTCAGATCTGGAGTCGACTCAGTCTCCAATATTTAATACTTAAAATGAGTACCTGTTTATACAGGGATAATTATACTGGCCGAAACGTCGCATTGACCACGTGACTTTCATTTCCATGTCCTACTGTCTAGAAACGGCGAGTTTACCTTCTCTGTCCCAATACGCCTACATAGGTTTTGGGAACATATTATTTTTTTATTAATAAGAAAAGTAAGTCCTAGTACCGTTCAGATCTTGAGAAGTGAACATCAGTGAAAACAGCTGTTATCAAGTATGTCTCAACAAATCGATATAAAAAACGATTTAATGTTGAATAAATTAAAAAAAAGTGAACTCATTAAAATCGTAAAAGAGTTAACTACCAATGATTTAAATGAATCAGTTTTAATCAATTGTGATATTGAAGAAACGGATGAAAATGTAAACCAAAAAGAGGTTACGGTAGACTTGTGTAGCCAGACAAAACAACAGAAGGCCCAAGTTGAGGTAATAAAAATGGAAAATATTTGCATGAAGAAAATGATTGCACAGATGGAAAAACAATTAGAAAATCAGCAAATTTTAATAGATATGCTGAAATCTAATTGGGATACGACATCTACGGGCAAAGAAGAAAAACAGGTAGAAATTATATTAGCGACCATTATGCCAAAACTGCAAAGTCATGACGCAAATAAATACCAGTCAAAACCAACATTATCAACGGAAGATCACCCAGTCGATAAGCAAGTAAAGAAAAGCTACGCCAGTGCCGTGCAAACGACAGCAGCAAAGCCAACACGGAGACCAAAACCGAAAACGATCATAGGAGCGGATGCAATGGAAGGTCAGTTTAAAGGTGCAGATAAGAAAATATGGCTATACGTCGGACGTGTCAAGCAGGGAACATCATCATCAGCGATCCTTAATTTTCTAAAATCTAAGTGCCCCGGAAAAACTTTCACATGTGACGCCCTCGATGTTAAAGGTACAAACGCTAGTTTTAAAGTTAGCGCCGACTACGAACTCTCAGAAACATTAAATAGTGGCGATTTTTGGCCAAAAAATGTGTTAATTAAACGTTATTTTTTTCCGATAAACAAGAAAAGATACAATCAGAATTAGTTAATAAAGCTAGTAATATGTTTTCTTTATTTTACATTAATATCCAGTCCGTGCGAAATAAAGTAGATGAATTAGATTTTTTCATTCAGAATAACAAAAATAAATTCGATGTGATTTGTTTATCAGAGCATTGGTTAAAAGACGGTGAAATTATTGCACTGGAAGGATATAATATAGCGACATGTTATTGTAGAAATACCGCTAAAAGCGGGGGTGTTTTAATGTTAGTAAAAGATAATATACAATATAAAATCATAACTTACATCAATGAATACTGTGAGGATATTTGCTCCGAATTTTGTGCAATTTATATCACTTGCATTAACACCGTTATACTCAATATTTATAGATCACCTATAAGCACAAATTTCACAAAATTCTTGGATAAATTTCACACTATTTTAAATATCTTATATAAAAAAAACAAAAACATATTAATAGCCGGCGATTTTAACGTAGATTTTCGTAGTAACTCAAATGAACATAAAGATTTAATAAATTTAATAACATCTTTTAATATACACATTACTACAACTGAATACACGAGAATTACATCAACATCTAAAACGTGTATCGACAATATTTTAACTAATTACACGACAGGCGAGTATGAAGTTTGTGTTGTGAATCCGAACTTGTCTGACCATTCAGGATTGATATTTACGTTAAAAACAAACAAAATAATATTAGAAAAAAATTGTAACATAAAATCAAAAGTCAACTTAAATAAATTTTCAGAAACGTTGAAGTATGTAGATTGGAGCAATATTTATAATAGCAACAATGCGGAAGAATGTTACAGCCTCTTTCAAACTATAATAATGTATGCTTATAATCACTCGATAACCAATATCAAAAATAATAAACGTAAACAAAACGACAATTTCAAAATTAGTACCCCCGAGCTAAAAAAGATGAAAGACCATTTGTCTCTCATTTATGAGGCCATGATAGCCACAAAATCAGTAGAGATTAAATTATTATACAAAAAATACAAACTGAAATTTAGAGCTAAAGTCAAGGAAACCAAAAAAATACAAAATAAAAATTATATTCTTCAATCAAATAATAAAAATAAAGCAGTATGGAATCTAGTAAATAAAAATATAAAAAACAAACAGAATAAAACGCCTAACACTGATATATCAGCACATCATTTTAATAATTTTTTCGCTAATATTGCCTCCAATATTATAGGAAATCTGCCAGCTACAGGCGATAACCATCTTAAACCATTACAGGCAGTGAATAAATGCAATAATTCTTTCTTTTTGTTCCCGACAAGTAACCAGGAAATCGAAGCGACTATATTAAAACTTAATAATACGAAAAGTAGAGATGTATATGGTTTAGATGTAGCACTGATTAAGTCAGTCGCTACCTATATTGCATGTCCTCTAAATCACATTATTAACCTATGCTTCTCCGATGGAGTTTTCCCCTCGGAATTAAAAATAGCGAAAATCATTCCCATATACAAAAAGGGGGATCATGACGAGGTAAACAATTACCGCCCTATTTCTCTCTTACCGATAATCTCAAAAATTATTGAAAGCATCGTTAAGGCTCGTCTAGTTAATTATCTAAATAAATTTAAAATTTTAACAGAGTCGCAATATGGTTTTCGTAGTGATCGTGCTACTACTGAGGCATTGGTACAAATGCAAAGTTATATTTTAAATGCGCTGGAAAATAATAAGATTGTAGATATAACATGTGAGGACTTATCTAAAGCCTTCGATTGTGTTGCTCCAATAACCATGCTAGACAAACTAGACCACTATGGTGTTAGAGGTATTGCATTAAAATTTTTCAAATCCTTTTTAACGGGACGGCAACAAATAGTATATATCAACGAAACATTCTCGGAGATGGAAAACGTTAATCTGGGTCTTCCTCAGGGTTCGCCTTTATCTCCGATATTATTCCTATTATATATTAACGACTTGCCGCCAAATATTGAAGACTCCGACACAATATTATTTGCTGACGACACTTCATTTCTGACGTCAGCATCCGATATATTATCATTAAATGTCAACTCCACCAAAACTAGAAAACAGTCGGAAGAATGGTTTAGGTGTAATAAATTAAAACTAAACAGCGACAAAACAGAAAATATGATCATATCAAATAAAAAAATCACATGCGAAAAAAAGGAGCTAAAATTTCTAGGAGTATTCATAGATAGTAATATTACGTGGAATTACCATATATCCAAGCTATGTAAAAAGCTGTCATCTACTTTATTCGCACTACGTCGGATCAGTACAATTATAGATGGTGAAACGGCAAGACTGGCTTACTTTTCAAATTTTCAAAGTCACTTAAGCTATGGCATCTTGTTATGGGGAACAAGCAGTAACAGAAATAAAATTTTTATTATCCAAAAAAAAGCGATACGTATTCTGTCTAATGCAAACTACTTAGCTCACTGCCGACCACTATTTCAAAAACTTAAAATTCTACCCCTACCTTGTATCTTCATTTATTTTACAGTAATTTATTTTAAAAACCATATAAAAAAATATACAACTCATTCAAACATCCATTCACACCATACAAGAAATAAAAACAAATATAAAACTTTAAAAATTAGACTTAATAAATCAAAACAAGGTCCAGAATACTGGGGTCCAATATTTTTTAATAAACTGCCAGAACAATTTAAAATTTTACAAAATATACCATTTAAAAAGTCTGTTAAGAATATGTTACTGAAACATTGTTTTTATACAATCGAAGAATATCTCTGTTCTCCATTAGAATAAGTATTTACTAAAAATGTATATTATATATAAGTGTGAAATTATGCTTTAAAATTATATTATGTATGTATGTATATGTATATAGGCATGTACGATACGTATGTGTGTTCTGTATTTACATGTATGTACATATATAGATATGTTGTATGTGCGTACATGTGTATATGTATTTGCAAAAGTATATGTATATGTGTGTGTGCATCTGTGTATTTGTATGTACAGGTACATGCATAACCCCTGACACCAGGCATGCAATTACTTTGTATATAACCTGCAATAATATTATTATTATTATTATTATTAGTACTGACACTATTGTTTTACAATCCAAACAATAGCTAAATCACATATATTTTTTTATTTCACATTTTATGGCCTTTGTTACTAAGGCAATTAGCCACGACAATATTTATTTTTCATGATGAATCCCATGCCTGAACAGGATTTGTTACGCCGGTCGGCAAAATCACATAATAAGCCCACTAAAAGGATGTCAACAACGATTGCTAAGTAAATATATTTTACGCCAATACTCAATACTTACAAATTTATTGACATCAAGACCCCCTCTTTGGAAATAATTGTGCACTCTTTTATGCATAATATTGAGATAAAATATTTATTACAATTACAAAATGTATGCATACATATCGTGTCAAAATAAAAAGAAAAAAAAAAACTTGAATATAAGTTGTTTTTTTTTTTCATTATTCTGTGTTTCAAGATTTTACATTTGTCGCCCCTTATTAAACTTAAAAAAAAATGATAAATATAAAAAATTCGAAAACTGAAACTTGTTAAGTGAAACAGAGCGAAAAAGAAAATTCTGGGCAAAATATAAGAAAAGACGACGACACTCTGTTGAATGACTATGCTCTTCGTAGCTAAAAGTTAATTATATCATAACATATGTGTACATAGGATGTTCTAGAAGAAAGATCAATATTCTGGAAGGCGATGATATCGGTCGTTTTTAGCAAAAAAATTCATATGAATGAAGGTCTTATTTCAATCTGTTTCTGTCTTAGGCCCTGCAGGGGTCCATGGGCACACAGAGTTTGCGGCCCTTTTAGAAAGTAAAAAGAAAATGTGAATGAAACATCAGTACGTACTTTTATTTAGTGACTTTATTGGTTATTATTCTTAGCTTTATACAATTCAAATATAAGTGATTACTATTTCAAGAATTGGACTTAAGTTGATGATAATAATTTCTTCCGGGATTTCTGTTGTACAAAATCTTCTATTATGTCCTCAAAGTCTAATTTTTGAAGGATATCACTTTCTATGCACATGATTGACAAATTAGTAAGTCGTCCTTGTAACATAGTCGTTCGTAATTCATTTTTTTATTCTTTTTCAGTGCCGGCTGTGGGTTTTGCGGGGCCTCGGGAAAATATTATATGCGGGGCCCCTTCCCAAAAAGGAAGAAATGATACATGAACATAATTTGCATGCGCAGAAGATGCACATCCGACTTGTAAAAAACGTTGCATTTGGTGTCAAAAACTTACCTAGCTACTAACAATTGTTAGAAATATGAAAGCGCGGGGCCCCTTTAAGCGCGGGGCCTCGGGAAAAATCCCCGAAGTCCCGACCTCTGAGCCGGCCCTTTTTTTTTTTAGCCGTGAAAATAAGCGCTCTCCACTGCAATTGGTGACCATTAAGCAAAGGAATATCCTTATAGCAACTTCCACATTAGGAAAAATATCTTCTAATTTATCTACTTTTATTACATTATGTAAAACTGAGATACTCAAGTCCGCCGATTCATTTGCAAGGTTTTTTAATAAAAGAAGTAAAATTGAAGTAAAATTGCACTAAATATTGAGCTCCTCTTTTCTCGGTATAAACGACAACCTCAGCATTTTGAGGCCCCAATCAAGCCGTGGGCCCTGGGCTCGTGCCCCATGTGCCCTTGTGCCATTATGGGGAAGACGGAACTAGTATCTGATAAAGAGTTATTTGAATGTACACAAAATGTTTTTGATTAGAAATAAATTTGGTTGAACATATGGGTTTTAAGTAAAATTCAGTTCCTTTTTTCTTTATCTTAGTTGACTTCAGGGGCGCACACAGATTTTTGGCTTGGGGGGGGGTCCAATTATACATAATTTTTATAAACACAGGGCAAAATATCAATTTCAAGTGAAGAGCAAAATAAAAAGATCCTCCCTTCTAAATTTTAAGTGAAGAGCAAAAAAAAAAGTTCCTCCCTTCTAAATTTTAAGTAAAGGGCAAAAAAAAATGCCTCACTTCTCACAGTACGGGGGGGGTCCGGACCCCTTGGACCCCCCCTTGTGTGCGCCCCTGGTTGACTTGTATGCTTAACAATGTCACAACTTGTTAGAAAGATTATGGATAATTTTTTCCATTAAACTAAATTAAAAAATCAGCTGTGGCCACCACAGGACCGACCGCAAACATAAAGTACTTGTATAAAATACATTCTAGCAGAAGATTAGAAATAACTTGGACTAATATTTTCTAACAGAGATATTATTTATCATGACCATGGAAACATTACATATAAGTATGAAAAAATTGATACTAAAATTTTAAAAAATTTTACAAATATTTTTCGAAATTTTTCGTTTTATCAAAAAACGTCTCAAATAAAAGTTATTAGTTATTGCATTTATAGCAACTTTTGTTCAATACATTTTTTCGAAATATTTTTCTGTTGCTAAATATTCGCAAAAATATTAAAATCGACACGAGTAAACTCCCATTTCTAGTCAACCGATTTTTACCAAAAATTGATCAACTCGTATTATTGATGTCAAAAGCTTAAATATGCAGTTTCATAAAAATCCTTTTAGCCGAATTTGCTCTGCACGTGTACACAGACAGACAGACGGACGGATGGACAGACGGACAGCATGCTAAAAATAGTCAAAACGTTATGTAGGGACCTCTATTTGTGGAAACCATCAAAATCTCGAAATATCAAAATCGGTATGATCAAAATACCTGCATTATATATGTTGACGGTCGGTAAAAATGTTAATATGTTTAAATAACAATTATATTTTTGGATTTTTTCTTATATAATTTATATGCAAGCTTTGAAAATGAGTCATAGAATCCAAGCTATATTAAGCCGACAAAATAAAATTAGTTTTTAAATATTTGACAAACAATGCGTGTTTTTTTTTTTTTTTTTTTTTAATTCGACCGATAGCCAACTAATATTTTATCTAAAATATACGGTCAACAATCTCTTTTATTCAAGTAAAATTTTGTGTACCTTAAACGAATGTTTTTAAAATATTCCCTATTTTCAGGGGTTGAAGTTCATATTGTTCTTTAACGATAACGTTTTAAAGAAATTTGATATAGGTATACGTATGACATATACTGTTGAGAAAAGTTGATTCACATGCCTCATAAAGGAGCACAGTGCAGCAAAAGGGAAATTAAATAGATCCAAGCTAGCGCAGTGACAATATAGTACACCAACATCAAAGAAAGGGAAATATTAAGAATAGGATACACGTTCATATACAAATTTTTGCTGAAAATGTCAGCAAACACTGTGTCTTGCTCTCCTGGGACACAGTGTATACTATTTTTAAATTTATTTCATCGCAAAATTGGCCCGTTAAATATTTGAATCTATTCATTAACTAATAGTTCTGACTGAAACCATGTTGACAGATTAAAAAGCAGGCCTCCAATGTTATAGTACAGCAAAGCATTTGCACTGGCTAATAGTTGATAAGTGCAATTGATACGCCATATAAGGCGTAGTAGGAGATAAACACTTGTATGTTGAAAGGCAGAGACTTGTCAGTTGTCAAGCAGGCAGGTAGAGACAGGTGGGTGATAAGGCGAAAGCTTAAACTAATATGCCTCACCTCATATATCACCGCCTGTATCAGTCACGGTTACATGTGTATCCCTGTGAAATCTTGTTACTATTTTTAACAAACTTAATGAACACGACATTTAGTTACACTTATTGTAACACTGCTCTGCTTTTTTATTACATTTTAATTAGTGTATGCTGCATTTGCATGTATACATTGTAATTAAATAATCTACTTGTAGAAAGCTTAAACAGAACATTTCGAAATAATTTGGTGACATTTACGATAATGTGTACAAACAGTAACATTTATTTTTATGCAGACGTAGTTTATTTCAATTTTAAACCAAAATAAAGCTAAAGATCATCTTAACAACAAGCGGCAAGTACAAGAAGCGTCGCAAGATTTGACATTGTGTAGTAATTTAACTACCTAGACGCCCTCCTAACAAAATAGGGACGACATAAGGTCACTTGCTGATTTTGTTATTTACATGTTTATTTTTATTACAGTATTTCTCTACAATCCTTCAATATATTCTCCCTGCTTCTCAATAACCGAGTCCCAACGGTTAGGAAGCTTTACTATTCCATCCAAGACACATCTTTGTTCATTTTTCGAATGGCTCGCGTAATGACAGCATTAAGCTCTTCTAGAGACCGATAACGATGTCCACGCATAAGTTTTTTCAGCTTTGGGAATTAGTCGAGTTCTGGTGGACTCGTGTCCGGACTGTAGTGAGCCTGAAGTAACACTTTCCAACTATATTCATGCAGTTTTTCGGTTACGACATTCCCGATGTGACGGCGAACGTTGTCATGAAGAATGAATGGTCCAACCTCGAGCAACTGAGGTCGAGTTTTGTGCATTTTTCTCTGCAATTTTTGCATAAAATCACGATAATAAATGGCTGCGACACTTGTTTGACATAGAACTCTGTCTGCCACGTTGATTCCTTGGTAATCATAAGCAAAAATCATCATTTATTGGACTATTGTTTGAGCTCTCCGAAACTTCTTGGCCTTGGGGAACTTGGACTTTTCCACTCATTGGAGTGTGATTTCAAATCCAACTCATAATCTCTAACCTATGTTTCATCAATAGCGACAATTCGATGTAAGAATTCTTTACCTCTAATGTCGAATATTCAAAAATATTCCTACATGCTCCATTTCTAGCTTGCGTTTGTTAACAACAGAGTACGTTATAAACGAAAACAAAACACACGCTTCCTCCTCGAGCCTTTAACTACAATTGACGTAATTGTCACTGTTGTTGCGTCATCCAACCCGTAGTGTCCAACCTGTGCATTTTTTATGAAATGACCCTCTATTTTGATAAAACAAATAGATGCCTTTGAGATCTGTGGACCTATCTTCGCATTTTGTAAATACAATAGGTGGCCAAATTATTTGGCAGATAGTACACCTTTTTTTGTAATTTTCAAGTTTAAATGAATTTTGTGAGCAAATACATAAATTGTTTTAAATAATGTTTCTTCTATATTTTTTTTTTTTTTTTTTTTTTTTTTTAATTTAGGGAGCCTCAACAACTAAGGTTATTGGCACCCGGTACATTAAATTTTTACAATATTGATTTATACAAATTTATTTAACATTATATTTTGTTATATAGGTGGCAATCTTTGAGGAATTTTATTACATTTTCTTCAACTTGATGTACATTCTTCAGAGCTTCCTTTAGCGTTGATGGTATATTGTATTTTTTCCTTTGTATATGATACTTTTCACATTCTATAAGTAAATGGTTAACAGTGATTTTTTTATCACAGATGTTACATTCTGGTGGTTCTTGATGATCGAAGATATATTTGTGCGTGAATAACGTGTGTCCAATACGCATCCTGGTTAAAACTATTTGTTCTTTACGATCTTTTTTGCATTTCCACTCTTTGGTATCTTCTTTTATCGATCTGAGGTGGTTCTGTGACAATCGCCAGCATTTTTCCCATTCTGTACGTATTTTCATTTTAATATGATTTTTAAAATCATTGGCTGGGATCTGTGTATTTAAAGGTGGTAAATTAATAGAGTGCTTTGCTGCTTGATCTGCTTTCTCGTTTCCATGTATACCTATATGTGATGGAATCCACATGATTATAATGTTTTTCCCATGGCATATGGCATCATGTATATTTTCTTTAATATTCCGGATGGTATGGTTTCTTGGATAGAGTTGATAAATACTTAAAATGGTACTCAGCGAGTCACTTTGGATAATAAAATTTAATCTTCCATCTTCTGTTTTTTTAATTAGTTCCGTTGCTTTTAGCATACTAAAAACTTCAGCTGTAAAGACACTTGTTATGTCTGATAGATGGTAACTGTGAGCTTCGTTGTCAAAAACGACTGCTGCTCCCCTTTTAGAGTTTATTTTTGAACCATCAGTATAAATGGCATGAAATTGTTTGAATTTGTCCATTAATTCGAGGTATGCCTTTTTGTAAGTATTTGGATGGGTTGTGTCCTTTGGATACTTAGTTAGATTGAGTATAATTTGTGGTGAGTGAATGATCCAAGGTGGAATTCGGTTTGGTATGTATGACAGTATGTTCGGAAACGAGATATTTAAATCAGAAAATTGTTGTAAAATTTTGCTATGTAATGGGAGATCATCTTTTAAACAGACTATTTCATTATTTGACGTGAAAATCTCATTGAATAATGGTATATTAGGATTATAGGCTAAGTTAGTGATGTAAGAAAGTGTAAATTGTGTTCTACGATAATCAAGAGGGATTTGGTTTGCCTCACACAAAATACTCGCTATCGGACTAGTTCGCATTGCACCTGTACAGATACGTATTGCTTGATTTTGAATTGGATCTAAAATACTAAGATATGTCCTTTTTGCTTGTTGAAAAGCCATACACCCATAGTCCAATTTGGAACGAATTAATGCATGATATATTTTTAACATGGTTTCTCTGTTAGCTCCCCATTTGTGGTGTGCTAAAGTTTTCAAAATGTTTAAGCGTTTCGAGCATTCAATTTTAAGTTGGGTTATATGTTCTTTCCAGGTCAATTTTTTATCAAAAGTAATTCCAAGAAATCTAATTTTGTCGACGTATTCAATTTTGTTATTATTTAGTTTTAATATAGGATTTATTTTGTTATATTGTCTTGTTAAAATGTAAAGCTTTAGTTTTTGTGTGAGAGAATTGGAAGCCGCTTATATTAGACCAATTTTCCAAGTTATTTATTGCCTCTTGTAGTTGTCTTTTTAGGGTATGTAGATTTTTACCGGAACAGTAAATCACCAAGTCATCAGCGAACAAACATGCTTTTACATTATTTGGTATGTACTGAAAAATGCTGTTAATTGCTATTAGAAATAACGTAACGCTAATTATTTCTCCTTGAGGCACCCCGTTATCTTGAGTTCTTAGTTCTGATATGTATCTGTTTGTTTTAACTTTAAATGTACGATTTTCTAAAAAATTTTTAACATAATGTAATATCTGTCCATTTAGCCCGTAATCCTGCATAGATGTTAGTATATGGTATCGCCACGTCATATCATATGCTTTCCGTAGATCAAAAAAAAGTGCAATTGAGCTTTGTTGGTTTTTAAAGGCTTTTTGTACTTCTGTCGAAAGAAGCAAGATATTATCCATGGTGGATCTATTTTTCCTGAAACCAGATTGGCTTACATTCAGATAGTTATTTGATTCTAAGTACCATATTAATCGGTCGTTGACCATTGTTTGTAATATTTTGCTAAGGATGTTTGATGCAGATATGGGTCGGTAGTTATCTGTGTTTGTTTTGTCTTTATTGGGTTTGAGTATAGGAAAAGTGGTGACTTCTGTCCATGTAATTGGGTAAACTTTATTTTTCCATATGTAATTGTATATTTGTAAAAGATGATCAACTGCAGTCTCAGGTAGCTGTTTTATAAATTCAGCTGGGATGCTATCTGGCCCAGGACATTTGTTGTCTTTTAGGTTATTGATTGCTAATCTTAACTCATTTTCTGTAAAAACTTTATTCACGTTATTTTCTGATTCTTCTATGTGAAGTAAATGTTCTCTTTCTCTAGTATTTTTGTAGTTTAAAAATGTACTATTATAATTATTATCAGATGAATTGAAATGAAAAGTATCAGCAAATTCTTCAACTATATCTTGAGGAGATGTAATAGTTTTACCGTTTTTGAATATTGTGGTGGTTACAGTTGATGCTCGTGTTCCTTTTATTTTCCGAATTTTATCCCATATCTGTGACGGTGGGGTCGTAGGGTTTATTGTTGTTGTGAATTGTTCCCATGATCTTCTCTTACTTTCTAAGATGACTCTTCTCGCTCTAGCTCTACATTGTTTTAGGTGCACCAAGTTGTCTATATTTTTATTCTTTTTATATTTATTCAATGCTCGTTTTAATTGCTTTGTTACATCTTTGCATGTTTTATTCCACCATGGAACACATTTTTTGAATTTGATGTCCATTTTATACCCAATTGATTCTATTGCAGCTTGATGTATGAGATGTGTAAACTGTTCTACTACTACATTTATTTCTATATTTTCTGGTATTTCTGTGGACTCTACTGTAGTTAAAATTTTAAATTGTTCCCAATTTGCGTTTTTCATATTCCATTTGGTTCCTTGTGGCTGCTCTTTAGTTTGAGGAAAGTTTATTTTTATCGGTAAATGGCCGTTACCCCACGCAAGTGGGAGAACATCCCAGATCAAGTTTGGTGTTATTGACGCTTCACATATTGACAAATCTATATTCGAAAAACTTCCAGTTTTAGCACAAAAATGAGTCGGCGATTCATTGTTTAGAATTATTATATTGTCGTTGAGTAGTTTTTCTATTTTCTTACCCCTGTTATCTGTTTTGTTTGAACCCCACAAAGTATTGTGACTGTTGAAATCCCCGACAATTATGAAAGGCGGTGGTAATTGCTTTATGACTGATTCTAACTGTTGTACAGTGAAATTTTTGTTAGGTGGTAAATATATGTTACAAATAGTGATTTTTGACATGCTGGGTACAATAGTAGATATAGCCACTGCCTCAATGTCAGTTGTTAAATTTATTTCTTCAGCGTATATGGAATTTTTGACAAAGATAGCTACTCCACCGCTAGCGATATTTTGGTTAATACGGTCTTTTCTAAAGTGTGTATATTGTTTTAAGTTTGAAGCTTGATTAGTTCGAAGGCGAGTTTCTTGTAAACAAATGTAGTAGCAGTTTTCTTGTGATATTATTTGTTGAAGTTCTGGAAGGTGAGAATAAAATCCATTTAAGTTCCACTGAATTAAGGCCATGATTTAGTTGTTTATTTCTGCGGTAAGTTGCTCTTTGATACGATTTACTAACCTGGTGAAACGGTGTTTAGTAGGTCTGTCATCTAGGAAGGTGTGTAAATCTTTGATTGATAGTAATAATCCTGATATGTCTTTTGTAAATTCCCTCGCTATTTTTAGGTGTTCCGACGAGCCTTGTACCTTTTCAAGAAATTGTTTAAATTTTTCATACGTAAGAGGGTACTGTGATGGGTTGTTTTCCATTTCTAGCTTTATTGGCGTCAGGGCTTCATCTTCTTCAGATCTGTATTTTTTTGGTTTTGGTTTATTTTTTTCTGTATTATTCTTTTCGGAATTGTTTTTCTCCTTTTGAGTAGATTGTGATTTAGGATTTTGGGTGGATTGAGATTGTAGTATATCATCTTGGCATATTATCTCCTCTTCTGAACCACTTGAGTATTGCAAACGTTTTCTTGGGTTACCTAGATTTGAGATGGGGGTTGTGTGATTTTCCGGAATTCTATGTTCCTCTATAGGTTGATTTTGTTTATTTTGGTTATAATTTTCTTCAGGGTGTATTTCTTTCTCTTCAGTATCATCTTGGCTTGATTTTCCTACATTATCTACGTAATATTCATTTGTGTTTGTTAACGTGTTGTTGATGGTTGTTGTCGCAGTATCGTTGGATGTGTCACTTGAATTGTTGGATTTATTTGGACAATTTTTTACTATATGACCTTTTTCGTTGCACTGAAAGCATACAGTATCCAGAGTAAAATATATTCTGTATTGAAGGTCGTCATGCAAAATGACAGCACTGCTTGGTATTGGTTTGTCTTCTTCCGACGGAATAAATACTTGTCTTCTAAAGCTTAGAATATGCTTGTATTCAGCACGATCAATTCCTGCACGAAGTGAGGTGATAGGTGATACCATTCTGATACCACTAGATGTTAACGATTGTTCAATAAGTTCATTTGGGATGGACGGGCATACATTGGATATAATTATTCTTTGTGCTGGGTTCACATATCTTCTAATTTCAACAGTTTGATTTTCAACATTTATTGTTTTGTGATTATTTAACAACTCTTGGACTAAATCTTTTTTCGATAAAAAAATACATAGTCTTTTATTAAATATTTTGGATGCATGTGTTATATTTTGGGGCCCTACTATATCTCCGATCTTGTATACATACTTTTCGGTTGGTATATCTTGAGATGTTTCCATAACAATCGCTTGTTCACGGTTTGGAAGGTTCATTTTGTTGGTTTTAATTGCATTTGCAAATGTTTTTGTAGTATTTGTAGTGTTATAGGTTGAGATGTTATTAGTTGAAGAAGTATTTTGGTTTGAATTTGGCGCGTTTGCTTGCATTGTCGAAAACATATTTAAATATAAATATTAATTACGGCAATGCACTATGTTTATACGCGTTGAGCATTGCTTTGTCGGATTAAAAAATCCGGCCAAAAGCGGTACTGACCGGACCTCTTTTATCGGGTGAGTCTGACGTGTTCTTCGTCTGTATATGTCAAATTTGAGTTTATGTCAGTGTGGTTATAAAAGTTTGGTTATTGTTTATTGATAAATGTGTGGGTGGAAAATAATATAGGATATTATTTTCATAGATAGGGTATGTTTTAATAAAAAAGATGTGATAGTATATATAAATAACTTTAGTGATTACCTTCGAATTATAGACAAAATACAATTCACATGTCACTCACTGAAAGTCATAGCACTCTTCTCCCTCTATATTTTTGTTGCTGGTATAATTTGAAAAAGTGGCAACACTGTCAGACTGCCTTATCCGTCAATACAGGTCTGCTTCTCGGACGAGTTAACATTCCAAATTTTGGTAGACAAAAGCTCATTCGTCCCACGATGCCCAGGAGAAAAATTCCACCTTGTGGAAAGGGTTAAACTTCCCGTTAGCGTAATGTGTGGTCTGTGATCTCAGCCAAGGTTATGGGACGCCTCTATATCGTGGAAGGGACCATGAGATAGGACCAGTACAAGCGAGTACTGGAAAGCCGGCTCCTGCCCCAGGTCCAAGAATGGTTCCCTAGTGATGTAGAGTATGTGTTCATGCACAACTCGGCACCGTGCCACAAAACCAGGACTGTTACTGCATTCCTGGCTGATAAAAACGTGCGCGTTTTGCCTTGGCCGGGAAATTCGCCTGATATGAACCCCATAGAAAACCTATGGGAGTTCACGAAACGAGAGATCGCCAAAGAAATCATCACCACCAAGCAGCAATCGATAGAAACCCTTATCAGAGAGTGGCATCACAACCCCAATCCCCGACACAACGCAAAAGTATGCATAAAAAGCATGCCCCGACGCCTGGAAGCCGCAATCGCAGCTAAGGGTGGCATTACAAAATATTAAGATTTTACTTAATTTGTTAAGTTAATACATTTTATAAAAAAATAAATAGTTATGAGTAAGTAATTATATCGTTTTATATTCTTAATAAAGCACTATAATGAATAAAAATAACTACAAGACCCAAAGACACTCATTTTCTCATTAAATTCATTTAAACTTGAAAATTACAGAAAATTTGTACTGTCCCTAATAATTTGGCCACCTACTGTACAGCCTGCCAAACATCAAAAACTGACAGATGGACTAACCTTTCTTTCGATATTGTGGACATATATCTAGGAGAAAGCAATGAACGATTCTGTGTATATAAAATGTGAAGAAAATATCTTAGAAACTGCAAAAAAGTTCGGTTTTCGCAGTGACATCGATACCCGATGATGGGTACCGATGTTTATCAATCTTCTAATTTGTTTATTTTTGCTAATTTTCGCAATATTTGTGCAACTGATTTCACATAATTATATGTTTAGAAAACTATTTTTTTACATAAAATCTAAAATATTGGAATTTTTGTTATGATATGAAGAATTTTAATTAAAAAAATAATTAAAAGAACTCCGCTGTTACTATGAAAGTTTTCAAATAATATTTAGAATTCCTTATAAAAATTGTTTCGCTAGTAAAACAGGTCACTTAGAGTTAATTCGCGAAATGATTGTGAAAAGGTATTGTTAATTGGCGTTTATGAATAAATATATAATTAGTTATAAGAAAACATAAAAAAAATATGCACAAGAAAAGTAAAGAATGCATTAAGTATCTTGTTATTATGCTAAATAGCTACTGGGTTTAATCAGCATTTAGGTTTGCTATTTCAAAAATCTTTATACTTAAAATACGAAAATATCACTTCTGTGTTTAGCTTCATTAAATTTTATCTGAACTATTCTATTGGAGGTCGATAGTATAGAACACACGTGTTTCTAATAAACATGGAAATTAGAAACGATATATTCTGGGAGAAGAAAAAGGTAAAATTAGTACTAACATCTAAGAAGGGCAGCTACGTTGACTTGGACATGAACTGAGAAAGGGGGCAAGTAAATCTTACGAAGAGTAGGGAAAAAAAACATGCAAAGCAATAGTTTCATAAAAAAGAAGAGTTGTAAGATACATAGCCAGGAGAGATTAAACGCGCAACGAATGAGAGGGAAAGAATGTAGTCAAATTACTTGCGCAGAAGAGGAAAGGCATGGAAAAATATCTGGAAAAGAAATTCAGAGATTCAAATTGGACTAATATGTACTAAGTAAACTAAAAGGGCAAAAGGCTCATACCGAAATGTTGAGGACTCCCTCAAAAGAGAAGTAAATTGGCACTTTTACTCCCTAAGGCAGAGGTGGCGAACCTTTTTGTACTCACGTGCCAAATAATATAAACTTTACGCATATACAGTCTGTATAATAAGACATACATGCTTATGACTCATGATTAGGCATATGCACAAATAATAAACAGGTTCAAACATGATACGCACATGAAGACCTAATACGCCCTATAATAAAAATTGTTTAGTTAGTGTTTTGTCTTTCATCAGTGCGGTTGTTTAATAATGCGTGCTATTTATGCAAAACGTTTTGAAGCGGTATTTTTATGTATCCACCCAAAATGGCCAAAAATGTCCTCTTCAAGTGCAGCAAAATATATGCACAGTTCAGTAGACTTAGTGAAGTATTGGGTGAAACGTTACAAAATTAATAAAAATGTTGACGATTTACCTAATCGTGGATTAAAAAAGTGACCAATAAAAAACAAGTTAAAGTGATTTTTAACGTTTTTAAAAATAGTCCTATGTTATCTTTATATCAATATCAGGCAATTTTGTTAAAAAAGAACATTGAGTTAAATCTAATGACCCTGAGAAGTCGTTTAATTGAAAATTGTATTAAATTCAGCAGCACCAAACAAAACGTCCAAAAACGACTTGATTGGGCTAGGGAAAATTAGACCGCGATTGGAATGATGTGGTTTTCTCTGATGAATCTAGTTTTTATGGCTGGATGAATATAGGAGTACATGAAATATAAGCTTTGAACAAAAAACGTTCAAAATTTAGATTAGCTAACTCAAAGTCAAATACGGCAGATATGGGGATCACTGCCAAAGTCGTATGCCAAAAACTGGTAGAAAATTCAACCTTTTGGCTACAATTTCTTCCCGCTGTCCCCTCGTCTTTCAATGGTCTACCACGTGGCCTTTTTTCGTGAAAATTTTTTCAATTTTTTTGTTAAACAAATTACTCTGATTTGCATCGTATGTGTTTATTCTATTCTCTACTTATTCAGTGTTCCTATTTCACGTTTTGCAAATCTTTTCGATTTTTTTAAATTTGTTTACTTATGTTTCACCTGTCGTAGAACATGGCTTTTACTTTTGCAGTGTATGTATGTATCTTTTGGAAAAAACTCTTTCTAAATAAACTAAGCCTACATTTCCTAAATATCATCAACTAAAATGAATTTGTATGAGCTTTCTATTGATGCGCAAGAAGACATTGTATTTTGCATGATGGCATACGTTATGTTTTAATATTCAGAATACTGTAACTGTTATTTATAACGTAGTATATGAGACAGAAAAGTACATCGAAAAAACATCTTGATTCAATGTCACCAACATGTATACTCAAAGAAGCCATGAACTACTAAGCTAGAGGTAGAAGAAATATTGGTACTCTGATAAAATGTGGACGATACGCTGGAAATCACAAGGAAGAAAGATGATAAAATAAGATGATTCGAGAACAAATACCGAATGCCGGACAAGATCAACAAAGAATGAGCGCGTTTAGCGAACACAACTACTGAAAATTAGCACTTAACTTCTTATTGATCATAGTAACCTGTTGCATCAAGCGAAATACTGCCAATATTCTTTTTAACTTTCTTAATCACGAACAACAAATCTTCTTTACTATACTTGCATCTATCACAAATTCTCCCCACTCCAATTTCTATCACATCTGTCTTGACCAACCCCTCCCTTGCAGTTTGCAAGAAAATTATTGGTTTCCCCAAGGAAATCAATTTGAATTTATAAGTATATAAAAAGCTATGCACTAGCGGAATAGTGACTTCACCGAAGCCAACAAACCTGAAGAAGAAGAAGAAGCATATGAGCATCTTGGTTTACTTTTGACACTTTTTTGACGATTTGACAGATTACAATTTGATGCATACAACATCCGCTGCCACCGACAGCGTAGAGATTTACCGTTTAGTAAATTGTTAAGTTGCTTACAGTAAGCGTAAAGACAACGGGCTCGTTCAGCGAACCACTGTCAGTCAACGTACTTGACAGTTGCGTTCGCTAAACGATTTCCAATGCAAACTAGGTAGACAAACAGCAAGGTATGTAGTGATAGAGGTTGGATATCTTAATCCGCGAAGTCCTGTACGAAGAAGAAATTAAATGTTCTCTTTATTAATTTCAATTATTTACAACTTTTAATTTTATACATAAAAACTTAAAGACCGTTTTTCACAAAAACTCACTATGATCTGAAACATTTTAAAAAATAATTCTGTACAAGTCATCATGCTGCAAGATTTGAATATTATTTTTCTTCTTATTGTATAACCTAAAGAACCTCATCGTCTCGCCTTACAGCAAAAGCAAAGCATCGATCTATATAGTCCTTAAGATCTGGATTTTTTATATTCTTTGCATATTTTCTTGCATTGTCCAATTCAACTTCCATTAATTTTTTAATTTTTTGTTTAACGCGCATTCTTATTAACATCATTGTTCCATTGACTGCCCAAACGAAGTTATTGATCATACATGCCAGAAGAACACATCTGTTAGCATAAAGTTCTGCGTATTCTAAATTTTGAAGTGCTAAGAGATATTTGCAGAGCTCATAATAAAGCCAAACTGCTTCTAAAGGTGTAGCAGCTTTCAACAAACGTTCTTCTGCTTTTCTTTTACCTAGTGTTATATAAACCAATACTGGATTCTTAATTCTTATCTCCGGTTTTCTTATAAATACACCATATAAATCATAAATTGCTTGCAAGAGATCGTCTTTTTCGTTATCTAATCTGTACATATCCATATATGTTTCGCCAATTAAAGTATACAGAGTTCTTAAGATTGATTTTTTTTTCGGTAAGTACTTCATTTGCGTCTTATCGATATACGTTTTAGCCTTATCAACAATTTGAACAAAGAGATCCAGGTCTTTGTCCGTTCTTGCTTCTTCTAGATCAACGAAAAATTTATCTACATTTTTTTCTACTATTTCCCGTACTATGGCTTCACCCTCCATTTGTCTTTTTAACAACGCAGGTCGTAGTACACCTTGTAAATATTTTTTAGTATAAAATGGTATTCTTGTTCTTAAAATTTCTTGCCTTTTAAGTAAGTCATTTGTTCCTTTTTTTGCAACAGGTTTTATTTCCAAAATTCTTTGACGAATTGGATATCTTAGTTTCTTGTCATGTGATACTTCCATTAAAAATTTCTTATCATTGACCATTGATTGGAGATATCTTTCTGTTAAGTAATTATCAATATTTGTGGTGCAACGTTGAAGAGGTTGATATTCGCTTATCCTTTCTGGTTTGAAAAGTAATTCATTGACGTCTTTTTCTGTTAAACTTATAACCAGTGATGGTTTTGAACCTTTTTCTTCCATTAGTCGTTCTGGGACTTGATCAGCAAATCTCAAAAATAGTTTGTCTATTATTAACATTTCTTTTTTCCTTCTACCTTCTATCTTCTTTTTTACCTTATTCTGTGGTTTATATTGATATCCTTTATGGAAATCGTCATTTCTTTTCTTGGCCAAAAGTCGAATAATATCATGGTAGTCTCTTAATGGATGACCAGATCTTTTACCAATACAATTTTCAATAACTTGCTTGCAAACTTTTTCGCCATTTGAGTAATGTGGTGGCATAGTCCTTACCCAAGTACCTCTTATGAATTTTATGTAGGCATTTTCAAAGTCTGTGTTCATGAACTTGAAAAGAGCTTTCATTGCTAAAGTTCTTAAGTTTGTAGGATCTACTCTAAGTGCTTTTTTGACATCAAATAGGGCACCAGAATAGTTGAGAGTGAAATTACGGGCCCAGGCTCTTCCTTGACGGTTTCTGACATTTTTGTCATCAACGTGTGTAGATTGATCGAACTGAGGCAAACAGTCATCATAATGTTTTCTCAGCAACAAATAGTAACCAACTTCTCTATAAAGAGTGTGGGCCGCATAAACAAGTTTTTCTTCTTCGTCATACATTTTGGTAGTTTATATATTTCTTTCAGTATCAAAAAAATTAATTATTATTTGTTTAAATTTCTGTTGTTTCCCTTAATTTAATCCATTCTTGAAAAATAACTAAAATTTGGTGGCTAATATTAACATACTAATATCCCAATAACTGATAGTATTCTGTAATGGTAGAATATTTAAATATTGATGATAAAATGAAATTTTGTATAACAGTAAAAAATATTTTTGGATAGAAATTTTAGGTTTGAATCTGTCACGTCATTCAAAAAAATAAATTGTCAAAATTAATTTGTTATATGGTTGCCATGATATGATCACTTCAAAAATCTAATCATCTGAGGTATATTCTATTACAAAAGTTTAAGCGCAACTAGATTTCGAAATCTATAGTCTATTCCAAAAGTTTAAGTGGAAATAAACGATATAATGGTGTTCACTTTTGTAAGCACAAACCAGATCTAGTTATTTTGGTTACTTTAGTAGTATATTACTGACTTTAAATATCATTCCAGAAATTTCCTTGCGCTGTAATTCAGACTTCAGATTTTTTGGTTATGGCCATTATAATTAAGATATAATTTTTTATTATGACATATGTCAAATTGGCATTTTTTCCATTTTTTAATACCAACATGACATACAGTTTCAAAAGTGCAAGCTATTGAAATCAAAGTTTCCTCTTAAAGTCTGTTTTTTTGGTTTAGGCGGAACTAGATTAAGAATTCTAGTTAATTTTACAGATTAATGATGCTTTTGATAATTTTGTTTAGAAAATGCCTACTTCAAACCATAAAAGAAGTGCTCATGACAACTTACAGAAATAAAAATTCCAGTTGGTTCCGCCTAATCGCTTGGAATAGACTGTAGTCTGTTCTTACAAACGTGAACAGCATATATTTTTTATTTTTTTAAGTTGTCATAAACTCACTCTTTAACGATTAAAGTGTGATTTTCTTAAACAAAATGGTCAAAAGCCACATATTGACAGTGAATATGTCAATATGGCTACGTAGTTAGATCAGTATTTCTTTGTCAACCGATTAATCGTAAAGTCTGTTCCTTCGGTTTAGGCGGGACTAGATTTTCAATTCTAGTTTCTTTTACTGATTGATTAAACGTTTAATCAATTTGTTCGAGAAATGCCAACTTCAATATATATAAAAAAAATAGCTAATTTTTTATTAGCTACGAGACGATGTTACCGTGTCAATAATTTAAAATCAAATGTGCATCAAACGAACATTTGATTTTAAATTATCGTCTCGCTAATAACCTAATTTTTACATATTTTTATTTCTACGTACATTTTCCATGTGTTTTATAATTTTTAACTTGTAACCTTGTTATTTACCTAGGATTGGTACATGACCTTCCACATCTTTCTTCCACAGTTCATGATAACTGAATATCACAGGCTGAAGATGCATTTACTGAAATAAATGCGAAACGTTCCATGACTTAATTATTTATTTCACCTACAAGACGATTTAAAAAAGAAACACTATTATATATATATATATATATATGCTTACCATAATTATGAAACTCTAAACCGGGACAAGAACGGGAGCTAGGGCAAAGGAAAAAATTTAACCACAAAAAATTGTTTTATTATTAAGTCTTACAAAAGAAATATGTAGATGGTCTGCTGCAGCAGAAAGTTAATTATTTTATTTATTGTACCAGTACAACAAATGTTTTTAAGAGCAGGTTCTTATTTATAAATTTTGTTGCTATACCAATATAATTCAATATTCATTTAGTTGATAATCGGGATTTATGAAAATGATTTAAAAAATAGTTTTGTTTCTCTAGTTATAGCCGATAGTGTATGCATGTACATATGTGTTTCTATATTGTCCATAGAAAAACATTCTACATTGCACATTGTACATAACAATGACTTACATTATAAAATTAACAAAAATATCTACAAATACCTTTCCAGTCGCTCCAATTTTGGTCTGCATGGAGTCCAAACACTAAAGTTCACACTATAACACACTATTTCAAGTATTTTCTGCACTTTTATCACTTAAAAATAATTAAAAACGTCAGAAAAAAATGAAGACGCCACTTGCAAAAATCACGTATCACTACATATCAAGATGGTTAATCCTGATAAAGCTCATTAAGGAATATAGTCATTAACAATTAATAAATAAGGAAAAACAGAATTGCTTAAAATAATTCTTTATGAGAATAAACACATATATTAATATTTTATCAATAGTATACAGGTGGTTGAAATTGAACTACCGGGCCCAATACACTATTTTTTTTTATTGAAGATGAGGTATAACGTTAAATTTTGAAGTAACGTGGTACTACATGATCTAAAATAGTTTATATTTTGTTACTTTCTATCTTTATATAAATAGTTATACATTTTGATTGAGGATTTGTTAAAATTTCTGAGCTATAGCGTTGGAGACACGGCCTATATGGTAAAATGGGAGGACAGAGGTGATAATAGGATGACTTTTGGGCTATCAATGATAATTCTGAGATCTCAGAAGGGATGAAAATTACTATTGGAAGTATAATGGAGTTATCTCTCGAGAATTTTATACAGGTTAATTTTTTTATTTACGGGTTTATTTGGAGGGCTAAGGTGACCCGGGCATTATGACCTTAAGGCCCGGTCTTTCCACCTTCATTTAAACCACTAGGTTACTATCCGAGAGATAATGTTATTTGGAACTTTATCTTCTGAATAAATGTCATTACCAAGCAGTGAATTCAATACATCAGTCTCATTATCCGTTAGATAACTAGCCGATAGATACATTTGTATTGAAAGACGGGATTACATTTATTCAGCACAGAAAGTATCATATGACCTTATCTGTCAGATAGTTATACATAAAAACATGAAATTCGGGAAGTATATTCCCTCGATGACGTAAGCGCCCATTAAGAAGAAATTTGACCCCTAAGTGATGAAAAGGGGTAAATTTTGTTTTCACGAATTCCTCAATAACTTTATTCTAAAAACATCGCATCATTCTTCATTATGACGATGCAAGCTCCCACACAGCCCATCATACAATTGATTATTTGAAGGAGAAAACATCGAATGAATGTCTCATTGCCCGTATTCATCTGATTTATTCCCTAAAAAGCACAGTGTAAACGATGCAAAATGTATATGCCGTATACTGCCGTGTACTGCAGCCGTGTCAGTGTCATGACCAATAAAATCATTCACAAGAGGTAATTTATGCAAAAGTAATCAGGATACCATAGTTTTAAAAGCATACTTCATAAACTTACAAAATCGTAATTAAATAAAATAGAAAGGATGAATCATAGCATTCCTAACATAAATAAGTGGCATTTTAAAATTTATAACCATTAAATATATTTATATTATTTGATGAGAAAAAATGTGGCCTAATTTAAAGTATTTAATTTTATGCAATAACTAAATTTATCATTAATATTTAAAAGAATTACTCAATTCAGTTGCGGAACGTAAAATTCTTATTCCATCTTATATTTCTATAAAACGTTCTTATAATATCAAAGATGTCAATAAAATTATTTAAATAAGTATCTTCTTTCATGGTTCAATCTAATCTTAAATTAAGTGGAGCAAAATGAAACATCTCTTTAACGGCGCGCCTCGTATCGTATTTAGAACCAGGTGATAATACTACACCTGCTGACAACAGAATTACATGCGCGGTTAATCTCGTAATCCCTTCACGAATAACAATTTAAAAAATATTTTAGTACTGAACTTAAATTGAAATGTAATGACATGCATATTATTGTATCTAAATCCCATCTTGGGCACAGAGATTATAGATTTTTAAATCGAACTCCAAGTCTTCGCATAAAAAAATCATCATCAAGCTTTTATCCATCTTCTTCTTACAGTTCATATTTGTTTTGTATGTTGGTAATCATCCAAAATAAATAGGATAACACTTTTTATTGACTACTGCTTGAAATAATCTTGTTTTCGCGCCCGTAAGGCCCTTATCATTATTAAATTTAATTTATTTAATATAATTAAAAACACAAAAACTTTTTGTATTTTTATAAAATGTTGAGAGTCGCTACCTGTCGGGTTCAACATTATTTTGTATCTAAATCGCTCATATACTGACCTGATCAGAGAGTACATCGCCTGTCGATTTATTTATTTAATAGTTTCTAATAAATTCACGCGTCTCTATCGCGAGTTAGTGCTATATCACCCTCTTGGTCTATCAATTAATTTTTGTGCATCATCACCTGTTGAAAAAACCATCCGAGGACCCAGAAACCTGTTTTTTGAGACATCAGTACCAAGTAATGTAAAGTTGGGATGATATTCTATATATTTATGACTGAAACCATCACTCTGTAAGTCCATTCCAATTTTAAATTAACTCAATTTCATTGTTTATTTTATATTTTTGCAACATATATTTCTAATGTGCAAGTTATCGCATCGACGCCGTAACTTGTACATTTTGGTTCGCACACGCTGGTCTATTGATTACGTATGCTGTTTTATTTGAATTTAAATTTAATATCTGTATTTTTGTGTTTAATACTAATTTTTGATATAAATTGTCAGTTTTATATAATATTGCATTTTTGTGGTACTGTACCTTATTTCTGTGATACACCCATCGTGTTGAGCAACGTCTATGCATTGTTCGTCGCTTGGCTAAGGTTTTCAGAGACATAGTCGGATTTTCTAGCTTTGGTTCCTCCATAGACATTAATTGTGGGTCTAAGATTTTACCCGTCTATACCTCAGCTAGGGCTACCATTTCCCTTGTGTTAGTCTGCTTGAGCAGCCCCTAAGAGCAGAAGAGTTTATATTCTCTTGCATTTCCTCTAGGTCTGTCGCGTCATCCCCAGGTGGTCAACTGGGCGCGTCTGCGTATCACCATCACTGTTTTACATTCTATATTCCAACCTTCTGCTGGTGGTCCTTCGTAGTCGCCGCCGCGAAGACCATTTGTGAGACTGTCTGGCCACCCTACCTTACTTAGGCTAGAAGCGAGCACCACACTTATTTATATGTGTAAATGTGTAATTATATGTGTATATTAAAGTATATTTTAAGACGTTTATTAAGGTACGAACGTAGTTAATAAACAAATAAAATAATTTTTATTTTTACGAAAAATGTACTGAAAAATTACTGTCCCACAACCTTAAGCGCAAAGGGGTTAAACTAAAAATCTGAAAAATTCTAAGTAATGATCATTGCTCTAAACTGGAAACTTACAAGAGGATTTTTTTTATCAGATTTCGTTTGGAAATATTGCAGTTTTCGTGTTTTTGACTAAATTCATTATTTTTTTAATTCATGGCCGAATTATGGCTAATGACTTTTGTATTTATAGTGTGTCTTTTTTTGAAATTAAAATTATCCTGACATTTTTTTAACAGCTGAGAAGCGAGTTCAAGTGTGTGTAGAGTGCAGTGTTCAGTAGGCTCCGCCTCCTATTTTACATCGTGATTCAACCAATTGTTTGAATCTGACCCTCACATGCAAAGGTCCGCAAGGAATAGAATCTATTCCTTGCCAGTGCGGGAAACAATATATTGGTGAGACTTGCAGACCTTTGCATGTGAGGGTCAACGAGCATGAGAAAAAAGTTCAGCACAGCGAAATTTACAGTTCCAAACTGGCCGAACATGCTTGGGAAAATCAACACCATTTCCAACGGAAATATGTTAAACCCTTAATGTATGAGGGAAACAAGTTAAAAAGAAAATTGAAAGATTCTGGTTATGCTGTCAGCCAAGCTAGCATAGAAATTCCTCAACTCTGGCTTTCTATTATTCAAAAAAACCTTTCTAATCCTCAGGTCACTAATCAAATAACTCATAACCACACAATAATGTGATAAACAACGTTGATCCGGTCGTTAATCCTCCGCAGGTAGTCTCATCTCTACCTATAGCTACCCCCAACCACCCAACCAATAGCAACACACGTATAACCTGGTCCCACTCTTACAATACCCGGTATAAAAACTCGAAGTAAATTGAAATGTTTATCACTTCTCTTGTTCGCTGAAGGCGGAAACAGATAGTTGAGCAGTTTCCGAAACGCCCAAAAATATTTTATATAACTCATTAAGTAATATTTTTTTATACTAATACTCATTATAGTACTATTCTAGCCTAGTACTATCAGCAATGGCAAACGTCCCAAATAACGGTGTCCGCATTAATATTGGACCATCGCAGAATTATTTCAAAGATATTAACCATATTGTATATGTATCAGGTCCAGGTAAGCAATCCAAACACTCAAAAACCACGTTTTTAAGGGACACATGTGAGCTTGTCGCAAGAAAAAAAATCAGCTGTGGTCACCACAGGACCGACCGCCATCAAAAAGTACTTATATAAATTACATTCAAGCAGCAGAGTAGAAATAACTTGACCTAATATTTTTTAACAGAGATATTATTTAACATGACCATGGAAACGTTACCTATAAATATGAAAAAATTGAGACTTGGAAAAAATTTCGAAAAATTTTACAGAAATTATTCGAAATTTTTCGTTTTATCAAAAACCGTCTCAAATAAAATTTATTAGTTATTGCTTTTATAGCAACTTTTGTTTTATAATTTTTTTCGAGATATTTTTCTGTTGTGAAATATTTGCAAAAATCTTAAAATCGACACGATCAAACTCCCATTTTTAGTCAACCGATTTTTACCAAAAGTTGATCAACTCGTGCCATTGATGGCAGAAGCTTAAATATGAAGTTTCATAAAAATCCTTTCAGTCGAATTTGCTCTGCATTTGTACACAGACAGATGAACAGATGGACAGACGGACAGACGGACAGACGGACAGACGGACAGCCGGACAGACGGACAGACGGACAGACGGACAGACGGACAGACGGACAGACGGACAGACGGACAGACGGACAGACGGACAGACGGACAGACGGACAGACGGACAGACGGACAGACGGACAGACGGACAGACGGACAGACGGACAGACGGACAGACGGACAGACGGACAGACGGACAGACGGACAGACGGACAGACGGACAGACGGACAGACGGACAGACGGACAGACGGACAGACGGACAGACGGACAGACGGACAGACGGACAGACGGACAGACGGACAGACGGACAGACGGACAGACGGACAGACGGACAGACGGACAGACGGACAGACGGACAGACGGACAGACGGACAGACGGACAGACGGACAGACGGACAGACGGACAGACGGACAGACGGACAGACGGACAGACGGACAGACGGACAGACGGACAGACGGACAGACGGACAGACGGACAGACGGACAGACGGACAGACGGACAGACGGACAGACGGACAGACGGACAGACGGACACACAGACGGACCGACAGACAGACGGACCGACAGACATCATGCTAAAAATAGTCAAAACGTTATGTAGGGACCTCAATTCGTGAAGATCCATCGAAATCTCGAAACGTCAAAATTGGTATGATCACAATACCTCCCTTATATATGTTGGCGGCTGGTAAAAATAGATTGAGCATCCCTAAAAAAAAATTTTGGCTTCTACACCTCCCTAAGAAAAAATTTTGGGTGCCTGATCATATCGCATAGTTTTCAAATGACGCTCCTCAGTCGGCCGCGATCCTGCAAGGACTTTACCTACAGTGCCAACAATCAATTGCTCATTGAACCATTTATTGCCTCAGAGATTTTCAATAGCTCCCGGAAAGCATGTCAGAGTCACCAACAATATAAAACTTTAAATGATTTTTATGTAAATGCTTTTATGACAGGATGTCACGATCTTTATAACCACGCACGGGGCGTTATATTAAAATAAAAACCTCAAATTGATCAGAATTAGTAGAATTAAAATTGAAAATTGCAATAGTAAAAACCTACGTCAGCCAATGCAGTTTTGAAAGTTTAAAACGTGTATTTATAAACTATGTATTCCTAGAACAAATAAATCGTAGCTTATGAAACTGCAAACTGAGAATTAAAATTTATAAACTATATTGATATGGTAATAAATAAGTATTTTAAAAGCAGGCTTGGTATTAGTTCCTAGTAACAAATATATTTATTACTCTGATATAATATAGATATTACACTAACAGTAATATTCTGTCATAACAGTTGGGTATCATTCCAAAGAAGTTAAGCTGAAATAAAGAAATCATCCGACTTGTTTATTCTTGTCGTTTTCAATAGAAGGGTGTGTACGACATTAAATCTGATGTAGGAGATCAAATAATAATTTACACACGTGCAGATATCTGTATGCCCACCTATCAATTGCGCGTGGATCATATATCTGCTTTATATACAAGTGACAAAACTGCATACCTCTAGACAAAACAATACCTTTTAACATGTCGTTATGGTTTGATGAGAACATACAGTATCCAGCCAGGAAAACTGTCACTTAGATAGGTTATCGCATTTCAATATCTTCGGTCGTATTTAAGAACAGGTGGGTGAAAGATAAATGAAAGATGTGTTATGGTCAGGGCTTCGAACCGTTATTTTTTTTGTTTCGGTTTTCGTTCTGCTTCAATCAAAAAAATATATATATACATCAGTTCGGTTCCGGTTTTCGTTCCGGCAAAAATAACGGTTTTTTTCGGTTTTCAGTTCAGTTTCGAGTGATAAATTTGTAAATGCTTTTATTTGTATTAGAAATTTATTTTCTACTATAATTTAGAAGAACATTTTATTTCTTATTTTGTAATAATCATACCAAGGCCAGGGGGGAATTCTTGGCGTTCACCCCCCCCCCGAAATAATAGAACCGCAATTTTTTTCTACTTATCAGTTAAAAAAATTACGACTTTTTTCTGCTCATCAGTTCAAAAAATAATCTTAAATAAAATGTATTTTATATTCACTCACATAAACATTATCTAAACCGAAATAAACTGATATTTTTTTTTCGGTTTAGTTCCGGTTTTCGTTCCGACAAAAATAATGTTTTTTTTTCGGTTTTCGGTTCAGTTCCGGTTTGAAGCCATGGTTATGGTTACCATTTTAGTTAAGTTAACAATTACCCATACATCACTATTTAATCAGGACTATTTTAGATATTTACTCAACTACATCATTCTATTACTTTATTGATCTTCATCACTTGTCTAACTCTGTTCTGAAGTTAATTGTAAAGGACTGCTTGATTAATTATCCTGAATGGCTAACTGAGACTGAGAGTGACTGACTAAGATTGACCGATATCTGACAGGCTAAGCGTCTTTTTCAGAGTATGTTTAAAAGAAAGTGCCGTATTCCGGGAGTGTATACTAAAATGTTGTAATCCAATTTTTATTTGTTTTCAGTTTACAGCGCATAAAGTTTAAGTTTAACCAAGAAGGCCACATTATAACTGTTAAACTATGTTAAAAACTAGCGCGTCTTTAACGTTTAATCTACAACATATATTTAATGATACCTCAATGGGCTTCCAGACATTTTCTGGCTCGGTTGCGAACAGAGCGTCGTTGCTCTACCGAGATCAAATTCGAAAACATGTAAAATCGGATTACTATATTTGGGATTTTTAGTCATCCACTTACGTGTACTATATACTCCCAGAGTTTATAATGAAAATGTAGCCTTCTTTGTCTCGGGGCAGACTGGCTTCCCGGGACACTGGGCGATTTCCCGGTGAGGTGGTCCCAATAGGACTGGTTCTTGGATCAATGGGGCCAGTCTTTGATCTAATGAAGCCAGCTTTTGACGTTATGGGGCCGATGTATTCCAATTTTTCAGGGCCGAAACTCCTAACAATTCTGTTCTCCCTCATCCTCGTAACGTGTCCTATCCACTGTAATTCTTTACTTCTCAGTTTTTGTGTAATACCCGGCTTTATTAAAAGGTAGAAATTTTAATGTAATATATTAATTATAAATAGTTTTAAAAATGAAAATATATTTATTTTTGTTTAATTTTCTTTATTTTTTGTATTATAATAAATAATAATTAGTTATTTATTCATTATCATCACCAACTTGGTTGTTTTCTTATCCAAATATTGGTTATTCTGTCAACAAGTTGTATCAAGCTATTTATTATAGGACAAAAAATAAAGAAAACTGAATAATATGAAACACGTTTACATTTTAAAAATTATTATAATTTATAAAATGTATTTACAGGTAGAAATTGTTGTAATGTAATATAATAATTATAAATAGTTTTATTGATATTTGTAGCGATATGAATAAAATAACACCACGATTATAATATTTCTTTGATTTGCGATCGTCTACAAGAAAAATATTTGCCACAAGCAATTTGCAAATTGTTTCCATAGATCAGATTATGACATATTTCCCTGAAGGATACTATAAATAAAAATAATAATAATAATTTATTTTATACAATCTAAAGTAAATAATATTTTTTATATATATTTAAATACTTACTACGTAGTGTCATACATTGATTCATTAAATTCGACAAACTTTTCCAAGATTTCACTATTCCATGGTAGAAAAAATCTTTACAAGATACCTCCATTCAGGCGCAAACTCAGGAGGGGGGGGGGGGGTAAAGGTTGAAAAGCACCCACAGATCCTTCATTATAGGTTCCTAGGGAGCACTTTATGCTAAGGATCATAAAGTAATGATCCTTATTGTAATCGCAAGTATCGTAATCGCGAAAATTTTCGATGTCGAGATTTTGACTGATGACCACGTTTCAGGTCCAGTGTGTGTGTGTGTGTGTGTGTGTGTGTGTGTGTGTGTGTGTGTGTGTGTGGGCGCGCGCGCGTGCGTGCGTGCGTGCGTGCGTGCGTGCGTGCGTGCGTGCGTGCGTGCGTGCGTGCGTGCGTGCGTGCGTGGGTGGGTGTGTGTGTGTGCGTGCGTGCGTGCGTGCGTGCGTGCGTGCGTGCGTGCGTGCTTGCGTGCGTGCGTGCGTGCGTGCGTGCGTGCGTGCTTGCGTGCGTGCGTGCGTGCGTGCGATTCGTAACCAAGGAAACCAAGCCTTGGACTAATTTGATGCCTAATTTGATGTACTTTTGAAGATTTACCTAAATCTTTTTTTAAATTAAAAAAAAAAATATTTATTTTTTTTTATTATTATTTTCGCACTGGTTAAGGTGTTGCCCAGCATCCATAGATCCCTCTTTTTAGGTTCTTAGGGAGCATGTCATACTAAGCAACTTATACAGCAATTTAGGCTATCAGCGCCCGAATGACGTATAGATTTACTTAATTGTATTAAAAATATTTAATTGAAAAATATTCCAAAAAAATATAGAAATATATATTATTGAAAAATAATTTTAAATTTTAATTAAGTTACGTTGTCAATTACAAAAACGCCGACCGGCGTAGCGTAGTGGTAATACATATGTTCTGCGTTGCTAAGGTCTCGGGTTCGAATCCCGTTCAGGCATGGAATTTTTCAAAAAATAATTGTCCTGGCTAATTGCCAAAGCAGTAATGGCCATAAAAATAAAAAAAAAAAAACAAAATAAAATCTGAGGTACAGATTCAAAAACATCAAAAAATCCATTTTTTTGAGAAGTTTCTTGACAAAAAATGCGCCAAAAAAAATCACTTAATAATATACTTACAAAACCTGGCGTAAAAAAATCATATATTTTTCAGTAACTGGTAAAAATGGTGTACAGCAGCTTAGGCTATTATCGCCCAAAAGACGTATAGATTCACTATTGTGTTAAAAATATTGAATCGAAAAATATTCCAAAAAAATATAGAAATATTTTTAAAAAATTTTGAATCAAGTATATAATAAAATCTGAGGTACAGATTAAAAAAAAAAATATCAAAAAATCCAATTTTTTGAGAAATTTCTTGATAAAAAAAGTGCCAAAAAAAATCACTTATTATATACTAACAAATCTTGGCGTAAAAAGATCGCATTAATTTTTCTGTAACTGGAAAAATGGTGTAGAACAATATTTAAAATCCAGATTTTTTAAAAATTTGAAAAAATGGTATGCTGCATCTTTGGCTAGTAGCTCCCAAAGAACATACAAACTTACTTAGAGCTATTAAAAATATTGAATGGAAAAAACATTCCAAAAATTTACCTTCACAATACTTACAAAACATTTAAAATTCACAGAATTTTTGAAATTTGAAAAAATGATGTACAGCACTTTAGCCTATTAGCACCCAAAGAACATATACATACTTACTAATAGATGTTAAAAATATTGAAACGTAAAAACATTCCAAAAATTTACTTACACAATACTTTACTTACAAAAAAATTAAAATCAACATGATTTTTCGAAATTTGTAAAAATAGTGTGCAGCCTCTTTGGCTATTAGCACCCAAAGAACATAAAACTTAAAGCTATTAAAAATATTGAATCGAAAAAACATTTTCAAAACCATTTTCCTGCACAATATTTACAAAAATCTTAAAATCCACAGAATTTTTTGAAATTTGAAAAAATGATGTACAGCACTTTAGCCTATTAGCGCCCAAAGAACATATACATACTTACAGCTGTTAAAAATATTGAAACGTAAAAACATTCCAAAAATTTACTTACACAATACTTACAAAAAAATTAAAATCAACATGATTTTTCGAAATTTGTAAAAATAGTGTGCAGCCTCTTTGGCTATTAGCACCCAAAGAACATAAAACTTAAAGCTATTAAAAATATTGAATCGAAAAAACATTTTCAAAACAATTTTCTGCACAATATTTACAAAAATCTTAAAATCCATAGAATTTTTTGAAATTTGAAATAATAGTGTACAGCAGTTTAGGCTATTAGCGCCCAAAGAACATACAAACTTACTTAAAGCTGTTAAAAATATTGAGACGTAAGAACATTCCAAAAATTCACAATACTTACAAAAAATTTAAAATACACATAATTTTTGTAAATTTAAGAAAATGGTGCGCCCAAGGAACATACATACTTCGAGCTATTAAAAATATTCAATCGAAAACACATAAAATTTACCTGTACAATACTTACCAAAAATTTAAAATCCACAGAATTTTTTGAATTTTGAGAAAATGGTGTGCAGTCTTTGGCTATTAGCTCCCAAGGGATGTCGAGTCAGTATAGGACTTCCCTTCTTAACCCTTCAATAGACACTCAACTCGTTTCATTACTATTGCACTTTCTCAAATTTTACTTTTTATAAAACTGGTAAAAATGTGTACACACAGCATTTATGGCTACTAACGCTTAAGGTAGTTATTAATTTAAGGGTATATTATACAAAAAACGCACTGGTCAACATGTGTTGTTACTTGAAATATTTGGAAAGATTAGTGACCTAGTGTCGACCAAAATTATCCAATAAAGGAACCACATCGCTATATCACTTAATCAAACTGGAAAAAAGGAAACAACAAAAAGCTATCTATGAACTCCGAACGACAAACGATGAGGTAATTAGCGACCAGAATAGGATTAAAACAGAGGTAGCCAGATATTTCGAACAACTTTATAATCAGCAATCCCCCACAATAGAAAACATAGACGAATTGTGCACAGACGTTCCGAAACTAAGGTCAGGAATGCAAAATGACGTAATGAGAGAATTCACTGCGGAAGAGGTGTATAGTGTACTAAAAGATAGCCAACAAAATAAATCACCGGGTCCAGACGGTCTTCCCCGTGAACTCTACCTAAAACTCTGGGAATTCATTAAAGAAGACTTAGTAGAGGTCCTAAATGTAGTCCTGCGACAACAAGACATACCGGAAGATTTCAAAAAAGGCTACATCATTACGATCCCCAAAAATAACAAGAAAATATACTCCCTAAATGACCTAAGACCCATATCTCTCCTAAATTCTGATTATAAAATATTCACCAAGGCCCTCAAAAACAGACTAGCACCACTCCTTGAAGAAGTAATTGGAAATCATCAAAACTGTGCAGTTCCAGGACGATGCATCATAAACAACACATGTGGAATAAGAGATACAATTTCACGCATTAATATCGAAGGTACAAAAGCACAACTCATTTCCTTGGACTACGACCACGCTTTCGACAGGATAGCACCCATATACCTGATAGAGGTAATGAAGAAAATGGGCTTCAGTAATGAACTAACAGAATGCGTCAAACAAATTCTAAAAAATGCATCGTCAACCGTAGTATTAAATAACCGTGCTGTCACGAGAATAAAAATAAACAATTCAGTTCGACAGGGCTGCCCCCTCTCAATGATGCTTTTCATCATCGCCATTGAACCACTATTGGCAAAAATAAATAAATTATTACAGCCAAACCAAGGGAATATATTCGCCTTTGCAGATGATGTAGCAATTTTCACAACCCCAAGTAATACTGAAAAAATTAAAAATATTATAGACCAATACAACCAGTGCTCTGGGTCTCTTCTCAATGCAACCAAAACAAAGTTTCTAGATTTTAACTTCCAATCTGAAACAACGCATAACTGGATGAATAAAGCTGAGTTCCTTAAAATACTAGGCATCGAATATCACTCCACAATCAAGAAAACAATCAACGAAACATGGTCTAAAATAACCAACTCTGTAAGAGCAACGCTGCTAGGGAACAAACAAAGAAATTTAAATATATTGCAGAGAGCAATATTCATAAATTCATATGCCCTATCAAAGATTTGGTATACCGCTCAAACCTTGCCACTACCTCAAAAATATCACCAAAAAGTGACGTCAGCAATAGGATGGTTCTTATGGTACCAGAAGACCTGCAGAATAGCGCAACCATGTACAAATCTTCCGAGAGAAAAAGGTGGACTAAACGTCATAAACACGTTACAAAAAGCCAACGCGCTCCTCATAAAAAGAAGTAATATACATCTATACGGAGAACATCAAACCTACACTCAAGATTTTCTGGCACAATTTATAAACGCAAACAACACGCAAAACCCCCCATACATAAATATAGCTCCCCCTCAAGCTCCTCAAGTGATAAGGTTATTAACCGAAATTAGTTATCTACCCCCAGAAATTGCAAAAGCCACCGTAACCAAAACTATATACAACCACCTAATCCAGCACTACCCACCACCTAAAGTTCAAAATCAACATCCACAATTCCACTGGCCACAAATATGGAAAAACATAAACAGTAAAATTTTGCCTCACACACAAAAAAGTCTTTGGCTTGAAATAGTACATAATATCTTCCCTACAAATGAGAAACTATATAGAACCAATAGACACAACAACCCGTTTTGCGACCATTGCCCCAACAAAATAGATACAATAGTTCACAGAATAGGGGACTGTGTAACATCAGCCCATATTTGGCAAGCTACAGAAATATTCCTATCAGAAACAACTGGTCATCGCTTCATGCCATTCCACCTGCACCGACCAGATTTCAAACTCACCCCAACTAGTACCCAAAATACCGCCATCTGGATAATGGGAAATACACTAGAGTACCTTATGGAACCAGCCAATCAACCTACTACTGTACAGGACTATATCGCAGTCATCAATACAAAACGCCAACTTATGTTAACAAACTATAAAGAAAAAAATTTCAGCAACCTGATATAGTAATCAAAATGTATATAGAATAAATTCATTTGTTGTACTATAATATGTAAGTATTTTATAAACAGACAATAAAGAATCTTTATTAAAAAAAAAAAAAAAGGATTAAGTAAAGAAATTAATCCTCTTAATTAGTTTCGCTAATGAGAATTTTAATGTGGATTTTTTTGCGTAGTTCTGTATTGCGTGAACAATTAATGATCCACGACAGTGCACAGCAATTTAAATATAAAAAAATTATAAATAATTTTTTAAATTTATAATAATTTTGTTAACCAGTATTAGCATTATAGGCTATTCTAAACGTTTACACGGAACTAAATTGCTTTTGCGTAGTTCTGTATTTTAACAATAAATGTATAAACAATAAATGGACCCCGACAGTGCACAGCATTTATAAATATAAAAATTTGAAAATGTTTTTTAAAATTTATTACAGGGCTTCGAACCGTTATTTTTTTCGTTTCGGTTTTCGTTCTGGCAAAAATTACGTTTTTTTTTTCGGTTTTCGGTTAAGTTCCGAGTGATAAATTTTTAAATGCTTTTATTTGTATTAGAAATTTATTTTCTACTATAATTTAGAAGAACATTTTATTCTTTATTTTGTAATAATCATACCAAGGCCGCTGCCTGGGGGGTTCTGGGCATTCCCCCCTCCCCTGAAATAATAGAATCGCAATTTCTTTTTTTACTTGTCAGAAAAATTATGATTTTTTTCTGCTCATCAGTATAAAAAATAATCTTAAATAAAATGTAATTTATATTCGCTCACATAACCATTATCTGAACCGAAATAAACCGATATTTTTTTTCGGTTCAGTTCCGGTTTTCGTTTCGACAAAAATAACGGTTTTTTTCGGATTTCGGTTTTCGGTTCAGTTCCGGTTCGAAGCCCTGCTAAATATGTCCCCATTATGAGAGATGCTTGGACACTATTGGTTTACATCAGTGTGCATTATTTCAATTTTAGCAGAAATTTAGGCCAATCCTTCTGGCTGGTAGGGTGACAGAATATTTACTTTCTAATCCTTAAGTTACGCTTAATAAGCTTTTATTTTATAGCACAATATATATATATATATATATATAAGATATATATAGAAGAATATATATATATATATATATTAATACTAAATATCTAACCCAATAGTACTACTTATCCCCCCGTCCGAAAATATGGTACACATTACTTAAAAAATGTGGTATGAACGAAAGTAATATTATAATGATCTTTTTTTGTTTTTATTTCTAAATAAGTGGTTGCTACGCAACTGATAAACAAATGACATGCAAATAGTTTTGCATATATCAAAAGTAATTCACAGAAAAAAAAAAACGCGTATTTTAGAGAAATTAAAATGACACCCACTGTTCCAAAAAATGGCCAATTTAGATCAAAATTGTGTTGAATTGCAAGGAAGAAGTTCCAATCGACTTATATCACAACCGCCAAATAGTTCAATAGGCAATAGATTGTAATGTATAGGATCTTGGCTTTTTCAATTCTATAAATCCTTACAACATACAGCTTCACCGAATACAATCACCGAACTTATTGAATGCGTACAAAATTTCTAATAATATATATATTTTTTTTTGACAGGTGAAAAATTCTTTAATTTTAAAATGTTTTGTAGGTTATCAAGTGAAAGCTCCTAATACATATATTCTTCTTCCCCTTCGAGTGATTTGCCCTACACGGACGTGAATAAGAAACAATTGGTAATTACTACTATTTTATCATTTTTTTTTTTACATTTTTGTCAAAATTTTCAAAAAAAAGTGGTCCTCTTCCTATTACCATTATCCATTGGCGCCCAAACGTGAGTTTGGGCGCAAAACTAAATTTAGGCCAATACACTAAAGTGTAATATACATTTATGTGAACCGAAGTAGTTGTGGGGGCATTTATAGGATTGGTCGAAACGTCACGGTTGGCTGAATAAATTTAAATAATTTCATTGTACTTTATGGTGCTTACTTTGAAATTCACTTCCGCATAGTGGATTTCCCAACTTGCGAGCGGATCATGTATGAAACCCTAAAATGGTCCGCTGTTTGGTTGCTACGATGATTCTTTATGACCAGAATAAGGATGTGTGAATTAAAATCCATATTTTACTTAATCTAAGTTTTATTAATGTTTAGATAAGATTTAAATTAAAGAGTACAATAGAACTTAAAATTAAATTATGGCTACGAAATCCGCCCTACAACACTCACCGAATTTCACCCCGCGAGATTCGTTTTTATCATCAAAAACTGTCCTCAACACTTCCACACTACTTCTCGTTCACCTACTATACGATACCGGGTTTCTCAACCAAAAGCTTGGGAGGTTCGTCCGTTTACGGTGACGGTTTACTAACGACTCCTTGTCTCTCAGAAGATTTCCCCAGCCCTTTTCTTAAAACTAATAATTTGAACTCTGAACCCCATTTTTTAATAAATAATAATAATAATTTAAAAACATTTTAACTTATCTTGAAGACTCGTAATTCTAATCCCAATAATGTATTAACCCAAATAATTAATTTTGTCTCTAATTACCTACGAAGTCCATACACTGAAAACTGAAAATATAGTGTCACATATCAACATCTGTATAAACATTTGACCATGTACTTGAGATAAACGCTAACAACATTTTAATCAAATCATATACGTTCGCAAACTGTACCCTTGTCTTTCAACATTAAACTAAAAAATACAGTCACTGATAACTCAACTAATCTCTGAAGTTAATCTTAAAATAGATTATTTTTTATATTTAAATAATTTGAATTTTATTAACTAATTGATTAGTCTTATTTTAAATAGTAATGAAATTTACTTCTGAAATTACCGCTCCCATATAGTGCAATCAGAATTTTTTATTACAGATTATTTTTTCGATAGATTTTGTATTTTGTACTTAATGTTAGTTAACAGTTGAAAAATGAATTTGAAAATACTGTCTATTTTGAAGGAAATGCTCCAAAAATAACGCATCTAAATCTTTATAAATAATTAATGTGTGCTCAATACTCGAAGAAAATATGAGAAGTGAATCGTAATAAAATTGTAATATCTCCATGTGAACGTAACCTAATTCAATGGAAATGGCTGCCTGTCATTTAAATCAATCGAGTGTAAATATTTTTTACTGTAAGTTATAAAACAGTAGGGAGCAGGTTTATTATAATTTATATAATAATATTTGCAGTAGGAACAATAAAAATTGTCACATAAATAACTGCAAGTGCTTTTCCAATACATGGTTTATATATTTAATTCTAAACAAATTCCTCTTGATTTCAGATCATTATCTTCTCTGGCAGTGTCAGACTTTTACCTGCTTACAAATTCTCCTTCTTGCTTTATAAAGTACCTATCAAGTTTTTTAATAATAATAATTAAGTATAATAATAGTAATAATAATAATGTGTACTCTGTGTTCTTCAGACATATTAAAAGTCTAGAGTTGTCCACCGAACTCACGTTCTCGTTTCTTAAGTCTGCGGGTTTGAGATCGGGAACAGAAGGTTTTGTATTTGCGTGTCAGGGTGGTGTTATAAATACTTTGGCGTACAGGGCCCACATATTTCAAACGGCGGAGTCCACACTCTGTAGGTTGTGCCACCCTCAGCCTGAAACAATTATGCACATTCTGTCTGCTTGCCCATCTCTTGCAGCGTCGAGCTACGTGTCTCGACATAATGCTGCTCTCCGTGTGCTCTACTACCATCTTAGACATGCCTATGGTATTGACCAAATACCGGTTATACCGTACGTCCCTTCTGACATGGAGTCAGTGGTGGAAAATTTCAAGTGCCGAATTTATTGGAATTACTCCTTCCCCACCTCGAGGTTACTGACAGCCACTAAACCGGACATAACCCTTCTGGATATCGAGACCAAACAGATGTTTGTGATCGAATTCTCAAGTCCAGCTGAGAAGAATATCTCTCTCAAGGAGGAGGAAAAAGAGGTCCAAGTATATGGATCTCTTGTCCGAGCTTAGAAAGCTGTATCTCGGGTATAAAGTTAAGCTTGTAGTTCTGATAGTTGGTGTTTTGGGTGGTATAAAAGCCTCCTGTCGAAGGGAAATCGAGTCCATCCCGCCTGCAGATCTTCTGCCAACTCTTTGATCTGCAGGATGCAGAAAGCAGTGCTGCTCGGGTCACTCCGCATTGTGCGGGCTCTGGATCTGGTGTAATTTTCCGCGGCTGCATATCGCCAGGGTTTGGGATGCAGTCGTGTGTATTTAGCTCAACTAGTGTCTAGTATGACGCGGCTCAAAAGGTTGCTGAAGTTTGTGATTAGTGGATGCTTGTCAAGACCTGACAAACACCATAATAATAATAATAAAAAAAGAAATAATATTTATTTTGTGAATATGTACGTACACTATATACCGTGAGTTTATTTTATCATAGAGCATAGAGGTTTCATTTCTATAACGACCTTTGATAGACAGCAATGCGTTTATTTTAAAGTAGAACAGAAATAGTCAACTTTGCCTACCGGCGTAGCGTAGTGGTAACACACATGCCCTGCGTTGCTTATGTCTCGGTTTCAAATCCCGTTCAGGCATGGATTTTCATTAAGAAAAATTAGAATTGTCCTGCCTAATTACCTCAGTAGCAAAGGCCATAAAATGTGAAATCAAAAAAAAAAAAAAATGTCAACCTTTTCGCTGGTTAACTATACTTAGTATCAGTTATAAATTACATTTGCTTAAAAGTAAAAAGTTCTGAAATGTATAGCACTCTGGAACAAGTACAATAAGTGAAGTGGTGCAATATAATTTACCACTTTAAGGTGCATTAAGGTACATTTACTATGGTACCTTAGTTTAAGATAAGTTGCTAATTTATTTATCGAAACATTTCATGATCATTCTTGTCCTACTGATTTAACAGTCTTCATTTATGTAACACTACCAGAACACAATATCCAGAAAAGGTGAACGTTTAGGCAGGTTTGATTGGACTGCATATCATTTGTCCTTTTTTTATAGACGGAAACCTTACTGTCCAAAAATATCTGGATTTGTTAGAAAATAGAGCAATATCTGCATTAAATGCACTAAATATTCCAGGTGATGTGTGATTTCAACACGACGGTGCCCCAGCGCATAATACCAGAATAATTAAAACATTTTGAAATCATACATTTTTTCTATGTTGGATTGACCGTGACAGCGCAATTGTTAAATTATTAATGGCCAAAATTTAACAATTGAAGAACTAAAAGCTAGAATAGAAAATTAATCAATGTGTTATATTTTAAAAAATAACTTATTTTGAAATATTAGAAATTTGTAGAAAATATGTAAAAATATTGTAATATTTTATTAAAATGTTATGTAAATAATGATTAATCAAACATCAACAGTCGGCAAAATTGCAAACAAATATGAATAATAAAATTTCATATAAACCATCCAACTAATTAAAAAAGCTATTAACTATTTTAATTCAAAATTTTTAAAACCAAAATTTTGTCATAAATTATATTTATAGTTATGCATAAATTAAAATTGACCTGAACAGCCTATATGTCATTAGAGAGACATCTACACGTGAAAAATAAAGAATATTTTCGCTAAATTATAATAACTGTACATATAATGATCCTTAGACAGCATACCAACATTCAGAGATAAAAGGTTTCTATCTGTAACAAAAGTATTCGACTGTTATCGTTCTCGTTCTTTCATAATTGATCATGATTAATAACTTGTAGAGAAGGTTATTTGTGGGGCCACCGATTATTTACAAATACTTTCAGATTAATTAAAATTAGGGCAAAAATAAAAATAACAATAGATTGTTCTTTGATTCATTAATTATGTCTATTAACAAAAACGAAAGTAAAATACAATATACTGCAGAACTGTTAATAAATAAGCTGACTATTACCTGTTTAATATCAACAATAATATAAAACAGTGGTGTTCAAACAATAATAATGCCATTATCATTATCTTTGTCTGATACATATTTCTAGACAGCGATGCAAGGGTGCTTAATGATCATTATTATCGACAAGTTGAATTTACTATTACTGAACATAGCTCTCCACATTATCTCCCTAAACTTTTCTGTCTAATGGTGCGATTATGGTCATTTCAGTTAAATATTTAAGCTCTTTAAATGTGAAGGTTACAGGCTTTAGCGTGAAGTGCAATTACGGTCACCATTTAACGTTAAATAAATCCTTAAATTTTTCTTTAAGCTACAGCCAGATAATCTCTCCATAGCGCTAAATTTGAGGTTGTGTTTGACACTGGATCAGACTGTAACGTTTCCCGAAATTGTATTTAAAGTTAAACATTTTTATTTACAAGAAAATGGATTTGATCCATGTTTTAGTTCATTTAATTGCCGAAGAAGATGACAACAGGTAATAAAAGATAAATTTATTAACATTATAAATTATCAAAAATATGTACTATGTATTTTTAGGAAAAATCTTTTTACAATGATTTTCTACGAAATTTTGCAACCACTACAAGGCAACCTACGAGGCAAGACGAACTTCCACTACATCTCAAAGTGTTAGGAACTATCAACTTTTTGGCAACTGGTTCTGACCAAAAAGCTGTGGAGAACTCCATTTTTAATTGCATGAGCCAGAGCAGTTTCAGCAAAGCTATAAACCAAGTATGCAGGCTCATTACGAATCGCTTAAGCCATGTGTGTTATTTTGTATGAAAATTACCTATGAACATACATTTTTATCTTAAAATTATACTTTTACTATTTATTATTTTTGGGTAAATATTGTAAACATGGTTTAATAAATCATGTACTTTAAACTCATTTTGCTATGTATTTTTTTTGTTTTTTCTTCATAAATATGTTCTAACAGCCAGCACTAAAAACACTAAATTAACATGTCTTTACTATTGCTTTCTCTCTTTATTCAATGTGCACAGACAGAGACAGACAATTTTAAGTTGAACGTTACTTAATTAACCTCTAACAAGGTCACAATTATGTAGCTGAAGTATTTAAATTTAGTTGACCATAATAGCAAAATTTTAAATAATATAACAGTCGAAGTTAAAGATTCATTTAGCCTTAAATTCGGTAAGATTTACATGTTGGACCATAATCGCACCATAAATCTACCATCACACATAGTTGCTTTTGCAACGCAGTACATTAAAACGCTGCACAACTAGTGCTGCATTGGGTGAACACCAGCGCAACCCGATAAGTAGTGAGTATCTTATCGCAGCATTGACCTGCACAGCATTGACGAATCACCAATTATGGCTTACTTGTCTGAACACGCACATTTCACAGTATCGGCTGCAAATAAAATTGGTCTGGCTAAAACATAAGCAGAATTTTCTAATCGAGTCCTCTTTCGTTTAATGGATCCGATCGGTTTTGGGTGTAGAATTTACTTTGGTGACTTTCATGATTTTGGCTGTGTTAGTTTATTGAGACGACATTCTTGGAGGAGCCGTAGACGTTGAATGTTGTTCTGCGGATTTTCTTGCCCTGTACTCTCGAACATGCTCAGCTTTGGTTTTGGAGACCTTACAGGCTTTTGTATTTTGAGCCTGTACCAAAGCATTTCGTTAGCGATACTCTCAAATGCGTTCAGCAGTAATTTTTAAGGCAGTTATCGTTGTTCTTTCACCAGTATATAACTTTGCATAAGTTGCATATGCTATGAGCGAAGGTGAGCAAGTTTTTCAGTAATGCCAAAACGGTTCTTGCAATTTCTTAAGTGTCAGTCACCCACACTATCCGAAAGACATAACTTCTATATCAAAAGATAAATAGCACCTAATTATAAAATTGATTTGAGAACTGTATTATAAACCGTAAAATTTGCATTTGAAAATTATTAAGGAAGTAAACATGTAGCAAATGTTTTCATCAGTAATTGGAACCCTAGAGGTGCCCCCCCAACTAGTTTTTAATAATAAGTTTCACAAAATAATAATAATAGTAATAATTATTTGATCGAAATTTTACGTTATATTCTAATTCACATCAATGGTTATTACTCTGATTTTTTGTAAAATTTTAATTATGTAAAATAATAATAATAATAATAATAAATGTTTGTGGCTATTCTGCATACAGGGTGTATCTATTTAACAATAAATGCCTAATTATTATATTATTTTAAATGATACTTCTTTTTACTTTTACATTTTACCATTATACTTTAATCATAAGCCAAAGAGGCTGAACTATTACACTAATAAAATATTAGATACATACAATCTCTACCTCAGAAAATGGGGTAAGGTTGTGTTTTTCAATTATTTGACACCCATTATTAAAAATATAATAATTTTACCAGCAGGAAATTTTTTGGATTATATAACAAAATAATTAGGATAAAAATTGTTTTATTCGTAAAATATTTTGTGGGCCTTTCGACGAAGTAAGCGAGGTAAAGAAATGAATAAGTTGTTTAAGCATTCTACTTATTAGTTTCGGCCAGAATACAATATTTAAGGTTAATTATAGCAAACTAACAATAAAACTGACATTAAATAAACATGAACAAATAAAATAAGAATGAAGAAAAAAAAAAAGTGAAAATTACTTAACGAATCGAGTGGTCCGTCAGAAATGTGACTAACTTTCACAAAACACCCACCGGAAGAATTCTTTTGAAAGGCATTTATTTGGGATTTTTAAAAAGGGTATATTTTTGAGAATTAAAATAATAAAATTTTAGAAATTTGACGTTTACAAACCGTAACTTTAAAATATTTTTTTAAAGTTTATTGTTCAAGGAGGCTTTTGTTCAAAGTTATTATCTAATAACTTTGACAATCCTGTGAACAACCTTTTTTCCACGAAATGCCTAAATATGACTTATAAAAGACGTCTCTCTAAAGAGGGGATCAGACAGTATTCGGTCCTGTTAGTATTAACAAGTAGTTGCATTCGTAGAGGCACTGTGTCGACAATTCTGGTGGTCTATGCGATTCTGCTTGTTTAACATTTTATTAATTATTTTAAATACATTTTAATCATTTAAACTATTTGTAAATATTATTGTTAATAAATTTAATTCATTAATTTTAAACCGTCTTAACGAGTGTACACCTTCACATTTAAACTTAAATGAACAGCTTAGATCCAGACTTAAATACAAGATGCCTGTTCAGTCGGTTGGTAAGTACAAATACATATCATTTAATTTACATATCGTAATGATGAACCGTGGATAACACTCACGCCTACTACCCGAACTCCTTTAGTCAGAAATCTCACTTCAGTTTGAGATTAGACGTAATATTATACCACAGGCTACATAGTGGACAATAAATGATACGTTGTAAAGTAACATACCGGGTTCGCTACATTACTATATTTAATTTTTGTTTTTACCGTTTATTTTGGTAAGAAGCCATCTTATAATACTGCTGGACTTAAACATAATATTTTTAATACAAGGCACCACTTAAAACAAAAACACTTACTCCACCCCCTGCAGTAGGAGTTGAACGTATGTAATATTTAATTAGTGCAATAGTTCAGACTCTTTGCCTTGTGGTTAAAGATTATAAATAGACTAATGCGTACATTCCTCAGTATAACGTGAAAACCCACTAAAATGATTTTTTTAAGTTCGACCCCTATGTGTTGAAAAAGACTAAAATGTTTTTTCACGGATTCCTCAGTATCTCTTAAGACAGATGAGATATCGACTAGGTTTTCGCTTACAAAGGTTACCCATACACATGTTTAAAAACAAACTGATTTTACCTTAATGAGACCTCCTATACACCATAGCGAAGCACGGGTTCTCAGCTAGTATTTTATATAAATATGAAATTAATGTTACCCCAACATGATTGTAAAACTTCACAGTTTTGTTCTATTGTGGCCATAGATTGCCCGATTTGAAATAGAGCTCGTTATAATAGCAATAATGGTGGATCATTACCCAAAATAGGAGTGTCGTATCATTATTGTTCAAGCGGTTATTACACACTTATATGATTCATAGTTAATTTATGATATCTGAATATTAAATTGGATGCTGCGATCTAAACGTTCATTTCAATACAATTGAATTGAATAAGTATTGTGATTTTTAAAATACCCCAAATACGACCGTGGCTGAAATTTAAAATTAGTATAATTTATGTGTTTTGATTGTAGGTTTGGTGCTGCAACTAAAATATTACACTCCACAAATCAGTCTATTGTATAATTGATTATATTAGCGATTGTCCGCATTTTTTCTTTTCTTTTTAATATTATTTGCATTCAAATATGTAAATTATATGTTAATAATAATAAGTTCATTAGGAACACCTACTTATTTATCTGTTTAATAATACTAAATTTTTGAATAGAGAATAATTATATAGACATTTTTTTACAAACAGTGCTACATTAGATCGAAACTGTTCGTATAGGTGGTTTCTTTGGTGAACGGAACTTGATTCTCGTATCTACAGTGAATTTCTTTTTTCCTGCAATATAATAATAATAATAATAATAATAATAATAATAATAATAATAATAATAATAATAATAATAATAATAATAATAATAATAATAATAATAATAATAATTGTTTATTGACAAAATTACAATAATATTTGTTTTAAGTCAGTCAGTACAATCGTGAATGTAATATTTAATAAAATAAACAGGAAACAATATGGCAAACAATATGTACATATACAATATGAAACATTTTGTTTGGTAGAAATTGTGTACTTAGGGAATGAAAATAAAAATAAAATAAAGAATTAGACAAAATAATTCAAAATAGCATCAACTACAATTTTAAAAGCAATAAAAATAATTCAGAATTTATGTTGTAAAAATTCATTTATAGAATAAAAAGCATGGTTGATAAGGAAAATTTTGATGGTATTTTTAAAAGAGTTAAAACTATTGGATTTGAAGGAGTCTGACAATACGTGAATAAATTTATAAGAATAATAGTTAGTGATATTTTTAGATTTAGTCAATCTTAAAAATGGTGGATAAATCTTATTTTTATTTCTTGTAATGGGTGTTTTTTTTAGAGGTATAGAACTTTAAATTGCAATAAAACAACGATGGATTATTCGATTGACATGAATTTTTTTTTATTCGAAAGATAATCTTGTGGCATTACATTTTAAATATGATTTCTGGCATATGACCGCCACGGCTGGCTCGGATGTAGTCCAATCTGGACGTCCAATTTTCGATGACTTTTTCCAACATTTGTGGCCGTATATCGGCAATAACACGGCGAATGTTGTCTTCCAAATGGTCAAGCGTTTGTGGCTTATCCGCATAGACCAATGACTTTACATAGCCCCACAGAAAGTAGTCCAGCGGTGTTAAATCACAAGATCTTGGAGGTCAATTCACAGGTCCAAAACGTGAAATTAGGCGGTCACCAAACGTGTCTTTCAATAAATCGATTGTGGCACGAGCTGTGTGACATGTTGCGCCGTCTTGTTGGTATGATTTAATGTAATTCCACAAGATTATCTTTCGAATAAAAAAAAATTCATGTCAATCGAATAATCCATCGTTGTTTTATTGCAATTTAAAGTTCTATACCTCTAAAAAAAACACCCGTTATTATAATTATGGATTTGTTCAAAAGTATCACATTCGGTTAAGTTTTTAAAAGCTAACAAGAGGCAATAATATATATATAGTGAGGGTAAAGTCATGATTTTTAATTTTGTGAAGTTTATAGGTTTTATCGTTATTATGGTAATTGAAATCTGACAGCAATGTAAAATTACATTTCTTTTAATTTGAAACATAGTCGATTTAACATTGCTGTCAAAATAATTTGTCATTACTAGAGAAACCATGCATAATAATAATTTCAATGTTGCAGGATAAAAGAAATTCACTGTATATTATGTATCATTTTGTAATACGTAACTAAGAGGGAAACTTTTATATTGCATATTTATAACATCATCTTAGGGTGGTAATTCTGAAATGGCACCTTTCAAAATATTTGACATGTCAATCACAATTTTGACATGTCAATCGTAATTTTGACATGTCAGTTCGGTATTTGACGTACGTAGTTTTTGAGTGAATATAGTCTCAATATAATGAAACCAAAAATTTAAGATTTACATGGTTCCATAAAAGTCTATTTACACCACAACAGTCACAAAAGTAACCAGATCTATTAACGTATTACAAAATGAGACAGAATTTAATAATAACCTTTACCGGAATTATTGAAGCTTTTTGAATCATTTTGTTTAGCAAAAGCC